>JANZXR010000172.1:6907260-6942458 GCA_027575705.1 Erythroxylum echinodendron
AGTGAAAAATTCAAGCCTAGCACAACACATGATGCTTAACATATTCATAACAATTCCATCAACCAACTTACTAAGTTCTATTAATTAAGGTACATGGCATTGTTTACACTTGTGAATCGAGAAACATGTTCTCGCTGTAGCTCATAGGCTCGTGGAATTTTTCACCTATAAGCCTCATAGGAGCTATATCACTACTTTCCAGCCTATATACCTACCTAATGGTTTATTATGCCTCAATGTTTAAATAATATCCATATTAAATGCAATCCTTGTTCAATTCAGTTGTTACATCAACTTTACATTTAAGTTACTACTAGAATAAAAAAATCAGAACTTTATGTTATCATCAATGATAGTCAGAGTATTGCAAACAATACATCAGTTGCAATTAAAAAAAACACACTCATACGACAAATACTCTCCCTAGTAAAGAAAAAAGGATGTAGGAGGGCAACGGAATTAAAAGCATCAAATTAAGATTTTGTAAGATCAATTGGTTTTCTATTATGTTCTAATTGGTAGGAAAGATGAATTTTTCTGGCAATTGGACCACAATAGAAAGCCAGTTGGTCCTCGTAGCTACCCATTCTGCAACTAACCATCTTCGGTAGAAGATGAAACTAACACCAGTTTGCTTCTACCCATCTCATTCATACTATCTTTTTCGTATTACGCTAACCTCAGACCTCTCAGAATCAAATGTTTACCGCTATTAAGTCTAATGGCTAATACTTAATTCTAGGACTTACCTTAGTTTCAAGAGATGATGCGTGAATCAGGCAAGGCAACCCCTTCAATGAAGACTGGAGCGCGGATCAGAGGACGATGAAGACGCATCAACCAACCAATAGAACCCCTTCAACGAATAATAAAGCGCAGATCTGGCGAGGGCAACCCTTGGTGAAGATGCATGAATCAAGCAAGACAACCCTTACATGAAAACTGGAGCAAAATGGTCGACAGTGAAGATGCGTCAGAGAGGGGAGCGACGATGGGATTTTAGGGTTTTCTGTAATTTTTTTCTCTTTTTTGTACTTTACAAAATTTACAGAATTATGAAAATTTACAAAATTTTAGGTTAAAACTTAAAATCTTTTACTCTTTTATACGTGGCATTTTTTTAAGGGTAATAGTGTCATATTGTTACATGCAACGGTGAGTGTAAACACGTCTTAATTTTTATCCAAAAAAAGTCTTAAATTGAGCAAACTTGTTAAATTTTAACACTTCATTGAGCTGGTTTCAAGTTTAAGTCCTAAGACGATTAAACTCAAAAAAGTTAAGCCCTAATTTGGACTTTTAGCCCAATTTTTTATGGTGAAAGGCAAGAGTAGTCAATTCTAAAAGGATTCGAAATTATCCTTACTGGGATAAAACCATAGAGTCGAAAATATAATAAAATTTTATTATTAATTATTCAAATTATTTTAGAAATATTATATAATATTAGAAAATAATCTTTTTGCTTAATTTATATTAATTATTTTAGTATAATTATTAAAATCATATTTAATCAAACATATAAAATATTTTATAAATTTAACAATTAATCATGTAATAATCTGTACTTTATAATGCTTTCAAAAAGGAAATACGAAGAAATTACAAACTTAGAACCAGGGTATATTAACTATTCTATTTTGATAATGATATTCCAAAATGAATTGGATTGAAAATACTATCAATCAAGCGGTATCTTGATCTTGCCTTGGATTCGAGATCTCTGTTTAACTGTGCTACTTATAGTTCATTAATGAAAGTAGCTTGTAAAAATTTAATAATATTGTTAAACATTTTTAACATTGTAAAATATTAAAAAGACCGACATTTTTAGATTCCCGGACACCAGTCGATCGCACTTACTGACTGAAGCTACTGCCCACTGGATAACTAGCAAATGACTCTATACCGAACATTGCATCACATGTACGCCTGACATTATTATAACCTGTAGCAAAATCATAGTCGAAACAGGGCAGGGAAACGTGGATCAGAATAAAATAACAAGTAAGGACAAACGCAAACACTAGGTTTTTTCTTGCAAATCATAGTGGAGTACAAAGTACTTTGGTTCATGCATTAGATTTCAACAAAACAGGGCAGGGAAACGTGGATCAGAACAAAATAACAAGTAAGGACAAACGCAAACACGATGCTTTTTCTTGTAGACAAAGTATACAGGAATTGATAAACGACAAGAAGTCAAGACAACCAGAGGTTGGACTTCGATGACTTATTCCACTTATTTTAATTCTTCCGCGGCTTTCTTGGAAAGTTTTCACTAGGTACGAACTCCAACCTACAAGGTCATGGAATTAGTCCTCGTGGTCCAGCAAACAAGGTCTATATTTTGCATCTCCATTACTTTCGACTTATCTCTCATGACGAGGAAACTGGAACAGTACTAAAACATTTTGAAGCAAACGGATTAACTTTCCTTGTACAAAGAAAAAGCATTGAGAAAACTTAGGAGGGTAATAGTGAATCCAGAAGCACCTACTCGATGTTAAAAAAAGAGAGAGAATTTAATATAACACGCAACATGTAGCTACGGTGCTCTTGCCAAATTTACCCGAGTATAATATCTTTATTTGGTAGTAACAACTAACAAAAGGTCCAATCATCAACCAATCTTATGTCATTCACCTAAACCTGAATAAAGAAAACTTGAAGTGGAGAACAAATATAATACATAATTTGACAGGTTACAGGAAGCAAAACTTTGATACAAGCTGGTCACAAGATTGGCCTAATTGATTACATCTGATTCCCATCCCGTAGCCACGGATTATCATGGTTCATCCTTATAGCTGTTGTCCCTTATGCGGGAAAGCAAGCTGTTAGGATGTCTCAAGAAAAATAAAACTTGCATGCAAAGACTTTTCAAATCTTGCCCCACCCGTTGTGCCTACTTGTAACTTTTAGTGAATGCATAGCACCTCAAGCTCTCAATACAGGTACAAGGAAGAAACGGGTCTCTCAAGTTCAGTTTTTATTACAAATCTGCATCGTCTTTGCACTTTGCAGCCGAATATTTTCAAAAAAACCCAACTGCTAAAAATATCTTTCATGGTTGCTTTCTGATATCTATTTCTTTGCCTTCTTGTGTATTCTAGAAAAACTGATTGTCCAAATAGATGGCAGATACAATATACAACTTTAATATCCAAGGTAAAATAGAGATGCAGAATCTCATGAACTTCTTCCCAAGTCTTTTCCAGTGAATTCTCCACCTCCAAAAGAAGCCGCTGCTGCGGCCATATCAAGATCTCCACCAATGGAGGTCATCAAAGCTGATAGACCACCGTTAGGACTACCGCCAGCAGCCATTCCCAATCCAAGGAAATCAAGAGTTGTATGCTTGGGATCAAACACCGTGGGAGTTCCCATCATCAATTCCTTCAACCCAGAATCTCCATCACAAGGTAGGCCAAGTCCAATGCCATCAGGAACTGAGGCACTGTCAGGCTCTACTTGCCTCTGACCCCATTGCATATTGTCTTGATGCGCAGATGCCGATGATGATAATGATGAAGATGATGATACAAGCCCTAACCCACGAAGCAAAGATGCATTTGTTGCTGCAGCACCCATTTGAGCAGCTTTCTGCAGCAATGCAGTTGCAGACATAGCTGGCTGTGGTGATGGTGCATATGCCCTACGCTCTTGCCCAGCAGCACCAAACAATGACGATTCATGATTGGTCGAAAGACAGAGCGATATGGGTTCAGAAGAGGAGGATGGAAATATGTCAATCACCCGCTCAAGTGGTGCCATGGATTGCATTAGGTTACAGAATGCAGAAGCTTGAGGAGGCTGCAAGCTTCCTGATGCAGTTGATGAAGCAAATAGACTAGCAAATATACTACTGCTGGCGCTACCATTGCTTCTTGAGCTAGTACTACTGCTACACCCCATTGCTGCTGCTGCTGTTGTTGCCACCATTGCTGGCACTTCTTCTATGATCGGACTTTCCTTTTCCGGCAGCTCTAACCAAAAGTTAAAAACAAAAAAAGCCATAAAGTTCATGAAAAAAGTCATCAAAAGTCGGTTCTTACCATTAAAAAGCCTTTAAATTAAAAAGCAGAGTCAATAATGACTTCCTTTATCCAGCTAAAACCATCGCTCTTTTTCTTTCTCTATACCTTTTGAATCTCTTCGGATTGTCTAATCGTTCAACTTTGCGCAAATTAAATTCCACAGTTTGGACAAGAAAGTCTAGCGTTCAATTGTCCAGTTAGTTCTTCAGAGCTAGAAGTGTTTAATTCATTGTAAAAACAACAAAGTAGGTAACAGACAAAACTAACAGAGAGACCAAACCAAGATTTCGTGTTGATTAAGAGTTTAAGACAAAACCACAACCGACAAAATTAAAAAATGTCCAAATTTGTATCACCGTACCGGGACTTTGAATTGGCGAAACCGACGATGAAATAACAGCAGCTGGCTGCGATTGAGCTAGTGAAGGCGATTCAGATGTAGCTACCGGAGCTGACGCCGGCTGAAGGGATGAATCAACCTGGGGTATAGGGTCCGTTTCTTGATTCTTATTCACCACAGGCGGATTCGGAGTCTGAGTCTGAGCTCTGGCGCTCTCCTCGGCTAAAGCATCGCAGAAAGCTCTGTGCGTGATAAAGCTATCCCTCCTTCAAAAGCATACCACAAAGAAAATCCAGTAACTCTTCAAAAACCAAACTACCAAAGAGGAAAAAAAAAAAAAATTAAACTCAAAGATCAGAACTTTGATGTCAAAAAACCTCGAAAACAGAGCACCGCAATCGCATTTGTACTCTCTCGTGCCACAAATCTTCAAGTGAGCTTTCCAATCCGACTGTACCGCGTACTTTTTCGAACACTTGTCGCATTTCCACTTCTTCTCTCCGTGTTTCCTGCAAAAATGCTTCTTTATTCCGGTAAGATCACCAAGTGCTCTTGATGGATCATGGTGAACACAAGTCGGCTCAGGACACACATAAACTTTTTTCTTCACTTCTTTGCTCGATCTTTGCCTGAGTTTCCATGGAAGATTATGGCCTCGTCGATGAAGCTGCAAGTTCTGGTCCCTTTGAAACCCTTTATTGCAAATCTCACACACGAATCGGTTGGTAGCCAATAAAGCCTTTGGAGACAGAGCAATCACCTCTGCGTCTGGATCTGCAAGAAAACATTTTAATCGTAGTCACTATGTAACTTTACAATTAATATTGACCTCGACAAGTTCAAAACTCAAGTTAATGTTTTCATTACCTGGGGTTCCAGGGAGGTTTCGCTTTTTCTTCGCTGTTGTTGTGGATGTAGGAAGCGGCGGCTGGTTGCCGGACGATGAAACACTAGCTTCGCCGGAGGCAGTGGAGGAGTTATCTAAATCGACCGGCATGACTAGAGGACTAGTAGACAAATGAAGCAAATTGACTAAAAGGATGGATTATTTTTCGATCAAGCTACTGGACAAAAAATAAGTGAAAAATTCCGAAACATTCACTTGAAGTTTCAACGAACCTCTTTAAGAGACAAACTTTCACCTTTTCTTCTAGGGCTTCGTTTCAGCTCTGTCTTTCGCACACACGCACACACCACTCGCAGCTACCGGTCAATCCAACTTTTTCTATTTCCTCGTTTAAACGCAACTACCAGCTTTCATGACAGCCTCTGACAACATCTCACATTAACCAAAGAACTCAATGATTAAACCCAAAGACTGTTATGCAACACAAGTATCACCCGACCACTTAATTTTCAGCTATCGACACAAACACCGTCAGAAATCCGATCAACAGCGACTCAATTCCAACCCTCCGAAAACCCATAAAAAATCCAGATTCTGCACTGTTCCTGGGTCAACGCTCAGAAACCAGAGATGCCCAGTGTTGTAAAATCGGAAAAGAAACACAGAAGCACAGAGCAAAACAGAGACAAAGAAGGAGAAAGACTTGGTGTAAACGCTTTTAGAGAGAGAAGGCTAATAAGTCTTTGGTCTTTAGTCCTACTTTTCAGACAAGAGAAAGATAAAAGGGAAAGAAAGAGACAATACACTAATTAATACAGGGATTAAGTGAGCTTGGTTCAGTGTTCATCAGAAGGATTAAAGCAATATATAATTAACAATATATTGAGTGCATTAAATGTGACTTGTTGTCCACGTCATTTATTACAAGGCGGAGGATTTACCGTGCCACTTGCCGTTTCCAGACACGATGTCCTATCTCTCGGATGTTTTGTCGTTTAGCTAAACGAAGGCTTCGGTACTTTGGGTTTCGAACAGGCTAGGGGGTTGAGCACGTGTTCAGAGTCGATGGTTTTTGTGGTACTGGCACTGTGTTAAATTATATATTCTTTTTAAACTTTTTTGGTACCAATTATTCTATTCTACTTAGAAAGTCAAACTCCTTTTGTTTTCGATGTGAATTTTGTCCAAATTCCTGTCCATTTTACCCTTAAAACGCGTTCTTAGGTAATAAGTAAAATAATGATCAATAAATGTCTCAAGCAATGATATTAATTAAAATTAAAATCAAATAAAACTACAATCGTAATGATCTATAAATTATATAAATAACAGATTTAATTTAAATATATATTCAACTATTAAAATTTTAATTAGAAATTAAAAGAAGAAAATAAACAAGTTAGATTGATACGTAGCCATGCGTACTTATTTGTTGACTGGCATTTAATATCAATTGGCAAATTTATCTGTATCAAGTTTAGATCACTTGTTATTATTATTATTTTGTGTCTAACGAGTATTTACAAAAATTAAATGAATAAACACACATAAAATAAAATAGGCATCTATCTGTTCTTCCAAGTATCCTTCTCCCAGAAGCAACTGTTAGATAAGAATGAGAAGCTAACTTGGGCTCAGTCCCTGTCAAAACTACGGCATGGAAGTCACTTACAATAGCTAAAAAGGTGTAATGAATATGCAAATCGATAGATAAAACAAACTGGGCTTTTATTTCTCGAGCAATTACGGTGGGTTTGTCCCCATCCTTCTTTGAAAACGATGCTTTTCATGTCTTTATCTTCCAAGAGAAATAAGCTTTTATTCTTTACAGTCCAATCGAAGTTGGAATGGAAAGCTTTTTGGTAGCGTAAATGGACGCTCAACCAAAAAACTCTGTCTTCGTCAATTTACGTAAATTTCAACTACACTGTTCTCATATACATCAAATAAAACAATTCCTTTTTGAATTCCATAGAGTTAGAGTTTTGAAATTACTTACTATTCATGAATTGCACAAAACAGTTCTCTGCAAGTTCGTATATATTGTAAATCTACACTCTTTTTTATATTTATGGCTGAAGGCTCATTTTATTCTTTAATGTTTGTATTAAATTTTGATTTATTTTTTAATATTTAAAAGCATTTAAAATTTTTATTTTAAAATGATCTAAATTCAAATTCAAATTCAAATTTTCGTTAAAATTTCATCAATTAAATATTACATCATTTTTAATTATTATATATAATGTCAATATTATAATATTATAATTAATTTTTATTAAATATACCTACTAATTTTACATGAAGAGCGGGTCTTATTTAAAAATAATATTTTATTTTATTTTTCTTTTTTATATCAGTCTATTCATTTTTCCTTTTATCCTACAAATACTAATATGCGTCAAGATATAATTATGTGTAGAATTCACTAGTTTTTCATATATATTTTTTTGTTGACAACTTTTGGTTCTGAATGGCATGTGAATCAGGGTTAAGGACTAAAACGATGTTGTATTGGTATTAAGACATTTGGCAAATGCTATGCAAAAGAGATTGATGGTAGGCAAAATGGTCATTTTAAACCTCAATATTTAAATCTTCCGACAAATTTAATTCTAACATTTTAGAGAGCATAAATTAAACCCTAACTTTTGAAAAATGTTAAAATTTAACGCTAAATTAACAGAAAAGTTGACGACAATGTGACGTCATCAATTTTTTGCCAAGTTAACCCCTAACATATATTTATAATATTTAAATGTTTAAATGGGTCCCACGATACCACTTGGATTTGACTTAAATTAAAATTTTTGAACCAAATTATTATTAAAAAATGTGGGACTCATGCATATAATTTATGTTGGAGAGGCTCAGGATCATGCGTTACGTGCATAGTAAGGCAGCGAAAGTGTCAGAATCAAAATTCCAACTCCTAGGATATCCCCATAAACCCAAAATGCATTTGCTTGTATAAGCAATATTTAAGAACATGAAATTATAGCATATGTACCTTACAAATGCTCCTCCTTTCTTGACTCTTCTCTTTGTTTGGGTTATAACAAACACCAAACACCTTCAACAGCCAGTGAAGAACATGCAAAGATGAAGAAATATAGTATGTAGCGAAGGTTTAAGTGCTAAAAAAGATGGAAACATAAGTAAGATGCTCAATGGGAAGGATAGAAGAGAATTATATCACATGCAATAAACATCAAGCAATCTTAGCTTGACATGCAAAGAAATTCTCCCTCTAACTCCCTTTAAATGTCCAAAATGTTTCTGAACTCCCTAGCTATTTATATTTATGTTTAAGTGATGAGAAATCACTTATATATGTTGTTGAAATTAGGGGGTCATAATTGTGACTTAGCTGGTCACAGAGGTGACTCCACCTTGGACATCCACATAACATTTGCTTCGTTCATTCCTTTTCAACATTTCTTACCACGATCATATCGTGATATTATTTCGAAACATTCCCTTAATCTCCTAAGCCTGTGACCCTTTAGGTTTCTGATTTTTGGCCTCTTGAATTATCTTTTAATCCGAGCAATTCATGAATAGTTTCATGATGCCAATTTACCTGAAGTAAATGGATTGACATATGAACTCTTTAATAGTGAATTATTCGAGTTATAAACCTTTCTATAGGCAATTACCAAGTAATTTGTCCTTTTACCATTTTATACATCAATTAGTTCAGAGTATGGGTCACGTGTCAACTCTTACTAGGTTGACTACGTCATATCTAGTCCAAGTGATATTAGTTCTCGTCTTGGAGATCTCATTACTCTTTATGTCATTGAAGACTCTCTTCATGACACATCTACTCTGGCCAGAGATTCCTGAGTTATGACCCTGACAAGAGGCTATAGGTATCATATCCTTCTATCAATAGTGGTGAACCTTTATTGACTATCCAATTACCTTCGAATACTAATAGTTATACCCAATCACCACCCTATGAGCAACCTAGTCTTGAGGCAACAAGGAATGGTGTTAAAGCAAATGATTAGTATCCAAGCTATCCTTAAGTACCTCAAGTCTAAGGATATTTGCATCATTACTATGATGAGATTAATCACTGACATTTGATAGATCATCTATATAATAATCTTATAGCGGGTCATATGATGTACTCACTACTCTTAGTAAGCATCCACATGTTAACTCTAAACATCTTATGTTTACAGTTTATGAAAACCACTGCTTGATCAACTCAAGGAGTATAACATGTGCTAGTCTATCTGGATTAACAATATCCTGTCTCAATAATCCTATGACTAGGGATAATTTAGATACTAACTTAATTGTACATGATAGGAATTTCATTATCATGATCTCATCATGATTTCCTTCATGCTATGTTTTGTATCATGGGCTTTATTAACTCGATTTAATATACATCAATTCATAAATATAAATATCAAATCAATAAAAATTGCCTTTCACTTTATTAATCAAAATAAAGCTTGTACAAAAGTGCTAAAAGAGATTGCCTTTAAAGCACTACTGTAATAATTTAACACTAAATATTATTAATCTAATCAATTAGCTTAATTAATTAATATATTAATTAAACTAATTGAACTATTAACTCCTCTTTTTTAGCTTCTGCTTTTGTTTCCATTTTTGGAATTTCTTGCTAAAAACGGAAGCTGTAGACCAGAAACTCCTGACAATTTCCTTAAAATATCTCTTTTTTGTTTAACAATCAAGATATATGTGGTTTTTCGTGGGCTTGAGCTCCTCCCTTTCCACTTGCTCTGGCTCTATCATAATGTGCTTTTCATCTTCATCTTCATCTTCCTCCTCCTCTTCTTCTTCCTCTCTCTTCCTTTTCTTCTTCCTCTATAATCTCAGCAACATGGTTCAAATTAATATTCGCACTCGAACTCCTTGCAGGTTCATCTATATCAATCTTACCTATATCACCATCCTCAACACCATCACCTTTACTATCCTTTTCACTTTTGATCACCTCTTCTTTAGACTTGAAAATAGGACCCCGAACACTCGAAGTGGAGATTCTAGCCTTGCTTTCAACTTCCCCACCAACATAACCTTTGCAAGATTGCTCCTTTTTAATAGTAGACCATATTCTACTAAAGAGCTAAAGGTTTTTTGCTTTACACAAATTAGTAATAGACCTAACTTTTCCATGTATACACACCCTATGAGATGGTCTCAAATAGAAAGTTACTTCTGATGGGTGGATTCATCTTCATTTAGATATTAATAAAATTTTGGTGATCTTACCATATGAATTGATGCCTAAGTAGGAAACTATTTAGGCTAAATGACTAAGAGTGAAGTATTACAAAATACAAATTAGGCTAAATATAAGATATAAGACTTAAAGGAAAAAGGTTAAAAGACCTAAGAGAATGAGAATGACTTCTTTATATGAAATCATTTATCCATATTTTAGTATGCCAAAGTTTTATATTACAAGTAGGCATGTCAAAAGCAGCCCGACCCGGTCCAGCCTGTCCTACTTTTGGCCCACATTGACCAGGCTATGGGTGGGCCACGGGCTGATCATGATTGGCCTAGACGGACCCCAGCTTAGCCCGTGGCCCGTCTGTTATTTTCAAACTAAGCCATATCATCCCTAATTACGAGTCATGTTCTTAGTAATTTCCAACTGAGCCATATCATTCTTAATCACCTCCCCCCTCCCAGTTCTTCTTAAGCCTTCTGATGTGAGCACAGTCGTGGGACTTTGTAAGCAAAATAGCGCCAAAGATGAGCTAGTAATGTTGGAGGGACCAATAACAAGATCAAGAGCTAAGAAGTTCAAAGAAGTGCTTCAATCTTATATGGAACAAATTATAAATGGCATGGAATCTCAAGAGACAATGAAAGCTAATGATAAGATAACTAATTGAGTTGGGCGGTATGAGCAAGAAGACTTTCTTTTTTATTTAATTAATTATTTTATGTTAGAAGCATAACTTTTGACAGCCCACTGCTTGTGTCTTGGGCTTGTTTAAAACTTTTAGATTTAATGGGTTGTATTTTAGAAATATTAGTTTGGGCTTTAATTATTTTGGTGAAAGGCCAATTTTTAAAGGCCTTTTACGTAGTTAGATTTTCTTTTTTTTCAAGAGGTATAAATATATCATAATAAACATTGTTTAGGGTTAGATTGGTTGAATAATGAATTCTATAATGGATGATTTCTTGTCTTCTTCTATTGCATCAAGAATATAGTTCTTATCAAGGTAAACACTTATAGCGAATTTCTATTCTTGTTTTCAAATCAACCTTATTATATGTGTTTCCTTTCATATAATTGATTAGGGGTTCATTAGGGTTGGGATTTTGTCTTGTTCATGTTCTATCCAAAGTGTGTATTTAAAGGGTTTCAGGTTCGTTAGCCTTAGGGTTCCACATCATTTGGCATCAGAGCTTGCTGTTATTGTTATTATTTTCCATTAGAACTCGAAATTAGGGTTCATTTTATTATTGTGTTTTTTTTAAAACCAAAAAATCAATATTTAGACAAGAAGAAAACATTGCTATAGTAAGAAAAAAGAAAAAAATCAGTAGCTAGACAAGGAGAAAAATGTTGCTATAGTGAAAAAACGAAAAAATGAAAAAATTCAGCTGCAAAAAAAATCTGTAGGGTTGGTGTGATTATGAGATTTTTTTTTGCTAGCTTCCTATTTTGTTTAGTGTCTTTACATCTTTGCATTCAAGTTGATTTTTCCACTAGGAAAATTTCAATTCCCCCATTTATGCATTAGTTTCTTCATTTTCTTTTATTCTAATATTCTATTTTTTAATCTCTTATTGTTTCTTTTTGTTTCCATTTACAACATAATTAACAAATTGATTCTTGTTAATTTAAATTCTGTATTTTTGTTAGGCATCATACGTCCTTTCCTCTTGTGTGCCCATTTTGTCTTCATTCATTTTGATGTACTTACTTCTAGATTTGTGTTCATCTTCTTTCTTAGGTATTTTCATTGCATTCCTAAATCTTAATTAATTATTTGTGCATTGCCTTAACTGGAAACTGAATTCTGAAGTGTAATTAAGGATATCAAGTTTGAGTAGAAAAAAGGCTTGAGTGCGTAAGCTTAAAAGAGGGAAAAAGACAATTTTGAATGAAACCGCAGTGGAGTGTCATTTTTTGAGTGAAACACATAAGGGAGTGATTTGTGAGGTTATCTTTTATTGCTAACCATTTTCTTACAACTTTTGTCATAAGAATGACTGGTAGAAGGGATGGAAAAGAAACATTACATGAGGAGGACAACAATGTGCGTGATTTGAAAGTGATGTATAAGGCATTCATGAATGAGTTTGAGAAGTTATCTACTAGGATGGATGGGATGGATGAGAGAATCAATGAAACCAGTAAAACCTAAAATCGAGTAGATCAATTGGCAGTCATAGGAATCAAGAGGAAGAATTAAAAAGAATATATGACGAGTGTGAAGATGAAGTGAAATCCGTGAGGGGTAGAGTAAGGAGGGAAGAAAGAGAGGAGAGAAAAAATAACAAAATTAATGTCATCAAGATGAAAATTCTGTCCTTCAAAGCTAGGAATGATGCTGAAGTGTAACTGGAATGGAAAAGAAAGGTGGATATGATTTTTTCTTGTCATAACTATTCTGAAGATAAGAAAGTGAGATTAGCAGCAGTGGCATTCTCTGATTATGCATTAGTTTGGTGGGATGACTTGGTAAAGAATAGGAGGAAAAATAGGGAACCACCTATATCCACTTAGGAAGAGATGAAAAGAGTGATGAAGAAGAGGTTTGTATCATGTTATTACTATAGAAAGTTGCACCAATAATTACATAGGCTCACACAAGGAACTAGATCAGTAGAAGATTATCACAAGGAGATAGAGATATTATTCATTAAAGCTAACATAGAAGAGGAGGAAGATTATGTGGTTGAGTTGTAACATTATGTGGAGATGGAGCACTTAGTGAACATTACCATGAAGGTGGAGAGACAACAAAAACAAAGAAGGGCAGCTAAGTCTTTCTCAAACTCCAGTAACAAATGGAATCTAAAATGGAGCAAAAATGAAGATAAGAAGAAGGTGCACTATCGGATTCCAAGGAGAAAGGTAACAAGTTAAACAAAGGCAAGGAGATGGAGCACTTCAATTCAAAAAGGTATCACTGATTCATCCTCTAAACCTTCTAAACATAAGGATATTAAGTTCTTTAAATGTCAAAGGCATGGTCATTATGCATCTGATGGTCCTAATAGGAAGACTATTTTTATTAAGGGTGGTGAAATTATTTGAAGTATGATGATGGTAATGAGTATGATGGTAGTGATTTAAGTATGCCACCTTTGGAAGATTTTTCTAATGTTGATGAGAATGTTGAGTATGTTGTGAAGGGTGAATCTTTAGTTGTTAGATGTGCATTAAACTTGAATGTGAAGGAAGATAGCTTAGAACAAAGGGAGAAGATATTTCACACGAGATGCTTTGTAGGTGGGAAAGTTTGTAGCATGATTATAGATGGGGGTAGTTGCACTAATATGGCTAGTAATACTTTGGTAGAGAAGTTGGGGCTGAAATATGATAAACACCCTAATCCATATAGATTACAATGGTTGAATGAAAGTGGTGAAGTTAAAGTTACTAAGCAAGTAGTTGTTGCATTCTCTATTCGTATATATACGGATGAAGTTATGTGCGATGTCGTGCTATACAAGCTGGTCATATATTGTTGGGTAGGCCATGGCAATTTTATAGGCGTTTTATGTATGATAGGTACATGAATAGGTATTCTTTTATGTATAATAGGTGGAAAGTTACCCTTGCTCCTTTATCACCCAAAGAAGCATACCTTGAACAATTGAAAATTTGACAATCATCAAGCAAGGATTCAAGTAGTGAGGTGAAAAAGAAAGAAGAGTGAAAAGAGGCTATGAGAGAAAAGAATAAAATTAAAGGCCCAATGGTGAGTGACTACACAAGTGAGGAAAAGAAAGTGGGATGTGCAGGAGAGAAGACGTTAGTGAGTGAAAAGAAAGAAAGGAATGTGAAAAATGAGCAAAGGCAAATTGAGAGGAGTGAAAAAGTTGAGACACAATCATGTTTTTATACAAAAGGGAGAGAGTTAAAGAGTGCACACTTAGGCAAGCGAGCTTTAATCTTGATTCGGTTTTAGGAAACTTTGTTTACTAACACTGACCATGACCTAAGTTTTCCTAGTGTGTTTGTGACCTTATTGCAGGATTATGATGATGTTTTTCCTAAAGAGATACCCATAGGTTACCACCATTGAGAGGGATTGAGCACTAGATTGATTTGTTACTAAGAGCTCAATTTCCTAATCGTCTAGCTTACTGAAGCAATCCAGAGTAGGTGAAGGAATTACAAAGGCAAATGGATGAATTGCTTAAGAAGGGGTATGTGAGGGAGAACATGAGTCCTTGTGCTACGCCAGTTCTTTTAGTGTCAAAGAAAGATGGAACTTGGAGGATGTGCAAGAACTGTAGAGTGGTCAACAAGCTCACTGTAAAGTATCGTCATCCTATTCCTATATTAGATGATATGCTATATGAGTTGCATTGTGCTTACATATTCACTAAAATTGATTTAAAAGTGGCTATCATCATATTAGGATGAAAGAAGGTGATGAATGGAAAACTGAATTTAAAACCAAATATGGATTGTATGAGTGGTTGGTTATACCTTTTGGCTTATCTAATGCACCTAGTACTTTCATGCATTTAATGAATCATGTTTTACGTGAATTCCTTAATAAATTTGTGGTTGTTTACTTTGATAAAATCTTGATCTACAGTAAGAATGTAAAGGAACATGTCATGCATGTTAAGACTATTTTGGATGTGCTTAGGAAAGAGAAATTGTATGCAAACCTTAAGAAGTGTTCATTTTGCATGGATAGAGTTGTCTTCTTAGGATTTATGGTAGGTGCTAAGGGAGTTGAGGTTGACTCTGAAAAGGTGAAAGCTATTCAAGAATGGCCGACACCTAAGTCAGTTAGTGAGGTTAGGAGTTTCCATGGCTTAGCAAGTTTTTATAGGCCATTTGTTAAATATTTCTTTACTATTATTGCTCCATTGAATGAAATCATTAAAAAAAATGTTGGTTTTAGATGGGAAAAAGACTAAGAAAATGCATTTAATACTTCAAAGGAAAAGTTATATACTGCACATGTTTTACGTTTACCTAATTTTTCCAAGACTTTTGAATTGAATGCGACGCTTCTAGGATTGGTATAGGGGCTGTTTTAATGCAGGAGAATCGTCCCGCAGCATATTTCAGTGAGAAGTTGAGTGGATCAGTTTTGAACTACTCCACTTATGAAAATGAGCTTTATGCCTTAGTGAGAGCTCTTGAAGTTTGGGAACATTACTTACTACCTAAAAAGTTTGTAATACATAGTGATCATCAATCTCTCAAGTACATGAAGGGATAGGGAAACTAAGCAAAAGACATGCAAGTTAGGTAGAGTAACTTGAAACATTTCCATATGTGATTAAATACAAGCAAGGTAAGGAAAATATTGTGGCTGATGCATTATCGAGAAGGTAAGCTTTGATTTCTATGCTTACTTTTGAGTTACTTAGATTTGAGCATTTGAAAGAGTTGTATGCAGAAGATGTTGATTTTGCTATGTATATCAATATTGTGAACATACTGCATTTGATAAGTTCTATAGGCATGAAGGATATCTTTTTAGGGGTAAACAACTTTACATTCCTGCATGTTCTATTAGAGAGATGCTTGTTAGAGAATCACATAGTGGAGGGTTAATGGGGCATTTTGGTGTGCAAAAGACCTTAAATATACTTAATGAACATTTTTATTGGCCAAATATGAGAAAATATATGGAAAGGGTTTGTGCCAAGTGTATTGCATGTAAACAAGCTAAGTCTAGGTCTATGCCTCATGGTTTGTATAAACCTTTACCTGTACCTAGTGAACCTTGGACTGATATATCTATATACTTTATATTGGATTTACCTAGGATTAGGAAAGGTAGATATAGCATATTGGTTATTGTTGACAGATTTAGTAAAATGGCTCATTTTATTGCTTGCCAAAAAAAGATGATGCAACAAACATTACTGATCTTTTCTTTAGGGAAGTGGCTCGGCTTCATGGTGTGTCAAGGACTATTGTTTCAGATAGGGATGTTAAGTTCCTAAGTCACTTTTAGAGAGTTTTGTGGGGAAAGTTAGGTACTAAGCTTTTATTTTCTACTACATGTCATCCACAAACTGATGGACAAACTGAGATAGTTAATAGGAATTTAAGGACCATGTTGCGTGCAATTGCTGGGAAGAACTTAAAAACTTGGGAAGATTGTTTGCCATTCATTGAGTTTGCATATCATCGTTATATACATTCTTTTACAAGTTATTCTCCATTTGAAATTATTTATCGTTTTAATCCGTTAACTATGTTAGATTTGATGCCTTTACCTTTAATTGAGATTGCTAGTTTAGATGGCAAGAAGAAGGCTGACTTGGTTAAAACAATACACGAGAAAGCACATGCATAGATTGAGAAAAAGAATCACATATATGCACAAAAAGCAAATAGAGGTAGAAAGCAAGTTCTTTTCGAACCAGGTGAATGGGTTTGGGTAGATAAGCAAAAAGAAAGGTTTCCATAGCAAGGGAAGTCAAAACTTGATGTAAGGGTGATGGACCATGCCAAGCGTTGGAACGCATCAATGACAATGTATACAAGATAGACTTGCTAGGTGTGTATAATGTTAGTGCTACTTTTAATGTTTCTGACTTACCAACTTTTGACTTTAATTCAAATTTGAGGACGAATCCTTTTGAAGAGGGAGGGGAAGATATGAGCATAATCGTGGGACTTTGTAAGTGAGATAGCGCTAAAGATGAGCTAGTAATGCTGGAGGGACCAATAACAAGATCAAGAGTTAAGAATTTCAAAGAAGCACTTTAATCTTATATGGGCCGAATTATAGATGTCATGGAATCTTAAGAGACAATGAGGGCTAATGACAAGATAACAAATCAAGTTAGGTGGAATCAACAAGAAGACTTTCCTTCTTATTTAATTAATTATTTTACGTTAAAAGCATAACTTTCGATAGCTCACTACTTATGTCTTGGGCTTGTTTAAAGCTTTTAGGTTTAATGGGTTGTATTTTAGAAATATTAGTTTGGGATTTAATTATTTCAGTGAAATGCCCATGTTTAAAGGCCTTTTATGTAGTTAGGGTTGCTTTCTTTTCAAGAGGTATAAATACATCATAATAAACATTGTTTAGGGTTAGATTGGTTGAATAACAAATTCTCTAAGGGATGATTTCTTGTCTTCTTCTATTGCATCAAGAATATAGTTCCTATCAAGGTAAACACTTGTGATGAATTTCTATTCTTGTTTTCAAATCAACCTTATTATATGTGTTTCTTTTCATATAATTGATTGGGGGTTCATTAGGGTTAGGAATTTTGTCTTGATCATGTTCTATCCAAAGTGTGTGTTTAAGTAATTTCAAATTCTTTAGCCTTGGCTTTCCACATAACCTTCCTTTTTTCTCTTACAGTTTGTAAGTATTTTTTTTCTTACACCTTCTCACTGAAGTGTTGGAATGTCTCCTCTTAATATATCTGAACCACCTAAGTCTCGTTTCTCTTAATTTTTCATTGATACCAGCTACCTTTAATATGTCTCTTACTTTTACATTCCTGATCTTATCTCTTTTGGTAAGGTTACATATCCAATGAAGCATCTGCATCTCTGCCACTATTAGCTTATGATATATACCTGTTTGATGGGCCAACAATCTACCTCATTTTACATGAACGACCTAATTGCTAAACGATAGAATTTACCTTTGAGCTTGAGTGGTATCTTCTTGCCCCTTACATAGACATCAGAGGCCACTCTATGATCCGAAAAGTTATACTCTAAGTACTCAATTTTGGTCCTGTCCAATTTAAAGCCTTTTAGCTCTAACGTATCCTTCCAAAGTTCTAGCTTGATAATGACACCATCTTTTGTCTCATCTACTAAGATAATATCGTCAACAAACAACATGTACCATGGCACATACCTTTGAATATTCTTGGTGAGCTTATCCATTACTATTACAAACAGAAAAGGACTCAATGAAGAGCCTTGGTGTAGCCTAATATCAATAGAGAAATTCTCTGTATCTCCTCTTATCATCCTTACTCTAGTCTTTACCCCTTCATACATATCCCTAATAATTCATATATAAGTAATAGGAACTCCCTTAATCTCTAAACACCTCTACATGATTTCCCTAGGTACTTTATCATATTCCTTCTCTAAATCAATAAAAACCATGTGGAGATTTAGTCATCTTCCCTGTAATAGTCCATTAATTTTCTAAAAAGATGTAAAGCTTTTGTCGTGTACCTTCTTAGTACAACAAAATTGGTTTTCTAAGATAGGAGCATCCTTTCTCACTCTCTTTTTATTCACGTTCTCTTATAACTTTATGATGTGACTAAGTAATTTGATGCCTCTATATTTGTTACAATTTTGGATGTCCCTTTTCCTTTTATATAAAGGAATTAACATACTAAGTCTCTACTCATTTAACATTTTGGTAGACTTAAGGATTACATTAAAAATTTTAGCTAACTAAGACTCTCTACTACTAGGCTCTTCCACACCTCTATGAGTATCTCATCAGGCCCTACTGCGCTCTACTCTTCATCTACCTCAAAGCTCTTTTAATTTCTTCTTTTGCAATCTGTCGACAATGAGTATAGTTACAAAACGTCTCAAACATATTAAGATCACCTAAGGAGATGATGTCCTCTATGGCTTCATTAAAAAGGTTATAGAAATACCTCTGTCATCTTCAGTCATAAACACTCGACTTGCTTCATCTTTCATACAACTAACTTAATTTAGATCTTTCACTTTTCGTTCCCTATTTCTCGCCAACTTAAAATGTCCTTTTCTTTATTTTTAGTTTCCAATCATTTATACAATTTCTCTTAAGATCTACTTTTAGATATCGAGACTATTTTCTTCACCTCTTTCTTAAGCATATTCTATCCAAGAAATTCTTATGTTTATTAACCCAAACATCATAGAGGTATATACGTTAACCTATTTTATGTGATTATATATTTAAACATAAACTCACAACTATAACTCATTTTGTGTTATTATATAATTCAACTATAAAGTCACAACTATATTTTATTTTGTGTGAGTACAATTCAACCATAAAATCATAATTATAACTCATTTTGTATGATTATATAATTCAATCATAAACTCACAACTATCATTTTGTGTGAATACTTAATTCAATCATAAACTCACAACTATGATTCATTTGTAAGATTACATAATTCAACTATAAAGTCGTAACTATGACTTATTTTGTATGATTATATAATTCAACAATAAATTCAGAATACATAATTCAATCATAAACTTATAACTTTTAACTCATTTTGTATGATTAGATAATTCAATTATAAACTCACATCTATAACTCATTTTGTATGATTACATAATTCAATCGTAAAGTTATAACTATAACTCGTTTTGTATAATTACATAATTCAATCGTAAAGTTATAACTATAACTTGTTTTGTATGATTATATAATTTAACCATAAACACAAATATACCCCATTTTGTGTGATTACATAATTCAACCATAAACTCACAACTATAACCTGTTTTATATAATCACACAATTTAACCATAAACTAATCAATTTTGTACGATTATATAATTCAATTTATATATTATTTTGTGATGAATACTTTGTGACAATATATAACCCAATTTGTGCATAAAATAAAAATCCAAAACATTCCAATAATCAAGCATTATTTTCATTACATTGCCCTTCTTCATTATGATTTTGTCACTAATTTTAACCTTTGGTTTACTATTTTTTCATTGACATTCAATCTCTATTAGGGCAAATTTTCATCACTAAATTTAATTAACACAGACAACACAATATTTTTAAAAAATAAGAAAACATACTATTTCATTCCGAATTTTAGATCTAAAACACAGACAACACAATATTTCATTCCATATTACTTAAATCCTATAAACACAAACGTGAGAGAACACAAAACTTCATTCAATTATTATTTAATTCAACAATTAACATAGACAACAATCTCAACACATAACACACAATAGACATTTGGCAACCTTGAGGCTACTAGGATGGCAGAGCATGACGATAGAGGAAGATAGCAAGCTTTTGGGTTGTGTGTGGAAGAAGAAGGGGGAGGACGATAGAGAGCTGTGTAAGAAGCGATGGGCTGTACAGAGGAAGAAACCATACTATATAAGTTACAACAGGTTGCCATTATGACACAAGAGTAGACAAGCGTGATTGGACACCAAGACAAGAGGTTGAGAGCTGAGAATGTGTAAAGAAAGAGAGGTGGTTAAATTGGGGGGCATCTTCTTATCTTTCTATCAAGAGAATTTTGGTAGACTAACTAATACAAAAAATCCGTTAATACCAGACCCTAATGTAAAAAAATGCTTGTTGGGTCTTTGAAACAGTTTGAATCATTTTGATAGTAATAAGTTTGATATGTTTTACCAATAAGGTCTACGGTCCTCCATATGTAAAAAAATCCAAATTTTACTGGTACTTAATGAGTATCTTCTATACTGGCTAATAACATTTGAAAAGGTTGGTATGGTATTGGATATTATAGTACCATTTTTTGGTCAGTATGATACGAAACTTAGAAGATTGTTGAGGGGGTTTTAGTTCATATTAGTGGGTCCTATATTTAGTAAAAATTAATTAAAATGTCATATCAACATTGACATATCATTTAATTGAGGAAACCTTAATGGATTAAAGATTCCATTAGTTTAAAGTTTAATTCTAACGATTTTCAAATATAAAAGTTCTTTTTAAATACTCCAAATGTTGGGGTCTAAATTAAAATTTGGTAAAATTGTTAGGAAATTTGCCTTTAACCTTACATTTATTTAATATCGTGTCAACAAGTAAAAATGTATAAGTGAAATTTTAGTTAATTTGTTCTAATAACTTAATCAATTACTCCAAATCATAATTTCTAATATTAGAGACTATTTGGACAATCGTTTTCTATAGATTGATCATATTAAAAATAATACAACTTTATTAATCGATCAATTAAAAAAAATTCGATGTTTATCTTTGTTTAAGTAAGTTAGTGAAAGCTTGAACTAAGTTCAATGACCTTCGAGAAAATTATTGTAACTTTTGATCATCCTTAACAAAAGTTGTTTAAAATGATATCAACAAGATCTTTTTGTTCCTTTTTCTAATGCACGTATCTCTTAACAGGTCAAAGAATATTATATACATATTAACTTACTTAAGCAGGTAGTTAAATACTTATTAACTATTTATTGTAACCTTATTGGACCTTCTATCATAAGGTCAATAAGAACCCAACTCATGCCAATAAGGTGTTACGTTCTTCATTGGACTTTAATACACTTAATTATACTATTTATTGAGCTACTTCATTATCTTTACACTAGATCAAGTTTCAATTTTCTTAATCATAATTTTGAAAGTTAGTAATTAGTAAATGTCTAATAGGAATAAAATTCTATCATTCTCCCGCTCTGACAAATATTAATTATTGTACTTGTAATAAGAAAAACAAAGGCCAAATAATAAAAAGAATGCTAAATTAGTCTACCTTTATAAAACATTTTTTCTAAAAATAATTAGTCTTTTATTTAGTCCCACTAGGCTTTAATACCAAAAATATATAAACATTTGTCATATTGTATTTATTGGCCTCAATTTTTGTGAACTTTATGTTAAACTACAATAGAGAAATGTGTATTCTCTTATTACATGCTAAATTGCATTAGAGAAAACATTTATATGATTAAAATTGATATCCCCCTATATCAATATCTCAAGATACCTAAATCTATCAAGAGATATAGGATCAAAGTTGAATTGTGCACATTATGATATATACATATATGTATCTAGAGTGAATATACAATAATCTCTAATTAACAATGCCAAAGTATTTCCAAACACTTATACTACAGACATATTGACAAAAAAATGGATGAGCAAATCCTTTAATCAGAGTAATAGTCAACTTAAGTGTTGTCAAAATGTGCTCCATTATAATGTCACCTTTCTATACAAATTCCTCTACAGTAAAATATTTGACCTCCAATTACTTAAACCACATGAATTCTTATTGGTTTTACAAATCAATATAGCAGAAAGATTATCACAATATATCCAAATATGTCTAGCAACTGAATCAATAACATATAGTTTAGAAATCAAATTTCTCAAATAGACTACCTGTTAAGTGGTCCTATAATAAGAATCAAACTTTGTATGCATAATTAAAAAGGTCATAAGTGTCTTCTTAATACTTTTCCATAAAACAAAACCATATACTAATATAAAGATATAACCTAATATGAACATTTTGTCATTTAGTCACACAGCAAAGTTAAAATCTATATGGCCAATCAAATTTAATTTCTAAATCTTCATGTTTATCAGTATATATTCCTTTATCCCTTGAAGATATCTCAAAACTTGTTTAACTACATTCTAGTGGTATATTTTTAGTCAAAAAATATTTATCAAATAATATAATAATCAACGCAATGTCCAATCTAATGCAAACTTGAGCATACATGAAGTTGCCAACTACACTAAAATAAGGAATATTCTTCATAATTTCATTTTTCATTTCACTCTTTGGACATTGTGTCAAAGATAATACCTCTCCATAAGATCGATATTGCGTAAAGTTTACAATTTGTAATATTAAACCTTTTTAATATATATTCTATATGAGAGACTTAACAAGTTTTGAGATTTGTCCTAAGGAATCTGAATAACAAGGATGAAACATACTTCATTAAATTACTTTATTTTAAATGGAAAACATGTGTTTACCCTCATGCAACATGGCCAAGTTATTTAATGTAAGTAAGATGTCGTCTACATATAAAAGAAGAAAAAAATCTTGCGTCTATTAACCTTGAGGTATAAACATTTTGTAACTTTACTTTCCACAATTCCAAATGATGGAAAGTTTATTTTAATTCATATAATTATTTCTTTAATTTACAAACCAACATGACATTAAAGTCTATTCCTTCTCTCTAAGTGAAACATTTGGCAACCAACCTAACTTTAAATCGCTCAAACTTTACCCTGGGATTCCTTTTTGTCATATAAACACATTTATAGTAAAAAACTTTATAGTTTTAAGGTAAGTTAACAAGTTCTAATACCTAATTATGCCTCATAAATTGCATTTTATCTCTCATTGCATTCCACCATAACTATGCATAAAAACTATGAACAATATCTAGAAAAGTAACCTGATTAACAATATATCCAACATTATAGTCATTCTTACTAAGATAAAATATATAATCAGATGATATAGATGGTCTCCTCACCTTAGTAGACCTTCTTAATTTAACTTATTCAAATTAATAATGTGCCGGATGAACCATATTTAGTGTTTGTTTTAGTTAATAATCTTGTACTAAAGTGGCAATAGGTTCAGAATCTAGTAATTGCACTTGAATGGGTGAAGGATCTGAAATTACAGTAGTATTAATCTATTATCATCTAAAACGTGAGAATGAGTAACCTCATATTGGACAACATATTTTGGAAACTAAATCATTTCTGATTTCACAATTTTGGATCCACTTTCTTTATAGTAAAATATGTAGCCTTTATAACGATTTGGATAACCTACAAAATAGCAATAAGTGGAATGAGAATGCAATTTATTTTCATTAGAATTATACATCTGTATGGGGCAACCCTAAACATGAAGATGAGTGAGAGTTTATTTTCATCTTTTCCATAACTTAAAAGGTATTTTAGGTATTGATTTTCTTAGAACTTTACTAAGAATATATAAGGCAATC
Organism: Erythroxylum echinodendron; assembly: GCA_027575705.1. Lineage (NCBI taxonomy): Eukaryota > Viridiplantae > Streptophyta > Magnoliopsida > Malpighiales > Erythroxylaceae > Erythroxylum > Erythroxylum echinodendron. The sequence goes on from JANZXR010000172.1 coordinate 6,931,401, forward strand.
TTAATAGGTTTGTCCCAAAGTTAATTTTGAAGGTTAATTATGCTCTATGTACTCCTTATCATATGTTTATGGTTTGATTCTACGTTTCAATCATATAATTCTATTCAAGACTACTTGACATAGTAAACTAATCTACTATTCTATAAGTTTCTCAGATAAAAGGAACTTTAAAAATCCTATGTTTATCATTATCATAATAGTCACCACCACAACCAAACTTGACAATCTTGATTGATTTTTCTAATTGGTTCTCAACTTCAATTTTAAAGATCTTAAATTTATCAAGATTTTAATCAATAACACATAGTCATAATGAGAATAATTATCAATATAAATTAAAATATCTAAAATTACAAATAATAGGTGAATCCAAAAATATCAATATGAATAATCTAAAAAAATTGAAATTTTTCTTTATTTGAGTCAAATTCCTTTGCAACAATCAATACATGTCTATAAAACAAAAAAAATTAAGATTTGAAAGAACATTTTCTTTTATCAATCTTGCAAATCTTTCTTTAGAGATTTGACCTAATATTTTATGTAAAACATGAATGAATTCTCCTTTATTACTAATAACCTTCCAAATAACATATGAAGAAACATAAATTTCATTATGAGTTAAACACATTTTATATAAACCATCTAACAAAAAAGTTGTACTAACATATTTTGCATCAAAAGATAATTATATGCTAGAGTTCTTTATTACTAAGCTATAGCCTTCTTTATTCAAAATAGATACAAAAATCAAGTTTCATTTGAAAGAAATTATTTAGAATATGTTACACAAAATAAGTCTAAAACTAATATCAAGGTTTAAACAAACAATCCTATATCTACATCAGCTTCATCATTATTATCAACCGTTAATTTTAAATCATCTTTATTTGACTGTCTCTTTATATGAATCCTAAACTATGGAAGTAACATAAATAAAAGCTCTATTATCTAGTAACATTAGATTCATGAATGATATAAACCAAAGAGTTACATAATATGGCTACAGTAATATTAGATTCGATAATGATATAAGTCAAAGAGTTACATGATAATTCATAAATTTTCCTTCTAGGCTTTACTTCATGCAATTTGATCTTTTATGATATTTATTTTTATAAAAGAAATATATAGTATTCTTTATGACATTTGTAAGAATCCTTACAACACTAGCTTGACCTAGTTCCTTAAGTGGAGGACTTAGGATCCTCACCATTTTTTGGATTTAGGGTTTGGTTTTATGGTTTTCTTGTTTGTTTGTATGATGTTCTTTAATTTTTATTCTTCAGTTACACAATGAGTAAACAAAGAATTAACATTTGAAGCCTTATTTTGTGAGTTATAAGTGGTAACAAAGTTATCAAACTATAAGGATAATGTATTCAAATCTTAATGAACAAAGCAAACATTGGGTATAATAATGTTTAGGGTTTGAGTTTCTTATATAAATGAACCATCTATGTGATATATTATCTCACTCACCTAAGCCTAATACATCTTATAAAATATATTTATTCTAAAATAGTTCCTATTTCATCATTGGAAGAAATTATGTACCTTTGAGAAACAATATTGAGAAAGTCATTTCTTATGTTTGTTTCCAATAGTCTATTAAGTAGATAGTTAAGTACAGATCTCTTAATGGTCAAATAACACATTCTATTTAACCTTTCGCAATTCATATGGGCTACTTTTTTGCTTATATACATACAATTTGAGAATAAATAGTGTTTTTCTATTATGGTTATGCCTATGTCCACCACCTTTAAAGTAAATTTCGAATCACATTTCCATTTTTTAAATTAAGACCATTCAGAGTTTCAATGCTAAAATCAAATAATGTACATGACTAGTATAAATATAGGATAATAATGATATTAAAATCCATTAGCAATATATATAATGAGTATTTTATTAGATATATCATAAAACACTAGTAGGCAAAACATATAATACATACGAATATGAGTTTCATATAAAAACGGTCAGAATATATGTCGTTAACTCTTGTAATTATATCAGCTTTGGGAGTATAGATTATTTAATCAATGAATATAATTTCATATAAGACCAACACTTGTGAGAAGAATAATCAAATACAAAGTCAAAGTTATCCCCTCATATATAAGCAAAAGAATACAAATACCAACTTGAAAAGCCATTGTGTTGATTACATTCTTAGTGGCACTCAAACAATTCCTGAAGCCCAAGAGATGTGCCAATATGTTATCCTCACATTTTCTTATGTATACATAAACTTGTTAAAAACTTACCAATGTATGATACAAAATTTTGATGCACCTATTCGTTGTTAGATAAAAATTATGAAGAATATTATTAATTATCTTTATTTGAGAATTACAATAGAAATATCTCAAAAGTGATAAATAATGTAATATGCAACAATAAATAAAACGCATGAGTCATAAGATAATATTTATCTCTTTTATTTCAAGTCAATTGCATGAAATTTCACTTAATTATAAGTTTAAAGACTTATTTAATATGTTTGGGATTTAAATATTAATTATCACCAATGTGATAATTTTTTAAAATTAAAAATTCAATTTTACCGTCCACAAGTTCCAATAAAAATCCAAAATAACTTTTAAGGACTATTTAATAATTTTTGAAATTTTGGAATTTTTTTTAATCTTGTAGTGTGTTGATGTCAACATGTGCAGGTGTTATGCACGCACTGCTCTATACATGATCAAATGTGTGGAGCACATGAATTTCATAAGACAAACACATAAAGATGCACCTAGGGTTGTATTTTGTATGTATTGCAGCGTAGTGACACACCTTCAACTTTATGGAGCATGTGATGTATGCGCCAAATGTGTAGAGACACGTTCAACCCTTATGGCGTGTGTGTTACATGTGCTGGACGTGTTTTGCATCCTCTACCTCTACTTGAGCTAGTTATCCAAAGTATATGGGGATCGTATACTACATAATTGGAGCCTCCTGCTTGCTTCTCCGTCATGCAAAAGACTTTTGTCTCTTGCTTGAATGTTTTTATATCTGGTTGCTAAAAAAGACAATTTTTGACTGGTGAATTTTTTAATTTTGATGATTTTTACTAAAAAATCACAAAATTGAACTTTTCACCTATTTTTCTGGAAACTCTCAAACATAAACTAATCCATGAAATATGTACACTATACGTTCAAGCAAAAAACATGTTGTTTTCTCTTATTTCCTTATAGAGAAATATGAAACTATCTGTTAAATTCATACAATTATATAAGCACTATAATACCACACGCTAACATAACCCAAACTTTATTGATTAGCCTAAGATCATCCAAGAACTTGTACAAACAGAGAAAACGTAAAAATAAATATTTTACTATTCATTTCTCTTCGAGTAAATTGTTGAAAACTTTAAGCAAGCTCGTCGACGCTGATGTAATTTTCGATCGTCCTTTATAAAAGTTGTTTTTTTATGCACTTTTCTTAATGTAGGAATCTCTTAATAAGTTAATATAATTATAAACTTTTTTAAGCAACTAACAAGAGATCTAGTAGCTACGTATAGAACTTCTATTGAGCCTCCCCTTATAGGCCCAATAAGAACTCTACCTACATCGATAACATTTTATTTTCTTCACCTAACTTCGACCTACTTAATTAAATCATTTATTAGACTATTTTATTTTTTTTATATTGAATAAAATTTAACATTTAAAATAATAATTTTAAAATTTAAAATAATAAATTAATAAACATTCCATAGAAATAAAATTCTAACAATACCATCTTGATGGACAATCTATCCATTATTAACTTATGTTAAGCATGTTTGAGTATAATTTACCAAGACTTTACAAGGTATAAAGATATGTTTAGGTGTAAAGATATGTTTACGAAAACTAAAGAAGAGAAAATCTTTAGCCACGTGATCTAGTATCAGAATAAAGAGTTTAGAACTCAAGTTCAAAATTTAGTGAGCTAGAAGTTGAAACATTAATCATCCAATGGCAGGTAATTCTATATCCATGCCACTACATTAGAGAACGTTGATCATGACTTGGGTTTAAAGCAAGAAATAAAAGCAACAACCTCATATCTTTTCTTTATCCTTGCAAATGAATACTTGTAGTACTAGCATTACACAATTACGCCTTTTTAATACATCATGCTATTTAGTCAATTTTAGGAGTCATTACACTTACCTATCCCCACTAATTTCTTGTGAAGTAATATTTTTTGAAGTATTGCTTGCATAGGCATTCTTTAAATGTCTATTCAATGATTTATCACTACAACAAAGTAGACAATCGGCTATAAAAAAACATTTCCAGTTAATCCAAAAACGCCATCTACAGTTGTTCATGACGTTTTTGTTTAGTCACATAACACATTGTCAATTCTCTATGGCTGAAAATTATAAGTGACATTTCCAAAAATCATAGCTAAAAACCAAATATTGACGAGGAAAATTTTAGTGCTAAATGATTGACACCGAAAATAAAACGTAGCTAAATATTATTCGCTACATTTTTTATCACGTAACCTAATGTTATTTGTTACATTTTTTATGACGCAGTCAAATATTATTTACTACGTTTTTCATGACGCAAAAACGAAATGTTATTTGCTACATTTCTAAAAATGTCGTGACATGTTATTTGCTACATTTTTAATCCACGATGTTAAACAATATGTTTTGTATATAACGTGTCAACATGTTTTTTATTATTAATTATTTTCTTATTATTGTAAAATTACATTGTAGAAAAATATTATTAACTCAAAATTTCAAACATTGTATATATAAAGTAAAATTATATTAATATCATTAATTTATACCAATAAAAAAATAACATTAAAGAATGATCATTTGTTCCTATACAAAATATTGATGACAACTTAGAAACTTTTATACGTAAAACAATAAATAAAGAAATAACTTGAAAATTTTGAATATTTCTAACATGCTAAAAACATGCTCAAATTACAAACATATTAGAGCATAACCTAATTGATTAATTGTTGTCCATGTCCATGAACATGAACCTGTATTCATCAAAAGGGTAAGTTAAAATCAACTAAAAATATTGTGAGAGTATTAATATAGAAAGTATTTGGTTCTGATTAAAGTAAACATTGCATAACTTATCATTCACAATATAATCACTCATCCATTTTGTAATCTAAGAAAAAAAGTATTAAAGTTAAACTATAATACATACGAGAAGTGACAGAAAAAGTATAGGAGATAGAATTAATACATTTCACTTTCCTCTTTATTTTTATCATAATCTGAACTAAGTAATCTTTTGAATAACACATCATATTTTGCTAATTTAGCTAAAATTTTCTTGTCCCCTTATTACTTCAGCTAGTAACGCTTCCTTAAGCTTATTGTTTTCCTTTTGAAGTTGTTTAATGATTGTTTTAAATATTGAGGTTGAAATATTTAGCTTAGGGTTATAACCAAAGCCTTGTATATAGTTGGAATGAGTAACAAGTATTGTATTATAAATGTCTTCCACAGCTCAGTCCCCTCAAATATAGATTTCTCTAATAAATCTTGCATCTTATTCTAAAATTAAGAAAAAGAAAACTAATTTTCAATCCACATACTATTACTTACTAGGTTGTTAATAAATGAACAAACTAATTTTCAATCGACATACTATTACTTACTACGTTGTTAATAAATGAACAAAAATATTGAACAAACTTTAATACTTATATAGTTGTTTTCTGCTTCTTCTGAAACCCATCTCCTACCTTTCTTATAGTGAGTGACTTTATATAATATTATCCTATCACAATCTTGTCCATATAGTTCCTTCTCACTTTGTTTTATGAACTAAAAAATAAGGTAGAATAAATAATGTGGTGTTTATTGACTTAAGTATAACTTATAAACATAGATCTTGCATATTCATTTCAAACAACTAGAAATGACTTTGACCTTTGATTATTACATGTTTTCATTTTTAATTTACTAACCTTGTCTTCTCATAATTTTCCTAAATCAAGAAAAGAACAATACTTAGTCGATAAATCATCGAACAAGATTAATGCAAGCAAATGTGAAGGCAAAGAAAACAAACCTAAACTTGCAAGTTGTCCCAATAATCACAAAAATTATTCTAATTTCTTCAGACATTCATTTGGGAACATGGTTTCGTGCCTTCCCATCAGAAGGATAAGATTTATAATACTTATTCAACTTGAAACAATAATCTCTAGTCCTTTGTTTCAATAATAAAGTAACATAGTTTGAAACATTTGGGGTCTCACTATATACAATATTCAATTTCAACTGTGAACAATAACAAAAAATGTAACTGATCTCAAAATCATTGAAACAATACTGCATAAAGTTAAAGATTTTGTACAACTACTTCAACTTTTTCCAAAGTATTTTTAAGCAAGTTGTCTTCCTTCAAGTCCTTAATATGTTTTAGATAAGGTAATTATGTTCTTGCAATAATCCCCAGCTTATTTGATAATTTTTCAAATTAGACCTTGTCTATAGGATGGCCTTGCTGAGTATCAATCTGTATTACTAACTTGCAATTTATTACAAAATCCATTCATTACATTTCACAACCTTTAGTTTTACTTATATCTCTTTTTTGAATATTAGTATCAAAAGATGACAACAAATGAATAATGATAAGAAAGCTTTAGAATATATAAATATATATTTGGGCATAAGTGTAACTGAAGGTATTAAATGTTAACCAACTTGCACTAGTAGCTTTATTGTTGTTTGAGGCAGAATGAAGTTGTTCTGTATAACTTGAAGGCAGAATATTAAAATGATCGATTTGGTTAAAATTACACATCTTTCCGTTCTACAATCTTTATAGCAACCACTTTTTTCCCTTTGTTTGTACTAGGTTCTATTATGTTAGATATATATAAGAAAAAAACGATAAATGTTACTAACATAACAATAAGACAATAAAAAAGGCACTAAAGTGATAGGAAATAGGAAATAGGAAATATGATAGTTAAATTAGGATTAATGTTTATGTTGTATGTCAAATAGGACTAATGTTTATTGTAATATGCTCAAGGTTGTTAACTTTAGAGCTCCAAATAATATAGTTGGAGCTATGAAGGACAAAATAGGCAAAAATGTACTAACAATTATTATCCTAATATAGATTGGGAAAGGCATGAAGCATTAGGGGTAAATGAGTTAAGATAAAGACACCATAATAAGACATTAATTTGAGATGTTGAAGGACCATTTTCACTATAAACCAATGATTAAAGGTCAATTTGTTTATGAAGTGGGCTAACATATTGAGAACATAGCTAAAATCAAGTCATGTGAGTCAAAAGGTTTTGAAGAGAGCCAAGTACTTGTTGATACTTAATTGAATCAGTCTAGGAGATCCATCATCATGATTCAGTATTATAAATAGAGATAATGGATTTTAAACTTCTTTAAAATCATTCATTTTGATGAGCTTAGTAACATAGAAATTTGTTGCTTATGGAATCACACCAACAAGGGTGCTTATTATCTTAGGTAAATGATTTGATAAATGGAAGGATACAAAGTTGAGTTCAGGAAAAATATTTTTCTTGATTTATAAATTTATTTTTAGAAGTAGGTAATAACACATGATGATTTGGCTAGTGGTTGTATATCAACAATGATGGAATTAAAAGATTCTTGGAAAGAGATATACTATAAGTATTGTTATTATTATATAAAGTGGGTGAGGATGTAGCACTAGGTATGATATGGAGCTGAAGAAGGCCAACTACTTACCTGTGATGAAGTATGTTAAAGAGTGACCCTAGAAAAAGACAAATTCCTTACAAGTTTTAAAGAAGTAATTGGAATATGATGACATTTGGATTAAAAGTAGGAACATTAAAGATAAAGTAAGGTATAGAAAAGGGTAAAGAAATATGGTCAACATCATCACAGGACGGGCCATATCACTTATAGTTTTAGTATTTTAGAATGCACAGGACTTAAAAAGAAGATGCATGCAGGCATTACGTTAGAGTGTAAGATTAGTGTTTGCAATCAATAAAGCCAAGATGGGTAGGTCATGTGTTGAATGTTATATTAAGTTAAAAATTTTGAAATTGCTTGATACTATGCTCCATCATTCATATAAATAGTCTTGATTTTGGTTTTTAAGTGATCTTTAATGATTTTGAAAAACTTATCAAACACCATAGACATATTATATTTCAAATTTTAAGAATAAAAGCAAGATTATTTGTAAAATAATAAAGAAAATTGACATCATCAGAAATTTTCTAGGAGAATTCATAAACATAGGACATCAAAACATCTAAATATATAACTTAAAATGATTTATCACAAAAGATAGATAACCTTTTTTTGAAAAAATAAATGAATTCATTAATGACAGAATAAGAAATGTGATACACACTCGAAGAATAGCTCCAAACTAGCACCAAACCATTACAAGTCCTATTTTATTAAGGCTAAAAATTACATATTTAATAAATCATAAAAGTAAGAAAAAGAGTTATTGGGTTCTTCATTGTTAAAGCATAAAAAAAGTTCCAAACTTATCAGTTGACTAGGAGGAGCAACTTCTTAGCTCTCTTAATGAATGTATAATGCTTCGAAGCATATTAGAACTATAGGGTAAAAGTATAAAGCTAACCCTTTCTCATCCTATGATGGTATTGATGTCCAAATCTATTTGGTATTTACTTTTCTGCAAGAACATTTCCAGAAGAACCTGATGATTGTTCTTCTGTTTCCCTTAAAATAGACTAATATTCCCTCTTTCCAAATCTTAGATACTAACTTACCAAAGAAGATTATGAAGCTGATAAATTCCTCCTTGCACATTCATCTTCTTTCAGTAATTTCACTTTAAACTGATTGATTTCAAAATCATCAAAATCATTTCCTAAATTAAAGTAAAAGACCAACAATAAATACAAAGCATAGTCTGCACTTAAATGTATCAATTAGGCATCTGATTACTCAATTAAGGTACTTTGCAAACTTCCCAAAACAAGCAATCTTCCCAAAATAATAATCAATCTTCCCAGAACAAGGCTGCACACAAAAGAGTAAGGTAAGAAAAAAAAACATTTCAAGCAACATTTTCGAGAACATTAACCACACGTTAACCAATTGACTCATCCCTAACTAAAAATCCATAAGAAATAAATTAAAGAACTCTGTGGCAACTAAAATTCCAGAGGAAAAAAATGAAGAACTCTGTAGAAAACATAAATTGAAAGAAAAAAACTGTTGAGGTAATAAACTAAAAGTAAATGCCAGAGGAATGAGAGCAAAAAACAAACGCAAGTGGTGAGAGAAGAAGACAATTGCCTGATAATCACAACGATAAGAGAAGAACACTTCTGAAATGGGCGAACAGATGTCGATTAAGCAAAAAACACGATGATAGAAGAGGAGGAACATGAAGACAAAAGCAAGTAGCCAGAACTCGAATATAAAAGAGGAAAACGACAAAGAGAAATGTGGAAGATAGAAGATGAATTTGTTAGAGTAGCCAGAACATGAAAACAGAAGAAGAAAAGCCAAAGGAGATGTCTGTGTTTAGGTTATAAGACTCAGAAATTGTTTAAGTGGAGAAACGATGTCATTTATCTAGAGAAAATGACGTCGTTTACACTTTTTTTTTCAGTTCTTGTTCTTTTAGCTACAAAAATGTTTTATAGTCAAAACTTTTTTTTTCGAAATTTGGAAAATATAACTTATAGCTGGAACATATTTGAGTTTGAGCTACGAAAAATAATTCGTTGCTAAAAGCTTTTTGCTAAAAACTTTATTGACATTAAAAAATGTCACTAAAAATTATCAGTTACGAAAAAATAATTACAATGAAATTAAATGTAGTTAATAGTTTAAAAAAATTCACGAAATAAATTTTTTTAAAATACTGCTTCAATAAGTTACAATTTTAAATTTTGTATAAATTTTAAATCATAGCAAAAAAAATGTAGCCAAAAATGATATTTATTGTAATGTGTTGACCTTAAAGTAAATATGATGTAAATTATTCAAAAATTTTAATGAAATTTAAATTTTTTTGTACTAATTTCATCGACATCCAGAACATTTATTTTGTTTGTTAATTTGGAAGGATAAAAGTGTAGCCAAAATGCGATGCAATAAAATAATTTATAAATTCAAAGACAGTATAATTAAACAATAAAAACATGTTCAAAATTAACATTGAGCTAAACAAATATAGCACAATATACAACTAAACCAATCAAATATCCAAACTCATTGATATAGGATGCATGTATACCGGCGGAATCATTAAAAATAACAAAATAAAGCGTATTTATATTGGGTAATAATAGATCTTTTAAAATTAAACAAATTATGAACTTGGAAAAATAGCATCGAATTAAATTGGAGTCATAGGCACTAGCTTCACAATAGTACAAGTTACAGTCCATTGGCAACAGGCTCACGTATCCAATTGCGTAAAAAATAATTGAATTAATGTATTAAGCAAATAAGTAAATACTTGGATCAATGATTTTATAAGATAAAACCCTGCGGTGATGTCAAAGGTTAATGATCACTCTTTTGGGCTATCTTTCAATCAAACAAGTTTAAGGAGTAGGTATCTAGTTGGAATCCCTATAGCTACTATTTTCAGGGGAAAGATCTTTTTGTATTAATTATAATATTTTTATAATATTTCACTAAATTTTATAAACACATTTATATATATCACATGTAAATATATGAAAAGATTTAATAAAACAGGCTTAAAATAGTATAAGTGAAATAAAAAATTTAATGACCTCCTTACAACACTTAACATTGATTTTTTTTCCACATTATTTTCGACTAATTGTTTTAAAAAAAGATTTTATTAATTTTGTCCTAAACCCTAACTTAAAAAAAAAAATACTAAGACTCATTCTGTACATAAGAAAGTCAAAGCATAAAAAATATAATTTTTTTATTAAGTTCTCTTTAGTTATCCTGTGACCATCAATGATGACGAGGTGGAGCATTACTACTGATCATATTCTATTTTAGTCCTGTTATACAAAAGATGACAACTTTAGTATGTAATAGAC
>JANZXR010000172.1:6942558-6963219 GCA_027575705.1 Erythroxylum echinodendron
GCTCACGTATCCAATTGCGTAAAAAATAATTGAATTAATGTATTAAGCAAATAAGTAAATACTTGGATCAATGATTTATAAGATAAACCCTGCGGTGATGTCAAAGCTTAATGATGACTCTTTTGGGCTATCTTTCAATCAAACAAGTTTAAGGAGTAGGTATCTAGTTGGAATCCCCAGAGCTACTATTTGCAGGGGTAAGATTTTTTTGTATTAATTATAATATTTTTATAATATTTGACTAAATTTTATTAACACATTTATATATATCACACGTAAATATATGAAAAGATTTAATAAAACAGACTTAAAATAGTATAAGTGAAATAAAAAATTTAATGACCTCCTTACAACACTTAACATTGATTTTTTTGTCACGGTATCTTCGACTAATTGTTTTAAAAAAAGATTTTATTAATTTTGTCCTAAACCCTTACTTTAAAAAAAAAAATACTAAGATTCATTCTGTACATGAAAAAGTCAAAGCATAAAAAATATAATTTTTTTATTAAGTTCTCTTTAGTTATCCTGTGACCGTCAATGATGACAAGGTGGAGCATTACTACTGATCATATTCTATTTTAGTCCTGTTATACAAAAGATGACAACTTTAGTATGTAATAGACATAGAATAACATTGTTTTATGCACAAAATAAGGTTTGAACTTGCACAATGTCGATATATAACCAAAAAGACGGCATGGAATTTTATGCAAAATCCATCTTCACTTGTATCCCCATCTTCACTTGTTATGATCTTTTTGAGTATCCCCGACAACTTCTGCATGGGCCACAATTTTGGAGTAGATGAACAAATCATAGAGGCATAAGGCTTAGTGGTACTGGTATATTAATGGATTCTATGCATTTACAAAATAATTCCGAGTTCCATTAAAAAGGACTAATTACAAGTTAATAGTTGCTCGTTTAGTGGGCCTACTGGAACCCATAGTCAAATTTCCATGTAAAAATTGGTCTCCAGAAGCCCAAATCGCAGCCCCAATTCTATAAATTAAACGACATCGTCATGCGTCATGATCCTATATAATGTGCACACATTCTCACGAATTTAACGCCCGCTCCTTCCCCCTTTCTCTTTGCTCTCCAGCTCCACCGCATCCCTTCCCGATAAACGGCGGAGCTGTCTCTGGAGAAAGAATAACTGACAGAGACTCCTATGGACTTAGACGACCTAGACGGACCGAGTCAGGTTCCTTCAAGAGTCACCCGGTTCGCGCCTAAATCCTCCAGATTAAAACCGCAACTGCAACCCAAACCGGAACCAAAACTGTCAGTTCCGCCTCCGAAAACAGAGACGGGTGATCAAAAAATAGTCAATACAAGTGAAGATGAAGCTAAAGTTGTTGGTATAGCAAAGACAGAGACTGTGGCCTCTAATGGTTCAGTGAAACTGGAAACTGAGGCGGCGATGAGTTCCAACCATGATGACGCGATGGAGATAGATAAAGATGGAAAAGTTATGGAAGAAGAAGAAGAGGATATGATTGTTCGCGAAATTGACGTCTTCTTCACTCCATCTGTAGACAAGAATACTCAGGTTACCTCTGTTAATACTCTCACACGCAAGATGCTGATATTTGGTCTTGTATTCACGGCTATTTCGAAGTGTAATTGGGTGTTTTCTTCTTTGTAAGAGATTATTGTTCTCTTTTCTATGTTTTGAAAATATTACTAATCAGGAATATCTGGTTTCATGTTAATTACATTCAACTGTTGTGAATCTTTCTTTTTACTATTATTTTCCTGTTTACGTTTAAGTGGGAAGAACAGAAAGAAAAAAGGGAAAAATGAAAAATAGATGAATCCATATAAGAAAAAATCAATTAAAACAAAGTTTCAAAGTAAAAGACTTTTTTGGAACATGCATATTAAGATTAGTGGTTTTTAATTTTCGTTATCCTTGCATTGCCTGTCGAGTACTTGCTGCACATTGATGTGTGACATCAGCTAATCTTTTGCAAAATTGTTTTAGCTATATGTTATGCAATATCCTCTGAGGCCTTGTTGGAGACCCTATGACCTGGATGGACGTTGTAAAGAGGTGATTGCTTATCTTCTTTTCTTCTCTTTGTTGATTGTATTTCCTTAGTGGGCAGTGGGGAAAAAGTTTTTTCATTTTTTTTTTTTTCACCTTATGCAGGTTAGAGTGAAACCTGCAACTGTGGAGGTTGAGGTTGATTTGGCCATTGATGATTCTACAAATTGGGATTCTGGTATTGCCAGTAAACTTGATATGACAAAGCAGGTTTGCTTCTGTATTTGATGCCAATCAGGAGTTTATGAGTGTGCCAAACTTGGTTTCTTTTCTAGCAGACACTGGGAAAGTAAAGGGGGCAGGCGTTAGCTCTTAATTAATTGATTTACATGTTAAGCTATTTTGGAATAGGGTTTTCAAATAGGAATATGAAAGGTGCAGTGAACTTCTCTAGTGCATGATAACTTAAGAGATTTTGTCAATGATTCATTAAGGCAGGTGCCTTGCAAAACCTAATATTGGAAAATCAATCAATTTGCCAAAACCTGGCTTCTCAGTTTTTGGAATTGAAATATAAATTTATTAGCCTACTTCTTGGAACTTAGATCAATTAGTACTAGTTGATCACTGTAGCTTTCTCATATGAGAAAGAAAAATTTTGTCTATACATAAGGGACTTCCATCCTAGAAAAAAAATTTCAAAACTATTCAATTTTTTTCTTAAAAATTTTATATGCCTTGCAAAGGAGCCTGATATTGTCTCTTGTTATCTAGACTTTGTCTACTACATGGCAGCCGCCTCGTTGTACTGGCTATGCTGTCGGGGTCCTGATCGGCAATAGGGTATGGATTTCTTGTGCTCTTTTTCTGCATTTTTTCATACCCAATGTGTTGTAATCAATTTGGTTGAAACTTGAAGCCAACATGAAGGTAGTATGCTTTTTGTTTTGTGTTGTCAATTTTTCTTGCTGTTATGGTGCAAAATGCAATAACACCGTCTTTGCTTTTCCAGCATCATATTATTCTAAATCGGTTTTCCACCTATCAATTTTTTTTTCTAATTTTAAAAAAATGTTCTAAATGGCTTTCTCCTTTGCTTTTCTTTTTATATTTGTTTCTAATCTTGCAGTTATACCTAAATCCTATTCATACAGTGGTGCAGCTGAGGCCATCCATGGACCATCTAAAACCGAGTGACTCAAAAAAGAAGGGCAATTTCATTTCTGACGGAGAAGCTACTGTTAAAGTGGAAGATTCTGGTGAAGGCAAAGCTGTTGGCTTATCAAAAAAGCAGGTTCTCTCTCTCTCTCAGACACACACGCACGCTAATACTCTCTCTCTCACACACACAATCAAATGCACGGACAGACTCACTCACACACACATGCACACCTGCACCCTCAGAGCCTGTTAACAACTTATTATCAGATGAGCAGTTTGATTTCCGACAAAGCCTCATCTAATGTCATTATTGTTGCTGTCGTTTTACTGGAAGGTTAATAAAGCTTTACTCCTTATATTTAGCACACCCGCTACCTAGCCTAGAGTAATTTATGCTTCACCCGAAATGGTTTTTAGCCGAATGTTGCTTCTTTTGAAAGGTATTGGCCCAAGTAACAGATCTTTTTTCTTTCTTGTGTTGCAGAACAAGCACATGGAATCTGCAACAGAGCAAAAATCAGATGCTGAGGTATGTGTTTTTTACTAGCTGATATAGGGTCGTCTGGTTGTGTTATAGTGTTTTTGACTTTTCCTTTATCATGAAGTATGTTTTAGTAGATTTGGGAGCTAGGATCATTAAATTTTGAGGATATCTTGTTTTTATTCAGTGTTGGATTCCGCTTAAATTTCATAGCTCCAAGAGTGAGTTCTCAACCAGATACTTGCAGAGAATGGTAGCACAAGAAAGTTGTCAGATAGAGTTTGCCATGAACCCGTGAGATATATTTTGGTTTTCTGATTCAAGTTTAGATACCTCAGCCTAACTATTTTCAAATAGTTTCATCAAGTTCTGATTATTGGATCTCATGTAATTTTAAGGTACGACTATATGAGTTCTTTATGCCCTGGAGCATCTGATGTCACCACAAAGACAAAAGGTCCTTCAAGGAGGTGAATACATGCTTTTAGTTCTTGAATGTTCTTCATCATGTTTTGGTAATGTGATTATAAGAATGCACTCCCATATAAGCTATAAAAATATAGATGCTTCATACATGGAAATGTATGAATTAATATGTTTATGCAATACCTTCAAACCACAGGTAACCAAATGATTGTGGGCCATAATGATTAAATATCAAATAAAGATTTATTATTCTCAAAATTGAAATGACATTTGCAAATAAAAATGTTCATATTAATTCAGAAATGGGGCTATTAATGCTCCTGTCTTCACTAGGATTGGCTTGTATAGGTATGATAACTTGAAATTTGGATTCTATTTTGCACATTGTGGCCTGAAAAAGTTTACAAGAAAATGGGAGGAAAATTTGCGTCTTGATACAAATCCAGCAAGAGACAAGTAGAGGTTCCTTCATTGTGTAGTTTTGAAAGTCCCTAAACAACACTAATATGGATGTGGAGGCTGGGATGCAGAATCTTGTGCCCACCTCTGACCTTGTGCTTTTCACTAGTCATCATCTTGATTTTGTAAGGGTTTATTGTATTTGCTCTAGATACGTTGAATGATTGTTCTGGCATCTTGGCGGAGACTAGGGTGAGCCTTGATGAACAAAAGAAGAATTGGTAGAAATTCTCATACGTGAAGCAAAGCAAACCTATTTTCAGACAGAAGATTAAAAAAAAAAAAACTGTTGTTGGCTAGGAAAGCCCTGAGAATCTTATGAGTGGATATGCAAACCTTCTTTAATCTTCATTTTCATTATGTCTATGGTTGTTATTATTTTCTTTTCTTGTTTAGGCTCTAATGCACTCTTCTGAATAAGGTGCCCAGTATTCATCCTCATGTTGCTGACATATATTTACATGCATGGTTCCAGGTTTTTGCTCTCGCTGCCATTGGAAGAGCGTTTTAAGAGACTCCTTTCAGAGGTTTGTTGCATGTTCAGGTGTCAAATATGTGTTTTAAGGTGTTAATCTAATGGTGATTGGAAGTTTAGCATCACTAGGCAAGCACATGCAGATATATATTTGCATCTCTTACATGTTTGTATGCTCATCTTTGTAACACATAATCCATTTTGGTGGAGCCATTTATAACATGTGAATTTATGCAGATGTTCTGTCTAAATTCATCTGTGTGCTAGGATCAAGTTTCTGTTAACAATCCTCTCTACTTTTTTCTAGAACTTAAAGATCTCATCTCATCATTCACGCCTAATAACTTTAAAAGATTGAATTTCAGTAAATAAATGCTGACACCAGAATTGCAGCTTGAAATATATGTCCGACTATACTGCTACATAACAAGGGCTTATCTTGTCTTTAAGTTTGCCATCGAGAAGTCACTGCTTTGTATATTTATATGCAGTTGAACTCTGAAGTGAGGCATTCTAAGGTTTTTTTTCCCACTTTTCATTTTTGACAGAAATCATATAGCTGTTATTTGATAGTCATTTTTTTGGGTTTCACTTTTTACTATTATGTGTAATACCTGTTTATTCCATTTACTTTCCTTGATATTATAAATTTGGAGGCTTTTATAGGGCCCCCCAGTTCAACGGTTCGATGCTCTTAAGCACTTTGCTCCTGATGACACTATTCAAGATGTTTTAGCAATCCTTACCAATCATGGAAGACTGGTGCAAGGACTTTGGACTCCGAAAAGTTCTTTGCTTTTCCCAAATCAACATGGCATGGTAACCGCTGCAAGAGATTATGTTCTTCTTCTATTTAGCAAGAATCTGGTTGTTGACTGTTCAACACTTGATGTCTCAACAAAGTTTAGAGGAGAGATGAAGAAGTTTCTGAATAGTTTTGCGGTTGAAGTTTCTACTAAGGAATGGAAATTTAAAGAAAAGCCTGATATGCCATTTTTAAAACTGTATCCTGAAATTCTTAAGGAGCAAACAAAATCTTGGGAAGAAACAGAGAAAATATTAAATGCTTTAAAAAATTCGGAAAAAACTGGGCCTGGAAAGAAAAATTTGATGACGATGCCTACTGTTGTTCATAATCAAGTAAGATTACTGCATCCTGAGAAAAACATAATTAAGGGTACAAGTGGAATATTCAAGAAGAAGAGCATAACAGGTGAAACAAGAGAAGCTCTTTTAAAGGCTCTCCCAAAAGTATTCCAAAACCACAAAGTTTGCAGGTATGCATTCTGGCTTTACTGTGGGTTTTACCGATGATGAAGCAATCATAGAGTATGCTACTGTATTTAACTAATCTGCCAACTTGTCAGAATGCATAGTTTGGTTCAAGGGACACATTGTTCCTGTTGAGTTAATTTCAGATCTCTAAAATTGAGGATTTATGATCATTGCTCTTCTTGCAATTTCTCTTTAATTTGGGGATGCAACTTGTTTAGGTCATAGTTAGTAGTTGAATTGTGAGATGGTTAGCTAACTCACTTAATGAGAGAGGTCAGCTTATTGATTAGTTTTAGACTTGTCACGGGGGAAACCACTCTTGAAACTTTTGGAGTTACATCTGTTGTCTTGCTTGAAGTGATCCCATCAAAACAATAATCACTTCATAGGGTGCATGTCAAAGCAGTAAGGTGTGAAGACTAGGGACTTTATTTTCGTGGGATTTTTGGGATAAACAGGATGCGCTGCAGCATAGCGAGGTCCATCTGTGTCTTATCAGGGAATGATGGATCCGGGACCAAAAGAAGGATGCAGAATAGTAGAGGGGAATCACTAGGAGAATGAAAGATAGGAGTGAGAGGAGGAAAAGGATTAAGGAGGTAGAGGCTGAGAAAGAGGAAATGACATTAAAGAGATAAAGTTAAGAGGAGGGAAGAAGAGAGATAGGGAGAAGAGAGTAGGAGATCAGAGATTGTAAGATGGAGGAGGGAAGAAGAGAGACAGGGAGAAAGAGAGTAGGAGATCAGAGATTGTTACATTGATTGATTGATGTTCAAATAGGAGCCCCTTTTCTATGTATTTGATACTTAAGTCCTTGACTATTTTAAATCAAAGGTGATGTTTATAATTTTGGCCCTAACATTTAAGTCATTGAAATGGGTCATTTCTAAAACTCCCGTTGTTTCGGGCCAAAACCTGAATTTCATATTGATGTGCTCATTTGGTTCTAGAACCAATGCCCAATTGTGTAGACAGAGCCAAACCCCAAAACCGAGTTGCAAACCTATCCGATCTGCCCATTGCTTCGGCCAGGGTGGTGAAGGGAGGGCCCCAATTGGTAGGGAAAAATACCAACGTCCCCTTGGTTAACAGAGTCACAATCTCCCTACTTGATCAAATATTGTCTGTGACTCCCTACTTGATCAAATTTTATTTGTCTTAGAAAGCCTTTCTTGGGGTTGTGAGTTGAATACCGTTCTTTTATCACAGTGATTTTGTAGATTGATGGGAGTTACTATCCTAATTGTTCCTTTTTTATTGGTAATACATCCTTCTTAAGTTACATAAATTTCCTGGCAGCTTTGAATTGATTTGTCAAGGTTTGCGGGATCTAGCTATTGCTCAGTCTACACTTCCAAAAGCTGATCCTAGAATGACAATTGCTGCAGCATCTGGTGCTGATGCTCCTCCAGAGGAGCTGAAAGAAGTCATAAGTGAAGTTGCAACATTTGTTCATGGTTCTTATGTTTTGAAGTCATCACCAGATCACCCAGAATATGATTCCTTGAGGTAACTATGATTCTTTACTTACTCGTAGGTTCATCTGATGGTCACCAAAGAGTATATCTACCAATTACAAACCATTAATCATATTATTGTCCTTCTATTCTTCTCAGAATTTCTCTTTCATTGTAGGAAAGTTGTAATTGATCTTCTACTGGCAAGGGGACCTGATGCAAAGATTAAGAAGGCTGATATCCTTGAAGCTGCCAAGCTTGCTCTTAGAAGGGATGTTGCTAATAATGAATATAACAAGGTTAGTAATCTATGCGCCTTTCAGGTTGGAGAATATAACTTGTTACGTTGCTGGCCAAAGGTTAGTGGCACATTATTGTTTGAAATTTACAAGTGTTGGAGGGCGGGGAGTAGGGGGTCAATTTTGGATGTTAATTGCTCTAAATTCGTTAGGTACAGGAGCTTTCTTATAGCAAACAAAGGTAGTATCTAACGGCTTACAACTTTTGAGCTGCTAAAGGTTGAAATGGTTTAGGAAATCTAAAGTTTCTACATATTAATGGCTTTTCTAGCATTAAGATTTAGCAGTTACAAACATGTAATTAGGCAAAAGAAAGCCATAATTTATTTTAGGGTAAAAGACAAAAACCTCCTGTACTTGGGCAAATTTTAGGAAAACTCCCAATTTTTTGGAATTTTCAAAAAAAAAAGTCTCTCTCAGATTAGAGTTGACTTCCATTAAAAAAAAAACTAATAGAAGTTTTGACATGACAAAGTTGGTTTATATGGACCAATCAAAACTAGCTGACATGGAACACTTAAAGTATACCTGACCTGGTTTACTCAACCAATCCGACCTGACCCGTAAAATAATCCAACCTAAACTAATTCACCTTATGCACGATTTCTTCCCTTTTAACGACAGGCCCAAAAATTATCACAATTGACACTCTATAATCATACATATCGCAATTGACACTCTATAATCATACAAGGATTGCCACTAACTTGTAATTGTTGGAGAGAGACCAAAGAACCCAACTGAGATGGTGTTGAACCATTGAGTAGGCATAGAACTTGTAAAGAAGAGAGATTAGCAATTTGTGGAGGTATTCTGCTAGATAATCTATTATATTCAATTATAGAAACTTTAAGTGTGGATAGGCCACTGAGTTCTTGTGGAATAGGACCTGCAACAGAGTACGAGGGGAGGTCTAAAACCCTAAAATGGATAAGTTGGCCAAAGGAAGGAGGGATTGTACCAGAAATATTAGCAGAGGAGAGATTGAGAAGTTGTAGATATGAAAGAGAAGGAAGCTGTGAACATAATGAAGATACATTGAGGAATGTGTTTGGAAGGGAAAGAGAAATAACTCTACTTTGTGGAGAACACGTAATGCCATGCTGTGAACGAGGAATTGAGCTTGAAGGATCCCAAGAAGAGTGGACTGAAAAGGATGACTTAGCTTATGGGTCTGTTGCTGAGAGAAGAGAAATAAGAGCCTGTCCATCAGAAGTAAAAGAGCCACGGAAAATGTTGTCATGGTTAACGTTACCAAGAATGAACAAAGCAGGAGAGTAGAGGTTGGTTTCTCCATTTTTGGTTGTCACCAACAAAATCTTGATTTAATTCAATGGAGATCCTTTAGGTGGTTTTGGAAACGGTGGAAGATGGTGATTGTGATAGTAATGGTGAAAATTAAAGTCCGCACTAAGACAACATGCATGTGAGAGAGAATTGTTGAGAGACAAGGATGCTTGAGTTTTACCCTAACCTTGTTGAAACCATGCATGTGAACAATACAAAAAGACTACCACCATTAAATTTTAAGAGAAAAATCTGTAAAATGAGGTTCAGGTCCAGATAAAGGACCCAAACTTGATGGTGATTAAATGTTACTCATAAGGATATCTCCTATTTCAAATAAGAATCAGAGTGGAACTTCTGGTGGCTCTGCTGGGATAGTGAACTTGATAAGATGAAAAAAAAAAATGATAATGGAAATCTTTCAAATTTCAGGCTTTGCAAGCCTATGTATTACATTATAAAGTGGTCATGGCATATTATGCAAACTGGGTTTTGTTGGGTGGTTGTTGCGACTGCCTGTGCCTGGCATCGTATGGTGGCTGAGCCACTCTTCTACTTGTTGCTTATAACCCCAAACCGGGAACGAAAATGGCTTCCTCCTCCACCAAATAATTTTAGGGCTTGTGGTTAAACAGGAAGACAACATGAATTGGGAGAATTAGTTTGCGGGGTGGGTTGGGTTATTTTAAGAGTTGGGTTGGGTCGGTTAAGTAAAACGAGTCGGGGGTATTTTGGGTCAAATGTTCTACATCAGTTAGTTTTGATTGGTCCACCTGGACTAACTTTTTCATGTATGAACTTCTGTTAGTTTTTTAACAGAAATTCAGTCTAGATTCTAGATAAGTTTAAACTAGAAGATTTTTTTTTCGAAAATTCCGAATGATAAGGAGTTTTTACAAAATTTTTCCAAGTACAGAAGATGTTTTTTTCTTTTACCCTTTATTTTATCATGAGCGTAGTCCTTTCTTGTTCAAGATGTAACTAGGAAAACTGATTGGTGTGAGCCTTGGACGTATTGAAATTGGCGTAGGATTTAAGAATTTAAGTTGTTGAATTATCACAATGATTGTTTAAGTGCTCAGTTGAGTATTATTGTGGTCTGATCCCATTTGTCTTTTAGACTCTTTAAGTGATACAGGCTTATCTTTTATATCAAGAAGCTTCAATTGCACCTTGTAATTGTTCGTATCATTTCAAGTTCTGTTGGCCTACACTGTTTTTCTTCTGTGAAGCTCTTCCGCCAATATTATCTGATGGGCAAGTTGCTTTTCCTGTAACTTTTGCAATTCCATGATTAGATTCCTGATGATATTGGTGATTGGAGTTGATTTTAAAGAAGGGTAGTAGACAAGTTGGGCTTACGTTTGGGCTTTTATATTCCTAATGAACGATGGAAGTGGCTGATGAAAAGTGGATCCATCTTGCATTTGGTGGTTTTACTTTCCTATTTGAAAGTGGAGTTCAGAATTTTGGATACTCGTGTTTGCTAAAGCTAATATACCCTTTTCCAGGTCATGACAGATATTTGTGTATCTAAAGGCTCTTTTTGGGTATTAAAGAGTGGCGATGGGAAGCCCTGTTAATTTCGTATCATTCTATTCATCAGAACAATGAGGAAAGGAAGCGAAGTCTTCTAATTTGGAAGACGTCGTTCTTATTTGTACTCGTGTTCTCATCGACCATGATGGTGACATATCTGCTCGCATATAACAAAGGAAAACTTGTGGAATAGCTGATTGATCCCGGAAAAAGATTTACTTCAGAATATTTGTCTGTATGCTCTTCAGAAAACAGGAAAAGAGCGTTACTTGAATTCTTAGGAGCTATTAGAAAGTCATACAAGCAAAACGTGCTTCTCTGCCACTATAAGAATTAACGCAGAGAGAAATGTTACCAATTTTATCAATGTTAAGAGTGTGGCTGGAAATTGCATTTTGTATTTTATTCTTATATTTGTCGATGCAATGCCATTCCAAAGTCTGATTACTAGATTTGTCAACGAGCAACCTGAGCAATTACATTCATAAACCCGTGAGTTTTGACAAAGCTCAATGTGTACTAAAAATTAACAACCCAATGAAAGTTTCGTCGATACGCTCAATTTAAGGTCTAAAGGTATGCAGTTTTATTTTTTAGTTGATAGAAACGTTGTTTCTAATATAAAGCTTTGTACTCTTTGCGAGATTAGTATGAATTTCATTCATTTGTTTGAATTTTCTTCCACTTCAATATGATGGAGCGTTCTGTGGCAAAATTTTAATCCAATTTCGAATGAACCTGCATTAACCATCTTACAAGTTAAGGAGCATTAGGGTTACAATACCTCTCCTCTGTGGATAGAGTTGCATCAAAGATGATATATTTGATGCTCTCGTTCAAATGCCGAAAATGGAAAAGAAAACTTGAAAAAGGGAAACAACATGAAAGGCTATGTAAGTAATATTGGACTTTTTCAAATTATGCCGAGCAGGGACTAGGTGCTTCTGTTGTTGTTGTTGAATTTGAAAAGTTATAATTTTTATATTTTTCTCATTTATTGGGTTACAAGTATTGTAAGAGTTGATTTTAACTTATCAACTTTGTAATTATGAAAATCACTGACGGTTTAACTTGACTTTGGCCTGTTACTGCAATAATAACTAATCTGAAAGTACTAATTGTAATGGGCTAATGGCATCTCTAAATTTCATTTTTCGGAATCCATCTTCTCTCAGCCAAAGTAGCAGAGCTCTAACTCCCCCTTCTAAGCTTCTACATTAGTTTCCATCACAATGTGCATAGTGTTTCCCGTGCTCACCTTAAACCCTGACAACGCACCCCGCCAATTCCTTTCTCAGCGACCACCCGAAAATGGCCTCCTCTCTCCGCCTCCGCCATTTCTCCCCCGCCGCCAACTGCAACTCCACAATCTCAATCTCCAGCGCCAAATCAAAGCTCCGATCCGAATACGACCCCGACAAGGCACTACAGATATATTCCTCCGCCTCCGGCAAATATAACGCTCCTTTGTCGTCTCGTTATGCACAGGAGCTCACCATTCGCCGACTCGCCAAGTCCCAACGGTTCGCCGACATCGAAAACCTAATCGAAGACCACAAAAATAACCTCAAGATCAAGCAAGAGCCTTTTCTCTGTACGCTTGTTCGATCCTATGGTCAAGCTGGTATGTTTGATCACGCCCTTCGGACTTTTGAGCAAATGGATGAATTGGGTACTTCTCGATCTGTGATTTCTTTCAATGCTTTGTTGTCTGCTTGCACTTGGTCAAAGCTGTATAGTAAGGTCCCTGTCTTGTTTAACGATGTTTCGTCGAAATATGGGATCCTGCCTGATTCGATTTCTTATGGGATTTTGATTAAGAGTTATTGCGATGCCGGAACGCCTGAGAAGGCTGTTGAGAGATTGAGGGAAATGAAGGAAAAAGGAGTGGAAGTGAGTGCGGTGACTTTTACTACTATTGTGAGTTCGTTTTATAAGAAAGGAAAGAGTGAAGAAGCAGAGAGGTTGTGGAATGAGATGGTGAAAAAGGGATGTGAACTGGATGTTGCAGCTTTTAATGTAAAAATCATGCATTCACAAGATGGGGAGCCTGAGAAAGTTAAGGAATTGATGGAGGAAATGGGGAGTTTGGGGTTGAAACCTGATGCGATTAGTTATAATTACTTGATGATTAGTTATTGTAAGAGTGGAAGGATGGCGGAGGCTGAGAATGTTTATAAGAGCTTACATGCAAATGGATGTAAACCAAATGCATTCACTTTTAGGACTTTGATTCGTTACTTATGTAAGACTGGGGAATACGAGAAAGGGTATAAAATTTTTAAGGGAAGTGTGAGGGTGCGTAAGATTCCGGAATTTGCCACAATGAAGGGTTTGGTAGAGGGATTGGTAGCAAAGAAGAAGATGAAGGAAGCAAAAGGAGTGATAGGCACAATCAAGAAGACGTTTCCTCCAAATCTTTTGAATGCATGGAGGAAAGTTGAGGAAAATCTTGGTCTGAATTCTGAGAAGGACCAAGGAGGCGCAGCAGGACAGTTGGCAAAAATATTTTCTGGTTTTTCCGACATAGAACAGCTCTTAAATTTGCAGCAATTAATTTAGGGTGCTTTAAAGCATGTAACTTTTAGCCATGTTATTTAGCTGTAATAGCAGATTTGGAACTGGGAGATCAGCATGAGATAATAATTTATAAAAGAGTTAATCAGAGCCAAATTGATATGCCAATTTGATGTGCTGTTTGTGATGGATTAGATATACTCTGTAGTTTCCCTTTGCCAATTGGCGCTTTGGGAAGGAAACGCATTTTCGGTCCTAAGTGAGCAAGGATATCAGAGATCATCTGTAACTGTCTGCATTGACTGATGCTTCCTGAAATTGTCAAGGACCTTTGCGTTTTTGAACCCTTCATGTGCGTGATCAGAGTATTGGTTTAGAGAAGCTGGTCACGGCTGTGGTAAACTGACGGTTCCGTGGGGAAGCATTTCAGCTTAACAAAGCCCCTTGACATTGAAAGCATTGAATCTGGGCTGTTTTTTCGGCTTTTCAATGTTCTAATTAAACATTGAATTTGGGCTCTTTACCTTTTTGTTTGTCGGTCTTCTATGGGCCTAAGCCATTAAATCCTTGGGCCATACTTTCCTTCTCGAAGCATCTTTTGTTAATTACAGACGTAACTGCGTTTTAGAGACTCTGTCTCTTCGTAGAAGAAGAAGAAGAAGAAGCAAATGACAACACGAATCGCGCCAGGAGTGGGAGCCAATTTGCTGGGCCAACACTCTGCCGAGAGAAACCAGGACGCCACTGCTTACGTCGGCAACCTCGACCCTCAGGTTAGCTGGAGAAAATTATTTTGGTGCTTCTTCTCCTTCGTCTTCTTCTCACTTAACTTTGGTATTAATATCTACTGTGTTGGTGTTGCAGGTTGCTGAAGAATTACTATGGGAACTATTTGTTCAAGCTGGCCCTGTTGGTATATATACTTTTTCAAATTCCCTCTTTCCAGTTTCAAGCTTCTTTTTAGTTTATTGATTTGTATATCTCTCCATTTAATCCATTCATTGATTTGTATAACTTGCCGAGGGCTTTGGAAATCGCGATTTGATAACCTTTCTGTTCTCTTGTTTCAAGTTAATGTTTATGTTCCCAAGGATAGAGTAACAAATCTTCATCAAGGTTATGGATTTGTTGAATTTCGGAGTGAAGAAGATGCAGATTATGTAAGTGCTTCTCTGCCGGCAAATCATTGCTAATTCCCTTTTTCTCTGTGGGGTTTGTGCGTGTATTTGAGCTTGTTTAGGTGCATGCGTCAGTGGGTATTGATAATTTTGCAGGCAATCAAGGTTTTGAATATGATTAAGCTTTATGGGAAGCCAATACGTGTAAACAAGGTACAACCGTTTGTCTTTCTTCTCAATGTATCAAAATTAGTTTATTCTGAATTTGAAATTAAGATGTAGGATAATATAAATAATAATAACTAGTTCAGTGCCCGATAGTCTCTCTTTGTGTGAAGTTGATTGTTTTGGATTTTGTTTCCTTATTTTACTCAGGCATCACAAGATAAAAAAAGCTTAGATGTTGGAGCCAACCTATTTATTGGAAATCTTGACCCAGTAAGTTATTTAAGGTCATTAAAGAAATGCACGTGGATCCATAATGTATGCCGTTATTTTCATTTTCGTGGCTAATGCTCTTCTTTCTGCAGGATGTCGATGAGAAGCTTCTGCATGATACTTTTAGTGCATTTGGAGTAATTGTTACTAACCCTAAGGTAATCTGCTCCTTTTTAAACTTGTATTTGATATGGCAAGAATTTTGAGCACTATGGGTTTTTGTATGAATTGTAAAAGAACTTGGAATGATTAGATAAGCTTGCAGTTTATAGGATTCATGCAACACTTGCCTAGTCATCCGTTCTTTTTATGTCTGTTCATATATATGTGCTATTAACTAGGCATTTAATTGTGTGATGTTATGACAGTGGCAAAAATATGCTCGCTTGACCTGGCTTTTTCTAGTCTACATCGTGTAGACCAAAGGAGTGTTAATATTTAAATGATTCTCTGAAATCACTTGCCACTTTAGATGGTCAAAGATAATGCAATCTTAATGACCCTTGTAGGCCTCATACACTGAATTCATTTGAATGCTCATTTAGTTTTTACATCATTAAGGTTCGATGCTCTAAGCATAACATATCTCCTATTCAAGTGACTGACATTGCTTTTTGAAGCAGTATATTATTTTGTAACAGCATTTGGCCTGAATTTTTTATTATATTCTGATATGTGGACCTTCTACAGATCATGAGAGATCCTGAGACTGGAAATTCTCGTGGTTTTGGTTTCATTAGTTACGATTCTTTTGATGCATCTGATGCAGCCATTGAGGTAACCTCTTTACTTGGACATTCTTTTCTTGCAAATTTGCTTAATGGTTTATCAATTTTGTTTGTTGAAATTGCTGTCGAATTGTGCTCCTAGCTGAGGGTTTGATGTGATAAACTAATTGGTAAATGTTAAATAAGAATGGATTGAGAAGCAGCAATATAATTGTCATAACATCCTAAGAATTGAGGACTGTAAGTCATTTCATCTATGCTAAATAAAGATTTAATTGGAGGAATTCTTGATTTTCACAGGCAATGAATGGCCAATATCTGTGCAACCGTCAGATAACAGTATCTTATGCGTACAAGAAAGACACTAAAGGAGAGCGCCACGGCACTCCAGCAGGTGAGTCCTGATCAATTGTTTTCTTTTCGTTCCTTGTGCCCTGGCCTGGAAATTCCTTTTGAATTGTGGTGGACTATGATAATTGTCATCACACTTGCAATTCCTATCCTTTTCCTGGTACAGAGAGAGTACTGGCAGCGAGCAATCCAGGTGGGCAAAAGAGCAGACCTCATACATTGTTTGCCAGCGGACCTCCAACGCTTCCAAGTGTTCCTCAAGCTAATAGCAATGTTAGTGCACCTCAACGCCCATTTGCAAATGGGCCTGTTGTTGCGGGTCCTGTCCCACCATTCCGCCCTCCACCTCCAAGTGCTGCATTCTCCCCGATGCATGTAGCTGGACAACCTTCTTGGCAGGGTCAACCACCACAAACTGGACAAGCATTGCCACCCCCTGTAATGCCTCCACCCCCGGTCCAGTTCCGGCCTCCAACTTCAAACATGCCACCTCCTCAAGCGGCTACTGTCCTTCAAAGGCCTCCCCCACAGAATGTGGGAATTGCCCAACCACAAGTTTGGCGGCCACCACCACCCCCTCAACAATTGGTAGGAAGGCCTCCGATGCTGCAGATGATGCAACCACCTCCTCCATCCAATCTCCTTCCACCACAACCTCCATCATAAAATTGAAGACAGAACGTAGCATTTTTGTAGTTGTTTATAAGACCTGTCTTGTTTTGTATCATCTATTGCATACCGTACGAGGTTTTGTTTCGCGGATCACCATCATAGGTAGGTAGAAGATTAGTATTGCCTTAATAACTGCCATTTGCGAAAATGCTGTTGAAGGCTGTTTTTATGTTATTGCAGTAGACAAGTCTTCGTTATGTTTTAAACTTCTCTTTAAAAAATTACAGTTGAGGTCCTCCGGGTCCAACTACAAGCTGTAGTGATTCATGGCAATTAAGTTTACGGTAAATAGTAAATTAATTTTAAAAAGATCCATTTTTAATTGTTATACAAGGTATAAAATTGCTATGGAATCTTTAAAATGCCATTTGTTCAATTTTTAGAAAATTTATTTTAGATAATTTCAAAGATTTTAGAATATAATTGAAATAGTTGATTTATTTTACGTATTACTTTATTGTTTGTGTATTCTAAATTTAATTGTTTAAAGGTTCTATAACATAATCAAAGCACTGACTTCTTTTTTTTTTTTTAAATAAATTAGTTTGTTGTTAAAACGCCTCAATTGACGCTGATCTATTACGTCACGTTAACACATCAACCTTTCCTCCTTGTGGATTCTCTTCATGTATTGAGACTTTAGAGTCATGTCTAGTGAATGATTATGGGTAACGACTAACGACTATCCAAGATGATCTTATAATATAATAAAACATAAAACCATGATTTTGTGATTGAATAAATGCACTGACGGAATTTGTTAGTTTACTTCTCACAGCCAATTAGATGGTTGCAATTTTTATGACATAATTAATTAAAATCACTCCTCATTTTATGATTATTTGCTAAAGTTTATGAGAATTATGATGAGATTATAATTAAGAAATTTATATTACATTTATGTATTATCTCTAAATTGTTTATAGTCGTCATTCTATTGAGATTAGACATTAATAGAGCATAAAAACTAGCATATGTTTCTTGCTTATGAATAAAATAATATATATTATAAATTGAACTATAGAAAAATTTAAACAAATGTGTGAGTGTTTAAAATAAGTTCAATGAATTGACCTAATATGAGAATTTTATTTAAAAAAGTATTTGTATGTTTATGAATATTCTCATTATTATGAACGTATAAGTGATACTTTAATATGAGATTTTCAAATATCTCGTATTAGAGATTACTATATTTTGATACTACTTATGATTTACCATAGTCAAAGATAACTCAATTAGTAGTCATTGAATATATTGTGAACTATATGGAGGTAATTAAGTGATCAATATAAAATTTATCCTAAAGTGATTAAGGAGAATGTTCTCTTGTTTTAGATTAGTATTAATTTGAGAAATTCTTGGTCATGGTGAAAAGATACTTTGAAAATAATTTTCAAATGTTATTAATATAATTAATTGGTAATTGCAAAGAACTAATATAAATAAAGTATAAATTAATTTTGTACCTCATTTAATTGGAATATTATATATTAAAAATATTAAATTATACGAAAAACTTTATGTACAAAAAGGTTAAACAAAACCACATTGATATTACTGTTATTTGATGGTAATGATGTGTTGGTAGACGCTAAACTTGATTTATAGACATAAATTATTTTTATAAAATTAAAGATAAATTAAAAATTTTAATTCACTACAAGAAAATAGTGAGTTAGCGATAGAAAATACCGACAGAATTGACAAATATTCCGTTTGTATTTAACATTACCGACAGAATATACCGACGGACAAAAACGTCAGAGATTCGGCCGTAACTTAACTTACCGACGGTAAAGAAAATAACCGTCGGTAAGTTTACCGACGGAATAAAATAACCATCGCCAACTGAAAAGTTACCGATCGTTCTTCGGTAAACTTACCGACGGAAATTAATTTTTCAACGCTAATTTTACCCATGGTAAGTTGCTAAACCGTATGTAAATTTAGCATCGGAATGTTTTTAATACTATTGGTAAAGTTACCGATGGATATAACGTTACCGTCGGTAAATAAGCTTACTCATTACCGACGGATCTTATTGTCCATCGGTAAACTGTATAGACATTTACCGATGGAAATTATGAATGTTTCCGTCGGTAAAATTTTTGATTAATTTTTTTTAAATATATATTTCCATTATATTTAAATTTTAACCGTCGAAAAATTTTATTAATTAGATATTTATAATATATATTTAATTAGATATAAATAATTAAATAAAAATTTTGATTAATGATTAAAAATTAAAATATCTTAATTAATAATAAAACGATACATTGTAAATAATAATATCTGTAATACAAAGTAAATGACCAATACTATGCTATTGATCAGGAACTGGTGGATCGTCTAGTAGGTGCGATGACCTGCTCCCCTTGCCCTTCAATTCATCGATCTCCCGACGGAGCTGAGCGTATAGATCCAACGACTGTTGTTGCGCTGCTATCATGTGTTGTTGCACAACCATCGTCTGTTATTGTGCAAACATCAACTCTTGCAACTGACTCAACTCTTCCAACGTCTGTTACAACTGAGTGGAAAATGTCTATACCGTGCTCTCAAGCGCCTCCACTTTGTTGGACCGCCTAGTAGATGCTGTTGTACTCGACGTGGAGGATTGCGAATAACAAGTATTTGCAAATGATCCTAGTCCGAATATCTTCCCACGACGATCTCTACCACCAACTGCTTCCAAGTAAGTGTCAGCCTCATCAACATTTTCGGATTACTGAGACCGCCGCTCAATAGTTTGCTGTATTTGGTCCTATCAAAAAGCAATGTTATATATTAGTAAGAGATAATGATGAAGAATATTATTAATATTAAATCATAAATTTCACTGACATTTACTTCTCTACAACGTTCATTGACGAATGTCACCCTGTCATGCTTCTTAGTATGAGTGTGTGGAAACAGTTGACAGGATGTAGGTGCCACGCCTAAAGACTTTTCTTGCATAGGAATAAAATGTTAATTATAACTAAAATAGATTTTATAAAGCAAATTCAATGAAAATAAAGCAGTCAATTAAATTAGATACTTACAAGTCTTTGTGCATGCTCTTGGTGGGTAATAAAACCTCCCGTATGTACGGGAAGACTCTCTTCCTTGGGTCCTCCACGTCTGTTAGCTAAATTTCACTGTGAAATCGACATCGCCGCAGGTGATGTCCAATACGTCAGCCAACGACTCCAAATGTCTTCAGAAATAAAAGGCGGTCTTACAGCCACTCTATGTATCGCACCAATGAAATCGCGATATCATATACGCGCTCTCGACTCCCATACTCGATATACGATCTCGTCCAATTGAGGATCCTAAAAAATTCTTTCTGTAACAAAAGGAAATATATTTGATAAATATTGATGATGTAATCGTAGTTATCAAATTAATGTAAAAAATTAATATAAAAAAAGAAATAATTAATTCTATCGCACCTCAAACTCATGATAGTAAAATTCTTTTGTGGCCCGAGAGATATTCTTCTAACAATAGCCCTCAGGATTAATCTTTTCCTTAAATTTTGATGTCATATTCCTCGAACAGAGTCCAGATGGAACAAGCCTGTAATATAAAAACAAATAAATGTATATCATTTTTAAAATTGTAACATATAACTTAATTATAATATATAATGGTAAATGTATTTTCACTTACATATTATTAACTACTATGATGTATTTTCTTCCATCGGGTCCTTCAACTCTAGGCTGGCGGCTGTCTCCTTCATCTACATTATTTACCCCTGATATCTTTGTCGATACAGGGGGACTAAATGATGGAGTGGTAGATTGTGTAGCCTCATCAGCCAGTATAGTAGGTGGAGGGGGTGGAGGTGAATTATCAGTAGGTGCTGCAGCACGAGATCCTTTACCTCAACAGTATAAACTTCCGAATTATGGTCTAAAAAATGGAGGTCTGCCACCAGTATCTTGTCTTCTCTTTAGTGCCATATTTCAACCTGAAATCAAAATTT
>JANZXR010000172.1:6972193-6988642 GCA_027575705.1 Erythroxylum echinodendron
AAAGCCTATAGGGCCCTACCTGTTGACGTAGGCTTGGAGAGGGGGGGGGGGTGTTAGTATATATATGCCTGAAAGATAAGGGTATATAGGATTTGGTAATGCCCTACCTTCAACTCGAGTTTTGAGTACCTCAGCAAACTGGATGTCCTCATCTTCTTGAGATTGCCTCACTGACACTTTTTTTATACGACGACTCCTCTGATTCTGAAGACACTTAGAGATGGAACTATGAAATCCATCTATTCAAGGTACAAATGACGAGAAACCTTGCTTTTATAATCGACGCAAGGTTTAAAAAGGTAATTCAACCTAAAGACATAATCATGACAACTTTAGAAAAGTAAATGACAATGATAACAGTTTATCAAAGCTACTTTGATAAAGAAGCTACTTTCCAAAAGTAAGTAGTGCAAAAGTAAATTACCTTTTACAAAGTCTTAAAGCAAATCAAATAAAAAAGGAATCTTATAATAGTAGTTGTAGGGACCATAAAGAAACCTTAATACCAAAGTTGCTTTAAGGACAAATTCCTCAAAAGATGTGTCTCCTGATGTGAAGGGAATCCAAAGCAGCCAGGACATTATTTGTTATGAATAGATTCATGCTAAGATTGAAGATTAGATGGAGAGTCTGGATCACTTAGTTGTTTTGATAGGTCTTTTGTCTTTTGCTAGGATTGAGCTCACATTGATGGAGTTGATGCAGGAATTGATCTAACTTAACTTCATTAGGACTATAAGAGTCATCATTAGGATTTTAGGCATCCTTAAAAGCAGAGTTGTATGGTTGTGATGGTCCTGCAATATCAGATACTGTTTCTTCTGTGTCATATTGAGGACTATTGGGACTAGGCAGATCTAGTTCTGGTGCTTCTGGTTCACCAAGAATGAATTTTCCTAGGTATGGTCCGATAGATGTAGATAAAACTGGCGTCTCAGGAAAATGATTGATCTCTTTGAGAAAATCTCGAAGAGCTAGCAAAATATTATTCTGCCGTCGTGGCCAATATAGAGATGTATGATAATATTGGACACGTGGCTCGGTATAAATAACACCAGTATAATGTTCACGATATGGACGATGAATGACATAGAAGCAATGGGCAGATTGTCGTCTTATAGAAGATGTTTGTAGACGATGTTGTGAAATGATATTAGAACATTGTTGCTTCCGATGGTCCAAAGGTTGAAACCATTCAACAAAAGTCCATAACAACGAACTTCCATTGTTTGTGTCACAGAGATACTGATATAGCTCTAGAGGAGAAAAAGAAATAAGCACAGGCATAAAGGGAAGATAATGCCCATAAATACCATAATGTGTTTTCTGAAAGAGAATCTGAAAGGGTCATCATATTTAGGTATGGTGCTTTAAGATTGAACATAGTAGGACTACCTAGAAGATTCCGCTCAAGAAGAGAACGGTGTAAATAATAAAACAAACTCATGCGATAAAGAGAAGCTACTTGAGACACACTAATAGGCATTCTGGTAAGAGAGGGAAAAGACTTCTTTGTGAAAGCAAAGAGAGGATGACTAGCCATAATACCTAACTTAAGAAAATGCTAAATAGTTGAAAGGATATGAAGCTAGAGAAAGAAACGATATTTATAAAGAGAGGCATCAGCTGGAGGCCATGGGATATATGTATCTGGAGGCCATGGTGGATGTTATTTAAGCAAGGTAGCATCTGATTGTAAGATGCTTTTTCCCATGTCAAGAATCTTTAAAGATGGAAGATTTTGACAAATCTGTTTTAGATGTTGGATAACTGTTGTTTGTTCCATTGTCCAAGAAGGTGGATTCTTTTTCAAAAGCTTAGATAAGCTTGAAGTATAGGGTGCCACATATGGAATGAAATCTCGAATGTAATTAATAATCCTACGGAATTGTTGTATTTGCTTTACCGTGAGATTTTCATCAAGAAATTGTAGCAATTCTTTTGCAATATGTGGACCAGACTGGTAGAATCTATCTTTAAAATGCATCCTAAGAAATTCAATTTCTTTTGTACCAATGATGCTTTTGGAGGTTGAAAGCATAATGCCATATTGTTGAGTAAGATCCAAGAATTGATGTAGAAGGGTCTAATGTTCCTCATGGGTCTTTAAGAACAATAAGATGTCGTCGATGTAAATCAGTGCACTGTTGAGGATAGGCTTATAGATTTTTGTCCTGGATCATTGAAACAAAGATGGGGCGACTTTAAGCCCAAATGGCATAACAGTCCATTGATACTATGCATTAGGAATGCAGAAAGCAGTTTTATACTGTTCTTTTGGGTGAATACCCAATTGTCAAAATCATGCTTTAAGATCAAACTTGGAAAAGAAAACAGCTTCTTTAAAAAATAGTACTTGAGTACTTATCTTTTGAAGAGGAAACTTGTCATCTTGCAGGAAAGCAATCAAAGGCTTGTAGTCAATGACTAATCTCTTTTTTCCACATTTTTGCTCTAAACGTTTATTGATATAGAACATTTGGCAAGCCCAATCAGACTTTGTGGGCTCGATGAGTCTTTGCTTCAGGTGAACAACACACTCATCTTGTGCGAGCTTTAAATCATCAGGGTTCATCCTTGGATGAGTTGCTTTGGTAGGATTGATATCCTCATTCTTCTTAAATGGTAGACTTATGAAAAAGTCAGCATTTTTTCACAGAGGATATGGATGAGAAAACTGTGCATGAGATTCAGGACAATATTCCAACAGTTTATCTCGTAGTGCAGTATATTACGTAGGAACTGTGGTCAGTTCAAACACATTTTTTATCTCAGTGTACGGACTGAATAGTGATCGATACCTGAGGCATGTGGGTAGGATCTGTAAAGGTGAAGCTTTACTGTATATGTCCATACCAATCAGAATGTCTGGGTGAAGTAGATTGCTTCCAAGTACTTTAGTCCAAACTGAACACTGTGGAAAGAATTACAGTCCGATTCTTCGTTTTGTAACAAGCTCGATTTTGAATGAGTTACCATCAGTAGCTGTAAAATATTCTTCATGAGAAGTCCATGCATCAGGTGGTAAAATGTTGGGCTTCATGATTGTATGGCTGGATCTAGTATCCATAAACCCAATAGTTTTAATGGGTTTGTCATATTTATCTTGTTGAAAGATTTGGATCTAAACATAAGGTCATAGAACTGGTGTATGATCTAGCTTCATACATGTCTGCTGTAACATGTATAGTGAATCATCGGAAGAAACAGAAGAGTCAGAAGATTCATCATCTGTAAAAATAGAAACAGCAAACTTGGTGTCCTCATCTTCTTGAGATTACTCCTCAATGAGTTCTTCAAAGTTGTTCGAAGAATGAATAGGCAGAATGGATTGCATCTGCTCTAACAACTTTACATCTTTCTTGGTTTTGTGAGGACATCCACATACAAAGTGTCCATGTTGTCCGCAGAGAAAACATTAATCAAGTTTTTGTCGATGAGATGATTTCTTGAAGAACCGCACAAATTTTTTCTTCTTTCCATCCTTTCCTTGATAGGTCCTTCTTAAAGGTTTGTAACCTTCCATCTGTCCGCGATACTTCCTTCGATGGTAGACTTGGCGAAGATGAGCTTTCTTCTTGCTATGACACTCACAAGTCTTTTTATCTTTGCACTTGATCTAGAGATAAGGATTCTTGCAATCCTGTTTCAGTACTGGACCGCCTTTCATGATATTCTTGAATAAGGCATGTTGATTACATAGCTTATCAAGAGAAGCTAAAGCAAGATGGTAAATTTCTCCAAGAGATATATTTGCCATATCTCTTTGTAGAGAAACTATGGTCCGTTATAACTCTGGTTATAATTCATCTGGAAAGGATGAAATAAAAGTATAATGAAGATTAACATCATTCCATCCATTCAAAAGATAATACCTATCCGTCATCTTTTTGTAATGCTTCTGAATATCGCGCTTGTCTAGCGAACAACATGTCATTTCAAAATATTCTTGATGGATTTGTTTGTCAATCAGCTGAAAGTCACCAATAAACTCCTTATGAATTATTCCAAGAAGAGCTCCGGCTGTAGTGACTTGGATAAACTGAAGTCGTTGATAATCGTTAATACTTTGCCACCATTCTCGCAAAATACAAATGAAACGAGGAGTAAACTCAGACAAAATATCTGGTAAAGGATGATTAGGTCGAGTCATTTGTAAATCAATTTATGCATCAAATTCATGTAGTCAATCTCTCCATTTTTTAGGTGGAAGATCATCAAAAGTAAACTAAGGTCCTAAAGTAGGCTTGGTTGTAGCCTGTGCAGCCAACTAAGTTAGGAATGTTTGAGGTGCCAGTTTAGGTCTGAATGGTTCAGTACCTGTGGATTCTGCTTTACTTATCTCAGGTTGTACTTCAGTAGGATCAGGCATCATCATCAGAACATATGATAGATCTGATAGATCAGCGAGTTGTGCTGAAGAATCAGTTGACGGTTCAGAGATCTGCTCAGACGATGTAACATAGAATTCAGAGTCTCCAGAGTAAGGTTCTGATGTATGATCTGATGTAGAAGATTGTTCTACTGTAGTCTTAGTCTCAAGAGTTGCAATGAACTCTATCATGGTGCTTTGTCCTTCCCAGTAGAAGTAAAAGGATGAGACTATCTTAGAGACATTGGAGGAGTATAGATCTACAATGGTCTACTCCATTGATTAACTGGTTCTGGTTTAGTATATGAAGTTGATGGCTCAGGAACCTTTGATGTTTCCGGAACATGATGTTCAGGAACTTTCTCAGGCTTAGTCTTCGGCTTTGACCTTTTTGATTTCACATGAGGATGTATGTACTGTCTAATCAACGGATAATTAAACTTGAATGCCTTTGAATAGTCAGCTTCTTCTGAAAACTTCTGATGCATAGGAGAAGGGTACATAGGTTGTGTATTAGTAAAACTTGAAGAGGATGAGCCATATACTGTCCTTGACTGTGCAGATTGCATATCAGCTTCTATTTGTTGCACAATTCCTTGTATCCTTTGTATCTCTTTTACTTCGACGTCAAAATCAGGTCCAAGATAATGTGTAGAAATGTAATGTCTAAGATCAGCATCCAGTTGTCTGATATGAGCTTTGTAAGACTGATACATTTGTTGGATCTGTGTAGAGACGATGTCAATTTTATGTTGAATAGCTTGATTCTGTTGACTGA
Source organism: Erythroxylum echinodendron (assembly GCA_027575705.1). NCBI lineage: Eukaryota > Viridiplantae > Streptophyta > Magnoliopsida > Malpighiales > Erythroxylaceae > Erythroxylum > Erythroxylum echinodendron. The sequence goes on from JANZXR010000172.1 coordinate 6,977,344, forward strand.
TTCCATCTAGCTTAGAATCAATCATTTTGAGGACTTTGTTCTGTGCTACTACATTTGATGTCTGCCAGTTAAGAACTTCATCAGATGGATTAGAGACAACTGTACCTGGTGAAGTTATTCCTGAGGCTAGGATGTATGGGTTATAGACAACCCTTATTGATTCATCAGTACTCCTTTGTAATGAAGGAAAATCTTCCTTATATGGCTTTGTCATCATACAGGGTATAGGAGTAGGAGTTATAATAGGAATCATTGGCATACACTGATATGTAGAAGATTTGAGCTTCTTATGAAGAGATCTAGGTCGGGATCCTTTTATCTTTTCAAGTCGACCTTTAAGCTTATTGTTTTCGTGAGATCTGTATGTTTCCTCCTTCAGTAGAGAAGAACTATGGAGTCTAGAAAAAGAATCTAGATCTCTGTCACCCCTCAGTAGGTGATTTCATATGAACAGTCCAGATGAAGGATCTGGATCTGGGTCATCCCTCAGTGGATGATATTGTTGCGAAGGCTTGCATCTAAAGTTTGGGCTTCTTCTTCTTCCTTCATCTTCTGTAGCGATCATCATCATTATCACTATCTGACTCAGGGTTGAGACAGACTTCATAATTAGGTTCGCACATGGATGGGTCAACGTCCCATACGAAATGTTCACGATGATAGCTAACGTAAACTGGATCTCCGTTAGATTTAAAATAATGGATCGGAGGATCAGATTTACCTTCTTCATGTGAAAATACAGGTTGAATCATGAATATACCCCCTCCTGGGGCAGAAGTGTTGGCAGTATCTTCATTGGGCCTTGAATAGATGGATTTCACAGTTCCATCTCTAAGTATCTTTAGAATCGGAGGAGTCGTCGTATGAAAAGAGTGTCGGTGAGGCGCATGGAACACCTTTTGGTAGTTAGTGATCTATTTAGTAGGCATCAACTTTTCAAGCTCCACTATTGGTAGTTGCTTTGGGATCTGGATGATAGTAGTCTGATCATTGGAATGATCAGCAACCATGTAAAGAGCATCTGAAGTGGAATTGGGAAAGTTAAGATCCATAGCATGATTCTGTAGACGATAGATCATCTGGTGGTGTAAGGTAGCCATGATGGCTGTGGGATCTTGATCTGCTCCAGTGATCTGAATCTGAACTTTAAGACGTTCAGACAAGGTGGGATCATCCAACTTGATGTTAAAATCAGGTGCTATGGTCAAAATGACACTTCTGTTGTTGAGAATAGTTAGCAAGGTACCAATCAAGGCATTTTGGTACGTTGTGTAGGCAGTGTTTAGAAAAGATATTCTAGCTGTCGCAGGTATTCCCTTTCTTCTATGAAGTGTAAGAATAAGGCGTATAGCTCCAACATGTAAGTGCGTATGGTTTTGTTCCCTCCACAGAGAGATCAGCTCCTTAGGGATTTAAAGCTTTACGTACTGTTCTGCTGTTGTAGATCTGAAACCACACTGTTCTAATCTGGAACTTTGGATGATTTCTTTTACTTTAGGACGTGAGGTAGACAAGATAGTAAGAATACTTCTTGTCTAAGAACGATCTCGACTGCAAATACTATACGAACTTAATAAAGTTAAAGAAAACTCACAAACACGATTTTCTACAGATACATGAGTGATTTCTACTAGATTTTCTATTTTATTTGACAACTCACACTTAACACTAGAAGGCAAACTAGACAAAGATTAACTAGAGGATAAATGAACAGGGTCATTTGATAGTGTTTCCATTATAATGGGGGCTTTCTCCCTGCTCACTCTATCAAGATATAAGCTGTCCTGAACCCACCACGCAACCTTGTTTTGCGCTTTTGTTTGTTTATTGTCTGTCTTTTGTAACCAAGAACTATATAGACCTAATTATGTTATTCTTTTTTTTCCCTTTTTCCTTTTTTTTTGGCATCACATAAAAACAAATTCTGTTGGAAATTCCCAAGTCTATCCTTCACCCCCATCACTAATGAAAGGATCCAAAGGAAGCATATGACTGCGATACGTATCACTGTTTCTGTGTATACGGACGTGTATGTCTGTGGCAACTATTTACTCTGATCTAGGATGTGATATAGAATGCCAAGAACTGATGGCTCATAGAATGCTCAAGAAAGTCTTATTACAAGATTTGTCAATAAGGCAACCAGAAAAATGTTATATTTGGCCCTAACAGAATATACAGAGAGATAATTCACTGACAGTGTGACAAAAAGAAGCTGTTCATACCATTCTGTCAGCTAGTGATATTGGAGGCAATCAAGGTTTGTACAGAGACGGGCTTCAGCAGCAATAAAGGGCTAGTCAAAGCCAGAGTTACGCTTTCAGAAAGAGAGTGACAACATGGTATTGTGACAATTGTTCGCAAATTTCCGTTCTCGATAGGATTGCAATACCATATGTGCTCTGTCATGCGAAATGATTCTCAGAAGACAGCAAAATAAGGTCAAAGTTCTATCCATACAAAGCAATTTTCAGTAAGTTGATAGCAACCGTCAAAGTTGCCAAGTTGCTTTCGAATTTTTGATATATTGCTTCCTATTTCTACACCATATTTTCATTGTCAATGGCTCACGTTTGTTTGTTTTGCAGGAAAAGCGTGAAAACAATTACCTTTTCCACACAACCCTTCAGCCTTCCACAGTATTCTGCAGCCTGTGTGTTTCTTAGCAGATAGTGAACGGGATTTTCATGCCAACCCAGAACCTTCACTCTCTTGGCATTGCATTTCTTCTTCTCTAATTTTAACTGCAAGGATAACAGAGCAGCAACTAGCTGTCACTGTCATATCCTTCATCATCTTAACTCCATTTCCAGAAAACAAACGTAGTTTACATCAGGTCAGACCACATACAAGGAATGGCAGTGTATCCAAAAGCAACTCGAGATGATAAGTGCAACGCAATATTTGATGCACAATTGAAGAGGTCGCAATCTAGCTGCGTTTGGATACCTGGACCAGTGATCATTGGTGCAGGACCTTCAGGGCTAGCTGTGGCTGCCTGCCTTAAAGAAAGAGGAGTCCCATTTTTGATCCTTGAGAAAGAGGACTGTTTAGGGTCGCTGTGGAAACTAAAAACTTATGATCGTCTACAACTTCATCTCCCAAAGGAATTCTGCCAACTTCCTCACATGTCATTCCCTACTGATTTTCCAACTTACCCTACAAAACAGCAGTTCATAAGCTACTTGGAGACCTATGCTAAGTATTTCTCAATCGAACCTATGTTTAGACAGAAGGTTCAATCTGCTATCTATGATGCAACCTTGAGGTTCTGGCGGGTGCAAACCAACGAGTCTGAGTTTATCTGCCGGTGGCTTGTTGTGGCTACAGGAGAGAATGCAGAAGAAGTAGTGCCCGATATTGCAGGAATTTCAGAAATCAAAGGAAAGTTACTACACACCAGCAGATACAAAGATGGTGCTGACGTAAAAGGAAGGAAGGTTTTGGTAGTAGGTTGCGGTAACTCAGGCATGGAAGTTAGCTTAGATTTATGTAATAATGGTGCACAGGTTTTTCTCTCAGTTAGAAATAAGGTAACTTGTTTGTCTGATTTTCTTTTACTCCCTATGTTCTATGTTGTATGTTTTTCACTCTCAGTAAGAAGACCAAGTGAAATATTGATCTGCCTTTAACAATTTGAACTGGATTTTGACAATTTGTTTATGTTTCTCCTTGTGAACTATTCAACTAATTCTTTTATTTTGCAGCTACATATTCTGCCCAGAGAGATCCTTGGTAGGTCAACATTTGCTCTTTCAATGTGGTTGTTAAACTGGTTTCCTGTAAAAATGGTGGACTGGTTCCTTCTCCGTTGCTCCCAAGTAATTCTTGGAGACACAAATGGAACTGGCATCAGACGACCCGAAATTGGACCCCTTGAACTGAAGAATTCTGTAGGGAAAACCCCTGTTCTAGATGTTGGAGCTTTTGCAAAAATCAAATCAGGCGACATCAAGGTTAGCATTGATTGTCCTTTTTAAATTTATATTACTAAATGGCCAACGTAGCATTAAGTTAAGCGCCGACATAACTTTAAACAAGAATGTAAAAGTAGCGAGAGTCTGTATCAGTTTACAAACATGGCATTCATTCCGATATTGTCAGTGACGACAAACTGTGTCAATTTGTTAGGTTGTTCCAGGAGTGAAAAGATTCACCACCACAGCTGCAGAGTTTGCTGATGGACAAGTGGAGGAATTCGATTTAATTATTACAGCAACAGGTTACAGAAGCAACGTCAAATCATGGCTGAAGGTAAGCAACAAATGTTTTCTGCGGCAATTTTCACACGTCATGATGTTACCGCGATAGAAGTAAATGCATAATGTCTCTCTTTTATTATTGATGACACAAAAGGAGGACAGCTTCTTCAGCGACGAGGATGGTTTTCCACGAAACTCATTCCCCAACAATTGGAAAGGCAAAGATGGCCTTTACAGCGTTGGGTTTAGCAGGCGAGGTTTGTCGGGAGCTTCCGTCGATGCACATAAAGTAGCGGGGGACATTGCTGGACAGTGGAATTCAGAGGCGAGGTTCTGGCGTTTTCACTCCTGAAAAAATAATGAGCAAGAGGATGTCAATGCAACTACGGTTACTTCTTTTTTTTTTTTTTTTCCTCTTTTTCCTGAGCAGGAGGACTGGGATATCCTAGAATTTCCAGTTCTATTTAGCACTCTGTTTGGTTACAGGTATTTCTTTAACTTTGTACCATTCATTTTTGTCTTCGTTGATTAGATGGATGGGTTTAATGTGTTTCCTGTTTCCCTCCCGGAAAGAGATCAGAGTTTTCTGCAAGTCTCAGTATGATATTGCTCTACAGTGGTTTTGCGTTCAATTAACTATGTCAACAAGATTCTTGTTGAACAAAAGACAAAACTTTCATATTCACGCGGTCAAGTTCTTATTGATACGGGTCCGAATTCGTTATGTAAACGTGTACTATATACAAATCTTCTTTAAACCTTACTTTTCTTAAAATATTTTATTTAACAAAAAGAAAATCAACAATAAAAATAATGAAAACAGTAAATTATGCAAAAATATACAAAGGACTTGAGATTAAAGAGACGGTCATTTCCTAAAAATATAAAACTTTAACTAACTTTATATGTTCTCGGTGAAATAGTTACAAACTTGTCATCAAACTGTAACAAACAAACAAAAAATAAGACAGAAGTGTGAAATCAAGAACATCAAGGTGGCTATTACTAGGATGTAGCCATCCTAAACATAAGAACCTTTTGGTTGAGATTAGTACTAACAAAAGGACTTTTGTCATATTTCTGAAACGATCGAGGATTAATGACAAGGAAGTATCAAGATGCTTTACTCAACGTTCAATCAAGTTGACAAGTCATGAATCAAAACCTCACTAGTAACTAGGCTGGTCCCCTCTTTAGGTATTACAATGTGATCTACACAGAAAGAGATCTGCATTACATCCTAAATTGCATGGTCCAGTCCTTGAGTTATGCCAAGAATTCAAGGTCCACGTATCCTAGCTATTATGATGGATTACCATTGAGCGTTTTATAACTGAATCAAATCTTTTGGGAAAACAGTGCAGAGGTGGGTTCGCTACGTGAAAGAAGAGGTCTTAATCTATTGCAACTTTTAACGGTATCAAAACTTCCCAAATTCTAAAGTATACATGTTATAAAAGGGACAAAATTTACTTGGTCAGAATGCAGGAAATTTGTGCAATCTAATAATACCAGCAAAGAGAGTTCAGCATCTTGGCGATTTAGAGTTTGCGTGTTTCAGTAACCTATCCTTGGAAGCACGCGGCTAGATAATCAAAATGTATACATATAAACTCTGCCACTTGGCAAGTCTTATTCTCCATATCCCTCTATCTCTTTGTTTCCTTCTACAAACTCATTTCCTTCCAGAAAAGAAACGCTAATTAATGAACAAACCAGAAAAGAACGGGTACTTCGATTGATTGTGTTACTATCGCTCCTGCTAAAGCCACAAGCAACTGTGAAAGCAAATTTTCCATACTCAAACTCAAGAAACTCCATCCCTAAACTCAATTACTTGCAGATAAGTTGAAACTTTATCTGAAACATGATTACTCTACACCCAAAATCTGCTAAATAATAGTATCAAAATTTGTTATGTTAAGCTGGTTATTCTACGAGCCTAGAAGTCATAGTTAGAAAAACCCTTCTCGATTCATTTGATCTAACAACACTACATACCTTTGATATCTGTTATTATATCCCGTATGTCTTCTGAGCAAGGGTTGCCCAGATGGCATTAAAGTCATAAGTGGTATTGACTGGAACTACATTATTCTTGATGAAAGTAAGTAAAGAGATCTTTCCATGACTTTTTATCTTCTCTTTTCAACACTCTCCATAACAAATCTTCCTTCCAACGTTAAACTTACTATTTCCAACAAAATTGAAAATCTAATAGAAAATACCCATATTCATGAAGAAAGTCATATTCATAATACATCTTTATCTCCATTAAACCCCTACAATATATATTCTCGCAATCATTCTTGGACTAAAAATATTCGGACCATCTTTACTACAAATCATCCAAGAGTAAAAAAGAACATCCAGAGTTCTCGTTTAGAACAGTGTGACTTAAAGGCAACAGCAATAGAACAATATATCAAACTAGAGATTCCAAAAGAACTCATCTCTCTTTGGAGGGATCAGAATCATACCCATATCTATGTTGGAGCTATCAGATTTGTTCTTACTTTCCATGGATACAAAGGAATTCCAACCATTGTTAGGATCTCTCTTCTTAGCACTGCCTATATAACTTACCAAAATGCACTGATTAGTACTTTGTTGACAACTCTAAACAATGAAAGTGTCATTATCACTATGGCCCATGATTTCAATATCTGGTTGGACAATCCAACTTTATCTGAGCGAGTTCAAGTCCAAATCCAGATTACTGGAGGAGAACAAGACCCTACAACAATCATGGTTACTTTACACCACCAAATGATCTATCGCTTATAAAACCATATTGTAAATTTTAATTTTTCAAATTCCACTTTTAATGCTCTGTCTATGGTAGCAGATCAAACCCATGATCAGAATACTATCATTCAGATCCCAAAACAATTGTCACTGATGGAACTTGAAAATTTGATGCCAAAGAAATGAATTACTAACTAACAGAAGGTGTTTCATGCTCATCACAGGCATTATTTCCACATAACTACTCCTCCTATTGTCTGAATACTAAGAGATGATTATTTCCACATAACTACTCCTCTTATTGTCTAAATACTAAGAGATGGATTTGTCAAATCCATCTACACTGGACCTAATGAAGACCAGCCTGGATCCATAAGCAAATGCTGACCCATTTTGATGCTTCAATTAGTGTTATCTCAAAAAGAAGGCAAAGATGAACCTCCAATCCATTATGTTAAAATTGATGGACGACTTATGTACATCAGTCATTATCGTGGACATTTCATATAGACTATGGATCCATCCATGTGTGAGCTAGATTGTGAAATATGTCTTACACTCAACTATGAAAACATAAATAGTGAAGATGAAGGCAATAACCTAGAGAAATCCATCATTATCAACTTTCCTAATACCTACATTCTAGATATGATGACCATGATCTAGATTCAAGACCTTGGGTTAGGCTTAAAAGTCACAACCTAGACCTAAGACTCTTCATGAGCTACTCAAAGCTATTAAAAAGGAACATTTGTTCCTTCCTAACAAACCTCCACTTGTTATTTCTCCCATTCCTATTACTACTCCAGCACCAATTCCTTATATGATGATGAGACTGTAAGAGGATGAATTTCCTCTTTTGGAGAGATGCACAGATGATGCACAAAGGACCTCTAACCCTTATATTCATTCTATAGGAGTCACCTCTTATAGTACCCTTATGTCCAATCCTACAGATGAAGTACTTAACTGGCACAGTGATAAAATTGTGCCCAAAACAAATATCTTCCCACAATGATACTAAGCTTGGTGGGCTAAATCAATAGACTCAAACTACTAAAAAACGGGTAGAAACAGTCTCTTCTCAGATCCAAAAACTATACACATCTTTGAAAGATCAGATGAAGCAACTTGATGCTGATTTCATAAGATTATTAAAATTCAATATTTTGGACCTAATTTCACAAGAAAAGAATAAGAACTTCAAAGAGTGAAAGAAATACTTCAAATAATGGAAACTGACATGCAAACAAAATAGTTTAAGACTATTTATGGAGCTTATCCTACAACTTTTCTAGTTGTACAACCCATCTATTCATCCCCAACCTATCTTAAAGCCTCTTGCTATTAAAAAAAAAGTGTTTAAAATGAAATATCCTTTAATTAGGCAACATATTCATCCTATTATCAAACCTAAACCTACCAAACTTACAAAGCCTAAAACTGACAAAACTTATGATCCATCACCTTTATATACCAAACTTGTTTATCCATGGACAAACCTTTGCAGGTTAAAACTCTACCTTCTTCACAACCAAAAACCCAAAATTCTCCATCAACTGGAAAGATAAAGCTCCTCAACAAGAGTTTATTACAACTCTTGTACCAATATCTACTCCATACCAATCTGAAGAACAAATGCCAGAGGATTCTAAAATGTATGAATAAACTTCAGAAGAATCAAAGCAATGTGTTGGTTTATCTACATTAGCTCAGATCATGATAACGATGCCTGAACTAATTGAAGTTGAACTCGATATTAGTTAAGCTGAATCTACAGGAGCTAAACCATTCAGACCCTCACCACCACCAACACAAGTACCACTAACCAGACTTGCTTTAAGAACCTAATTTATCTTTGATGATCTTCCATACAGATGGCTTGACTCAATAATCCCTTTGTTAAGTAAAAATTATAGTACATTTTACACCCCTATTTTACATTATCTTAAATCATTTACGTAGCACATTTGGGTAAAAATTGTTGAATTTTATTATTAATAACTCAAGTCGTTTAGTTTCATATTTTATCAAAAAAGAGATTAAATTATATTAAATATTTTTTAGGCTTGTCGGACTTTAAAGAAGAAAATTAAAAGCATAGTAGTTTAGGAAAAGAACAAAATGACCATGCATTACAAAAATAGTCTAAACAATTGGGAGCAGAAACAACAATGCATGCAACATGCAGGAAACACACAAAATGCCAATGAACAAGGAGAAATGACAGTATAGAGAGGAGCAAACAGTCAAGGAAAAATGCAGCAGTTGGAATATAAAAGAATACACAACAGAGGCCAAGAGGTATAAAATGATAGCAAAGACAAAGGCAAAACACAAGAGAAGAAAACGCATCGATCATTAACAGAAACGATGTAGCAGCAGAGGATGCAACCCATAAGAAATAAAACGATGGCAGCGTAGAAGAAGAGTCCAAAAAAAGCAAAACTATTGAACCAGTAGAGAAGTAGACTGATGCAGCCAACAACACAACAGCTCCAAGAAAAACAGGAATAGAAAAAAATGCAGGAGATAAAAAGATGAAAAGAAAATAACTTCAGGGGGGAGGAGAAGGAGTTGTTATCGAAAATAACAACAATAATTTAAATTGGAAAAGCTTATCTGAATGCAAGGTGTCATGAAAAATTACTGCCCTAAGCTAAAAATTCCCCCTTTACAATGCAGCAGGACAATGGGAACTGACCCCAGGGTTAATGCCTTCTCCACCAGCTTCGGTGCACTCCAAAAAGTTGAGTAGGAACTGTCTCTGAGAATTAATAAAAGCAGACAAAAGTATAATAAACAAGATAAAATTATGTTTCTTATTTTAAGAGGATGAGAAGATGTGTAATTGTAGGAACCATTGGTGAAAGAGTAGAAGTGAGGGGGTTTTATAGTGTAATAGGAGCATAGCTGTTGGAGCATAATAATTAACATAAACGTTATCAATGTTCACATGAGCATTGATAACATTCTTGTAAAGGTTTGGACAAAATATTAACAATCCCTTATTTGGTCCAAAACTTGAAAAACAAATTGTAATAATAATAAAAAAATAGATGAACAACTAGGTGAACTAAGTCTTGAACCTGTTGTCCTAAAAAATTCGAAGACAAAACCTGTTAGAGAGTTAACAACCTTAAACTGCCATGGTCTCATGATTGCTTTAAAGAGATAGCCCAAATACTCTCATAGGAAGGTGACTAGCCCCCATAGTCATATAGGTGAGTCCATCAAATGTGTACTACTCACACCATCCAAACTTGAGCTATGGAACTCATTCAGGATTATACAATCTAACCTCATCAAACGCAGTAAAGTCATGCTAAGGATGCAATTCAACAACCGAAAATATCTCAATATTATACCATAAACAAAGTACACGTAAGTAGTCACCATATAACTTTGTTTGTCCCATTGAACTTGGTTTCCTAAGATGGGTGTCCATCACGAGGTTACTACATAGTCGGGCTTAATCCTATCCCTTTAGCATGCTCTGAAACTAGTTTCCTGCTCAAAGCTTTTGTAAACGGATCCGCTAAGTTTCTCTCTGACTTGACATAGTCTAGAGAAATTATATCATGTCCAATTAAAGTATAGACAATTTTATATCTCAATATGTTATGTCGACTTTTACCATTATATTCCTTATTCTTGGTAACATGAATGGAAGCCTACGAGTCACAATTAAGAAACATAGAAGGAATTGGTTTTTCCCAAAGTGAGATATCTGCTAAGAGATTCCTTAGCTACTCAGCTTCCCGTCCTGCCAACTCCAAAGTCATAAACTCAGCCTCCATTGTTGATCTCGCAATATATGTTTGCTTGAATGATTTCCAAGACATTGCAGCTCTTGCCAAGGTAAAAACATAACCACTGGTAGAGTGTATATCATCACTCTCTGTAATCCAATTAGCATCAGAATACCCCTTTGATACAGGTAGATGACCACCAGCTTTCAAATACCTCAATAAACGAATCAATGCATTCCAATGCCTTTTGACTAGATTTAGGAGTATACCTACTAAGTTTACTCACACAGTATGCAACATCAGGATGAGAATACTTCATCAAGAGCATCTCACTACTAAGAATTTTAATATACTCAGCTTGGTTTATGCTGTCACCAAGATTTTTCTTTAAACTGGGTTAACATTATAGTAACCGAACTTCTTCAAAATTTTCTCAACATAATGAGTTTGATTCAACTTAAAACCAGAGTTAGTCCTATTAACTTTGATTCCCAAAATAAATTCCATAGGTCCAAGATCGTTCATATCAAAAGAAGATTTTAGCAAACTCTTGGTAGTATCAATGACAGATAAACTAGTACCAAAAATAAGCATATC
>JANZXR010000172.1:7015379-7027327 GCA_027575705.1 Erythroxylum echinodendron
AGTTAACCTCAATCAAAAATAATTTATCTAACAATACCAAAATTCATTCAAATCATGTTTACTAAAATAAAAAAATTTAAGGCCCAACATTTCATATTCTTGTACAAATCAATTATTGATGATTTGGTTAATTATAGTTGGCATAAACTATTAATATGAGAGGGTTTTTTTATTCCTTTCGAGTTCAAAAATTAATTGTAAGATTAAAATGAAAAAAATTAAACTTTAAACTTGCTTTATTATATGTTAGATTAGCAAGCTTATATAGATATGCTAGAATTAATTCTACTTTTACTTGACTAATTCTGATGGAATTAACAAACATAGACACATCTCTATGATATTTAATATGAGTCAAGAAAACAATTTGATATTTCAATTGCTAAGTTTTTAATTCTATTCTAGTTTGTTATATATTAAGTGTGGATGCCATTTAAAACTCTTAGTCTTTTTATAATTTATTCTAATTAAGATACATAGGTTGGATCAATATGTAAACAATAATAGTATGTATATCTGAAAGCTAGAGGTTGAAGAACCTCATACCATAACCAATAATGCATGTAATGTTATAGACATTAATATTAGAAGAATTAAAATGGAAAAACTAAATTAACACCAAACATAAAGGGATTTAGTTCAATTATGAACTTGAAGTAAAAAAACCAAAAGATAACTTTATTAAAGGATTGAGAAACGCCATCAGATTTAACTAATGTAATTTATTTTATTTTTTAACAAATATTAGAACAAGTGTCTTATATTACATAAAAATATTCTTTTTCGCAGGCCCCATATTGTGTTGAAGAGCGTCGCTCATCTTTCTTCTTTGTAGTATGAAGTTGTCCATCTATCTGGGTTAGTCATCCAACTAATGTCTACCATATATATTGCTTTAACAATACGATTTTGATACATTTTGGATTTTGTATAAATGCAAATGAGGTCTTGATTTTGTGTTGTTGTTTAGAATATTCTTATAATCATTGATCAGTTTTTATGTTCTTCTTTAATAGTCTAAGTATTTGCTGTATGTGGAATGAATGTGAGATGTATGGATGATTTGAGGAAACTATGCTGAAATTTTTATAAATTCTAGTTTACTTATAATATTTTATTCTTATGCAGGAAAAGTCTATAGGTATGAGGCCTACACTCCGTCAGCTCTTTTTGCACATTCACACTAAGAACCATGACGGTGTGACATTCATCAATACTTGATGTAGAGAACTAAATGTATGTGAAATTTATGGTTTAATATTAATGCTTAATAATTATCATTTACTAATATAAACATTATCTTCTGATAGGAACAAATACAAGAAAGCATTCAACGATAGTCTTAGCAGTCTGAAGATGTTGATGAGATTCTAAACTATCTTCATACAGTGGGTGGAAGGGACCGTCGTGGAAGGATATTCGGACTAGGTTCATTTTTGAACATATGTTATTCGCAATCCTCCATGTCCAGTACAGCAGTATCTAGTAGGTAGTTCATAACCAATAAAGTCTAAGAGCTTTGGAGCACAGTGCAGACATTGGCAACTCAGTTGCAGCAGTCGATTGAGTACATAGCTCAGCTCTGTAATAAGATGGATGAATTGAAAGAGAGGGGAGCACCTCATCGCACCAATCAGAGCATCCGTAATCACCAAATCAATAGTATACTTATAGTCATTTCATTTGAATTGCAAATTTTATATTTTTATTATCAATTAAGATAATTTAGCTTTATATCATCAATCAACTTTCTATTTAAACAATTTAAATGTATAAACAAATCAAATTATTATGTATACGTAATTTATAACTGTTTAAATTATGCATCAACCATAAGATCATCAAATAAAATTTAATGACGGTATATTTTTAAAAAATATTTTTTGGGTAATTTAACCAAAAAACAACAAACCATTGTTAATATTGACATTAAGTCATAGACGGAATAATCAATTCCGTCACCAAATTTACAGATAAGATTTATCGCAGAATAACCATTAGTATACTCACCGACGGAACAAATATAACCGTCGGTAATGTTGTAATATACTTACCGACGGAATAAACAATATTGTCTATAAATCTGCCAATGGAAAAATATTGACTGATGGAAATTTACCGATGGTCGACCGCATAAACAACCATCTGTATATTTACCAACAGTTACATAAAATTTTGTTAGTAAATTTACTGACGGATATTCTGTTATTCTTTAAAAATTATTACTTACTATCGTTTCTACGACGTCTTAGTTCGTCGGTAAATTTTGTCGCTAATCTGGGTTACCGATGGTCGACCGCACAAACAACCGTCTATATTTACCAACGGTTACATAAAATTTCCTTCGCTAAATTTACCAACGGATATTTCGTTATTCGTCGAAAATTATTATCTACAGCCGTTCTTATGACACCTTGGTCAGTTGGTAATGTCTATCACTAAACGGCATTTTTCTTGTAGTGATTTAATATATACACTTCATTATCTCATGCATGAGAATGCCTCTTTTCTTAGCTTTTTAGTAGAAATTTATTTGATTATCTAAATTACTGTTTAATCATTGAAATGTAACACCAACACGTTATTTCTAATAATGTCCAGATGCTCTGTTGTAATTGTTCATCTAGAAAAATATTCCAACTTAGAATCAATCATGGATGAGACTACACCAAGCGATTCGTTCCTCTGTAAAAGTTCGCATAGAGAACCCACGTTGGACTCACTTGTAAATTTATATTAAGAATTTTTTGAGTGAAATGTTCACTAGTAATTAAAAGTAAAATATTAGTTCATGTTTAATGAATTTAAAATAATTAATTCTTCTTTATAATATTGTTTTAAGATCGAGCACAAGGACATTCATTCACTTCAATAATCCCAATAAACTAGATAAAAATTAGTTATTCATACATTTCTAAAAGCATTTGCTTAGATTCCACACTCGAGGTGTGGCAGAAGTCCCGATATTAAATTGAAGTTCAATAGAATGAAAAATGACAAAGCATAAATAATAATGAAAAATGACAAAGCATAATATGTACGCACGAGCGCGTAATCGGAAATTGTCCTGTATATATCCTTCTAGCTCTTGGAATAAAATTATAAAGAAGGAATATCACCTGAACCTCCTAAGGCATATGGTACAAGCCACTACTAACTCAAAAAGCTAGTGGTCCAGTTTCATCTGCAACTAAAACTTCTTCCTTTTTCCTGTTTTTTTATTGAGTCAAGCAGTACTGGAGATGACGAGGAAGAGAGGGACTGAGCAATCTGGACCATTTCAAACTAAAATCTTAGCTTTATTTTGACCTTTTATCATAAAATCGGATAAGTTCAACTTTACTTCGGTCACCCCATACGCAAATCTGATGTTACTTATTAAGCTCCAATCTATAATGACAGCTAGAGCTCACCTTCTTAATTCTTCCCTCACAACATTACGCTTAGTTTAAGTACTAAATTTTTATTTAAATTAAAGATTAAAAAAAAACCTGAAAGTACGAGTGATTACAAGCAAGGCAAAATTATATCCAATCATCAGCTTCAACCCTCCAGGGAGAAGCTAGTACAGTACTAAAATTTCTGTACATGCACTTCTCTTCTTTTTTGTATTTTGGTAAGCTGCAAAATTTTAAGAACTTAATTGAGTGTAACTATGGGTCGCATATGAAAACTGTTTTGAACTAAAAAAGCTGCAACTGGAGGACAAAAGAAACATGGAAATCTTCAAGAATAAAGCAAGGGTAAGCGGCAATCTTTCTATTCTTTAAGGTGAAAAAAAAAAATCCAATGCATTTTTTATTTGGTGCATATTGGACAATTTTTATGAAAGACGAAAATGAGAAAAATAAATAATTTTCATCTTATTAAATATAGTACGTCATACATAAATAGTTTTTATTAGTTGTTGCCTTGGCCGTTGGGATCACTACAACAGATAAGTTTATTAGCGACGAAACTAAACGTCACTAAATATTAAAATATGCAAATATTAGTTTGCGATGAAAATTAATTGTCACCCTAATGGTTGCTGAATCCTGGTAGCAAAACAATATCCGCGATGTTTTCTTGAAATCGTCGCAAAAAAGTTTTAGATACACAATAATTTTGTCAATAAAACATACAATCAATGACAATGAAGAATGTCGTACATAGGATTTTGCGAGGTATATGTTTCGTAAATAAAAGTTTTTACCTACTAAACAGTAGTCATAGGTAATTATTTTTAGTGACGATTTTTTGTAGCAGAATAATTTTAGCTACTAATTGTTTGTTGTCGGTAAATATTTTTATAGAAATCCTTGTAAACGTAAGTAATAATATTTTATGACGATTTTTTTTAGTAGCTAATACTTTTTAGTGACAATTTTGTTTTTGTAATATAATAGTTTTATCTACTAATTTCTTGTTGTAGGTAAATGTTTTTAGAGGCGTTCTTGTAACATAGGTAATAATATTTTGTCACGATTTTGTTTTGGTAGGTAATATTTTTTAGTAACAAAAAATTTATTTTAAATTTAAATTTTATTATAATTGTTAAAAACAAATTTATTTTAATTTATTACAATTTTTAAGACAATTTGAAATACAAATTGGTTACATTTTATAATTAATGTTGGTAGCATATTTTTTAAATAATAATAAATTGAAATAAAATAAACATTAAAAATGAAATGTATTTTATATAAAAAAATAATTACAGGTTATATACGAACTAAGACTCTTCATTGTTTGACCATCTCTTTAAGCTTGCTCGCTTCTTTCATGTTACAATCTAACTTCTCTTTCGTACATTGTAACTTAGTCTTCAGTGCCTGGGTTCTCCTCTTGAAGTATCATGACATATGCTAGTCGTGATGAAGATGCACCAATAGGCTTAGGGTCATATCCAAGATCTTTGATATAGCTTGATTTTGTACCAAGGACATTGTTGCAAATGTCATCGATATTGAGCTGATTCCCCTCAGACAATGATGTCTGTAACAACTTCTGCATCTTGTCTTATAATTTAAAGTACAAAATCAAGTTAACTAAAAAAATTATTACTTAGTATTACATAGAAAAATAAATTGTAATATTAATTTATTTGCACTTGTATAATTACTTTGTGCCTCTTCAGACATCCAGCCTTGACCTTCCTTGTAATGTGTTAGCTTGTAGAGTGTGATCCTATCACACTCCTGTCCTTGGAGTTGTGTTTGATTCTATTATGGGAATTTAAAAAATTGGAAGATAATATAATTTATTGTATTAAGAAATAGGATAATAAGTTTAAAATGTTACATTTTCAAATTCTTGTTATACGACAACAAATGATTTGGAGCCGGTGTTATAATGAGTCTTCATTTTTGCTTTATTCACCTTAGCTTTCTCATACTTTTAAGAGAATTAGTCATGAAATGTATAAACAAAATTAATGGAAGAAAATATGAAGAGAAAAAAAACCTGAACCTTCGTTGAGGTTCAATAATCACACATTTCACTCTAATTTCCTAGCATTACTCATTCCGGAACATGTCTCCTTGCCTCTTTATCGGAAGGAAAAAACTGGTAATATTTATGAAGTCTGTATAGATGATCCTTCACCCTTTATTTCAACAGTGAACTAACACAGCTTCAAATCTCAGGCTTGTCGATATCAATGATATTGAGCTTCATCTATGAAGAATACGTATAAGTTGAGTTACTGTTTTTATTAAGTAAAATTGCAATACATATAATCAAATGAATTGAAATATTACTGAAACTTTGTCCCAAAACATTTTGGAATAAGTTGTCTTCCTTCAATTACCTGACATGCTGAAGGCAAAGCAATTCATTCCTCGCAACGATGCCTAACTCATTGGATAATTTTGCAAATTGGATCTTATTAAGGGGGAGACTTTGTATAGGGTCAATAGTCACAGAAAACTTGCTGCTCATTGCAACATTCATCAGTTGCAACTCAGCTCCTTTTGTGATACCTCTACCTTATTTTCTAATGCTAGTATTGGAACCTGAAAACAAAAAAAATCATAATAAGACAAACACACTTAATTTCAGCATTAATTTAAATATGTTTGGTTAACAATAACAGACCTGAAGATCCCTTATTACTAGCAGAAGATATTGGTAAAGGTTGTTGTTGAATGTTTTTATTCAAGGATGCAATTGTTGGTTGTTGAACGATGGGGAGATTGAGTTGGTTGTTGTGTGGGAGGAATTTCCTCTATCGTTACCACCCACTTTCCTTTGTTTTTACCAGATGTCATTATATTGAACTTGTGTAAAACGAAATATGAACATAACGTATAATCTTAACACAAATATCAATTTTTCACATAAATATAAGGAGATCAATAATAAAATACTAAACATTCGGCATAACATTCCACAAAAACATAAGTGAAACATTAAAAATATGCATATAGTCATCGTAAATTAATATAACTAAAACATCAACAACATAAGGCAATTATGAACATAACATTTCAAGAAATACAAACAATTTATTTACATTCAGTCATCATGATCAAGCTTTTGAAAATCATCATCATTAAGTACATTATCGTTGAATCCTTCATCTCTAATATATTCGAGCAAAGTATCATCATTGTAATTAAGTCATCATAAGTATAGTCTTCTTCTGTTTGTAAGATAAGATGGGTTTAGACTTCATCTAGTTGAACTATGCTGGAGTCGACATCTCTCTTATAGAATGATGATATATTTGCATCTTCTACTAGAATGACTTTGTTATTGTACTCCAATCCAATACCTTGATAGACTTCATCTGCATCCTTATCCATATCCCTTTCAAAAAAATCAAAGATATTCCTTTGTTGAAACTTTTGAACAACCTTCCAATTGCAACCCAACACAGTATCGTTGACATAAAAAACTTGTTTGACTTGACTTGCAAGGACAAAAGGATCATTATAATACCATGTCTTACTAACATTTATGCTAGTAATATGCCTGTTCATTTTATATTAGTTAGATCAAACCATTTGCATTTAAGTAGAACAATCTTCTTATCCTTGATGTAGTGCAACTTTATTATTTCATAGATGACACTGTAGAAGTTAATGATTTCGTCATCATGACATCCTTCAACGACAATCCCACTATTTTGACTTCTAACTCTACTATCTCAATCTTATATGTGAAATCTCACCCTCATTAACAATGTAACCTGTGTATTTCTACCTACAAATATGAGGCCTACATGCCAAACTATATAATATTGTTGTTGCTTCTTACACGTTACGATTATATAACCGTATCATCTGTACGACAAATTGAAAATAAATATGAGAATGAGACATATTCTCATATTTTCATAATATGTAGTCAATATGAAACTTACTTAATTTCTAAACCATGATACAAACTTTTTCCTATGTCTTTCTTCAATATTAATAATCCCTTTATTGCGAATTGTGTCTTTATGCTCTCTATCTAAAAAAGACAATGATAGTAAGATTTCAGAGTGAATGAAGAAAATTGTAATATGATTGTTTGAATGAAAAGGAATATATGTACTCTATGTATGTATCGACTTTATTGCAAATGTTCAAAATAAACCAATAGGCAATTTCGAATTCGTCTTTAGTTAACTCCATATATTTACCCACACTAAGTATCCTAACTTTTTGGGAGAAAATAGAGAACCCACCATTGTCGTGAAAATCAAAGTTATGTTTTTGTTTATTAAACCTTGTCTCCACATTAGTTAAGTATATTGAGCAAAAAGTCAAGCATTCATTTGCTATATAAGCCTCTGCAATAGACCCCTCTGGTCGAGCTCTATTACGTACATGATGCTTAAGAGAGCATAAAAACCTGAACATAAACAGTTATAAACTTAGGAATTGTTACAAACAAATAATATAAAAAAACTTGTTGAATTTAATATGAATTATCTTTCAATCGAAAACATCCATCAAAATTGGACCGATCCACAAAGTTTTTCTTCATATGGTAAGTGAATTATCAAATGAACCATAAAATCAAAAAACCATGGGGGGAATAATAGTTCAAGCTTACATAGAATCAATGCTATGTCTTTTTCCATTTTATCAAGCTCTTCAACTTTAAGTGTCTTGCAACATAATTGCTTAAAAAACTCTCCCAATTGACCCAAAGTAACAGATACATCATTCGGTAAACACCTATGTATTCCAACAGGAAGTAGTCGTTGTAAAAGTACATAACAATCATGATTTTTCAATCTTGATACTTTTCCCTCTGTAACATTCACACAATGGAATATATTTGATACATACCCATTAGGAAATTTGAATGATTGGAGGAACAGACAGAATGATTGTTTCTCACTTTTTGACGTGTTGTAACAAGCAGGGGGAATAATGTATGAGCCATCTTCTCTTCTTTTTAAATGCTAATCCTTTCTAATATTCATGTCTTCCAAGTCTAGTCTAGCCTTAATTGTGTCTTTGGATTTCCCATTTTTCTCAATATGCATGACATTAAGATTGTGCCTCAATAGTAATTCCTTCCAATATGGCAAGTTGAAAATATGTTTTTTTGGGCCTAATTTAGTTCGAGATCATTTCTCTTACACTTTCTATTACTTGGGTGTTTTCTAAGTGTAATGTCACCCAAATGTGACAGCTAGTAAACAATATCATCACCGGATAATTGCAATGGAGCTTCACCCAACTCTACTATACCATTAAACTGCTTACTTCTTCACCATCTATACCTATATTCCAAATAACGACGATGACCCATATAAAATATTTTACTTCGTATCCTTTTTAAATATGTTTAATGGTTACACACAAGACAAGTCATATACCCTTTAGTGCTCCACCCAGGGAAATTCCCATAAGCTGGGAAATCATTTATAGTCTACAAAATAGTAGCATGCATTATAAATGTTTTGCCTTCAATAACATCAAAAGTTTGTAATCAAAATTCCCATAAATCATTTAAGTCATCAATTAATGGTTGCTTGTATATATTGATGTCCTTACCAGGAGCAGTAGGTCCTGGTAAGCAAAGAAAAAAACATAAAAGGCTTCTTTATACACTTCCATAGAGGCAAATTTTATAGGACTAGAATCGCTAGCCACATGCTATATGAAATAATTATACTACCGAAAGGACTAAATCCATTCGAGGCCAATCCAAGTAAAACATTACGACAATCTTGTCTAAACCATGGAAGCTTTCTATCAAGATCTTTCCATGCCATTAAGTTTGTTGGATGATGCATAATGTTATCATCAATGTGTTTCCTCTATATGCCAACTTATATCTATGACTATTTTTGTTGACATAACAAGTCTTTGTAATTATGGTTTAATAGGAAAGTATCGAAAGATTTTATTAAGTATCTTTTTCCCCTCTCCCATCAACCACCTGCTACCGTAATGTACCACAAATAGGACACTCCTGAAGATATTTACTTTCCTTCCAAAAAAGAACACAGTCATACTTACAAACATGAATTAAAATATATCTTAATCTAAGGTCCCTTAACAGTTTCTTCATATCATAGTAAGATTTTGGCAACTTGTGTCCAATGGGTAATGCATCATTTAGCAAGTCAATTAACATGCCAAAGGACTTGTTACTCCATTTATTATAAACCTTCAAATGCAACAACTTCATAACAAATGATAGTTGTGAGAAATTAGAGTACCTCATATATAATTGTTCTTTATCAACATTCAATGACTTCCCAAAATTATCTTATGTAATACTGCCAATTATGTTAGGCATTCTTGTTTTATTCATAGTCTCCATATAAATCTGACAATTGTCTAACATCTCGTTAATCCCATCATCACCATCATCATCATTCACATCACAATCATCAACATTATTATTGTAACTGTCATCATAACATGTACCGCCACTTCTACCATAACTTGCTTCCTTACGTTCACCATGACAAAGCCATAAAGTATATAATTTGTCTATGCCTCGGATCAGTAAGTGATTATATACCACATCTTGACTTTGAAGTTGACATTTAAGTAATCGATGCATGGATAATGAATACTACATTCATCACCCATTTGATCTTTTACAAATTGCATGAAACTCTTAACTCCTTTTATGTATTTAGTTGACCATTTTTAATGACATATCCAACTCTTATCCATTTAACTATATAATAAAAAATGCTAACTGAGTTATTACATGCATTTTTCGTTTAATATTATGTAAAAAACCTACGTATTTAAGATACATGGTGTTGTTTACTATCCACTCAACAATGTTGTTTCAGTTTATATGCACCAATTACGTAAACAATATACAACAAAATGAAACGATAATCAATATATAAAACAATTAATTATCAAACTAATTAGTAATATGATTACTACTTATTTGCAATAACAATAATGGTTACTACTAATTTGCATTAACAACAGTTGTTTTGGTTGAACATGTGTTAGGCAGGGAGAATATACCTGAAGATGCCACACAAATTCTGCGATTTTGGCTCCAATCAAACAAAGGAACATAGAATCTACAAATAAACCCTATACACAATCACCAACTACATACAAAATTTCTTCTTTATGGTACTATAAAAATATATTTAAAGCACAATAAAGGATGTTGAACAATTTGATAAAGTATTTTAAAAGTTAAAAGATCTCTCACACACCAAACAATCATTTTAACCTATAGATGTATACATTCAAAAAGTATATTCTCATAGATGTATAAATTTAAGAAGTGAGCATTCACTATTCCTAAATGTATACATTCAAGAAGTAGGCATAAATTTTAAAATTTTAAAATTTATCTATTTATTTAGTTAATGTTTTCATTGTTTATAAGCTATAAGTACAATCACAATCATCATCTTCATCCAGAGAAATCAAGATTAAGGATCAACTCTTTATCATAAATAAATCATTTGTGGGCTATCTCATTCTTAGCTTCTTAACTTTTTTCTTGAGCTATTTAAATCATCCCATGTCACTTTAATTGTATTAATAATCTTCCTTATTTCTTTTATATCTTTTTGTATATATTTCTTGAAAATTTGAGATTTAGACTTAGTATACCTTTATTCCATGTTAATGCTGAACCTATGTTAATGTAGTTATCTAATAAAACATATAGGTGGATGGTATAACTAATGCATATGATGTTATAATGATTCCATATATTTAACGTGGCCTTTCTTTTTTATTTTAATAGTTATTTTTGACCTTTCCAATAAACGACTATGCTTAACATTTTTAATTGTGAAATAGGAGAATATAGTTGATGCTAGGATGATTGAAGGATCCTTAGGATAATTGTAGCAGTATTTACTTTAAAGGCATTGAAAATTAATGGATTATTGTCAAAAACTAAAGCAACTAACCATGAGTATTTTTGTACAATAATTTTTCATCTTCAAAGCATTGCTTAAAGAAAGTAGATAAAATAGAAAGGACTAGTAAAAATTACATTTTAAAAAATTATAAACATTATGAAGATAAAATGAACTAATAAAATTAGTAGATAACAATAAGATCATTATAAAACTCTTTCAGCAAGGTTTTCCATAACACTCTTCAACTCCTCTAGGCTTTATCAAACCAATCAACATGAACATTTATATACAATTATTACAAAAGACCACAACATTTATAAACTCAAAACTTGTTCAGGACTTTTGTTGAACACCTTATGGGCAAGTAAAATTTAACTCAAGAATACAAAACTATCATCTATTTTCCCTTTCTTTAACAACAAAAACACAACATCTGCGCAACTCAACCATTATCATCACCAATAAATGCAAAAAAATTGAAAAGAAACTTAAAACATAACACAAACACATCATACTATTTTTGACTTCAATAACACAACAAAATATCCAATCAACATAACTCACCAAATGAAGAGGGCAAGCGCACGAAGAAGATTCTTTGTTGTTGTTCCAAAATAGAGGAGAAGATAGGGCATTCGATGTTTTGAAAAAATGG
>JANZXR010000172.1:7027427-7038540 GCA_027575705.1 Erythroxylum echinodendron
TATTATATACTTGATTGTGTGTGGTTTGTTATCGCTGGCTATAAATGTATTAGCCACTAAGCTTCCTAGTTCACCCTACTATTTTTCCACTTCTTAGGTAAAGAAAAAGTAGATTACCAATAAACTAGCAAAACTTCGGTAGACTCCAAGGATCTTTAACATTTGTAACTTAACTAGTTAGTTCAGATCACTTTTGGCACTTTAGAAGCATATTAAGTATAAACATTCATGATGGTATTTTGTATTGTGTTACTGAAGTGGTTTTGGATATGAAATTTGAAGTTGTGTTAAGAATTTGTTATTGAGAGTTTACAGAAAAAGTTATAAAGGTTTTCTCTTTTGAATGTGTGTAAAATGTTCTGTTCTGTTAAAATGTTAATGTGGCTGGAAATAAAATTATTGTTATGTGATGGTTTTTAGATGGATTTTCTTTAAGTAAGATTGTTTAGATTGGAAGTTTCTATGTATGGAATTGAAGGTTGGATTCGGGTCTTATGGTTGTAGTTACTGGATTTACGTATATATAGATGTTGATAACAGATGAAGAAAATAGAGAATAAGGGTTAAAATGAAATCTGAAACTTCAAGGCATAAATTGCACTGATCTAGGAAAAATTAGACAAAAGTTCTTCATAAAAGTTGTAGATCTTTTTGTTATCTTTCTAACGACATAAAGTTTGTAATTTTTGGATTTATGGATTGAAAGTTGTATGCTTTTGAAGCAGGAGTGTGCGACTGGGATGTCAGAATCGTGCTTGAGCACAATCGTGACAATCCAAAATTTTCTCACAAGTCGCAATCGTGCACAAGCATGATCACGACTCTCTTCTTCATTTTCTTCTCTCTCAAGCTCGTGCATTAATCCCTCACACTCGTGACTTTTTTATTTTCTCTCACGCCCGTGATTTTATTTCCTCACGTCTATCACTTGTTTGTTCTTCTTTTAGGCCTGTGACTCCAAGCCCTTATGCCCGTGAGATTTTGTTTAATTGAAAATAGTCACAACCGTGACTCTCTTCACTCACGCCTGTGAGTTTTGCATGGTTTGACAAATTATGTTTGTAATTGTCACACCTATGACATTTTATGGCAGGCCCGTGGATTCCATTTATCTAACTTTTAATTTTAATTTATTTTATAATTTTATTTTATTGAAATTTCCCAAATTTATTTAATTATTATCATTAAATCTCAATTGTGGGCCGTAGTGGCCATGAAATCTGAATCAAGACCCGGGGACAATATCTTTGGTATCAGAGCCTGCAGTTTCTAAGGATTCCTAGGCTTAGAATATGTTATGTTATGAATTATTATGCTATGTAATTAATTGTTATTGTGTTAATTTGATTGATTGCATTAAGTGATATGCATATCATGCATACATGTAGGATATAACATTTAAAAATGAAAATAAGCTAAATGATAATAGTTTATTGAAGGAGTAAAATTCCACCTTATAGAAGAACACAAGGAGTTTTGCAAGGATCTGTTGCACCTAATTCTCCACCAAGAGAGGAGGGTATTGATGAGTCTATATCCCCAGCAATTGCTGAGGCGACAGTAGGGTAGGCAAGTGAGCCCTCTCAACCACAAACACAGGAGTCTCCTCTTCCACTAGAGTAGAAGCCTTCCCAGAATGTTCTAAGCATTTGCTCAGGCTTTTGTTCAAGCAATGGTTCGAGTGCCATCCACTTCCACTCTATCACCGGCTAAGAAAGCAAGACAATTTGATAAGCTGAGGAAGTATGGCGCATTGGATTTTTATGGAACAACTGATCCAGAGGAAGCCGAGACATGGTTGAGGAAGACTGAAAGAATATTGGAGTAGATAGATTGTGAAGATGAAGAAATTAAAGATGGTGTATGCTACGAGTTTGCTACAGGGTGATGCCTTACATTGGTGGGAAAGCGTACTAGGGAGCCAGTTTAAACCGTCAGTGTTATCATGGGCTGATTTCCAAGCTGCCTATAAGAAGGAGTATTTGTCCAAGGTGTACATTCAGTAGAAGCAGAGGGAGATTTTAAGCCTCACTTAGAGGGAGATGATGGTAAGTGAGTATGAGCGCATGTTTACACAATTATCCATATATGCAGTCGAGTTGATGATGAGTGAAGTAGGTAAATGTAGAAGATTTGAAGCAGGTTTGCATTTAGCCATCAAAGAAAAAGTGGTAGTGTAGAATTTTTGCAACTTTTAACAGTTGGTAGAGGCAACCATGAGGGTTGAAAATATGGAATTTTTGCAACTTTTAACAGTTGGTAGAGGCTGCCCTGAGGGTTGAAAATGTGGAGAACATAAAGAGTGTTGTGAATAGAAAGAGAAAGGAAAAAGAACAACTTAGCAGGGGAGGTAGTCTACCTGTGCTAGGAAGGAATGCCAAGACTTTCATTACACTATCTGAGGTTCGAAGCAGTGGATCAAGTAAACCCAAACCGACAAGAACTATTTCTCTTCAATCCTCGAATGTAGGAGGAGGAAGAAGAGGAGAGGGGAACAAGCCATCCTATCCAAAATGTGACCATTGTAGCAAATTCCATAAAAGGGAGTATTATCGACTGATGGGAGCTTGCTTTAATTGTGGAGAAAAAGGGCACATGGCCAGGGAGTGTCCATAAAATAAAAGAAGAGAGGGAAATTATATGCAAGCTTGAAGAAGGACTAAAATTGTGGGTGTTGAGTCTGCAACTGAAGTGGGTAGTTCTGTTACAGTCAAGAAGGTAAATCCTCCAGGAAGATTGAAGGGACAAACACTATCTAGAGTATTTACAATGACTAGGGAGGAAGCAGAAGCAGTTTCAGAAGTTGTGATTGGTACGGTTAAATTATTTCATGATGATGTTATTGTTTTAATTGATCCGGGGTCTACCCATTTATTTATTTCATCAAGTATGATTTTGCACGATAGAAATTTGAGCCTCTATGATAGTAGTTAGTACCCCGATTGGTCATTATGTCATTATTAGTCATGTTTATCGAGGGTGTGAAATCCATGTTGGTAAGGTGACATTAGTGGTGGATTTAATGCCATTGGAAATGAAAAGGTTGGATGTGATTTTGGGCATAGATACCTTAGAAAAATATAGTGCCAACTTGAATTGTAAACAGAAGACAATAAAGTTTATGCTAGAAAAAGGTGAAAAGGTAATGTCTGTGGGAGGTAAGAGAGCAAGCCCCTCTAGATTTATTTCGGCTCTAACAACAGAGAAAATGATGAAGAAGGGGAATCAAGCATACTTGGCATATGTGGTAGACACAAAAATAGTTGAAACAAAGTTAGAAAATATTCCAGTAGTCAAGGAATTTTCAGATATCTTTCCAGAGGAATTACCAAGACTACCACTACACAGAGAGATCGAGTTCACTATAGAGCTTCTTCCAGCACTGCACCAATCTCTAATCCACCTTACAGAATGGCTCCGACAGAATTGAAGGAAATTAAAGAGCAGTTAGAAGAATTGTTGGAGAGAGGTTTTATTAGGCCTAGCTCTTCACCTTGGGGAGCTCCAATTCCATTTGTTAAAAAGAAAGATGGATCCTTGAGGATGTGTGTGGATTATAGGAAGCTCAATCATGTCACTATTAAGAATAGATATCCCTTCCCACGCATAGATGATTTGTTTGATCAACTATAAGGAGCAAAAGCCTTCTCCAAGATAGACTTGAGATCGGGTTATCATCAATTGTGAATAAAGGAGTCTGATGTGTTAAAAACTACTTTCAGAACATGATATGGGCATTTCAAGCTCTTAGTTATGCCCTTTAATTAACTAATGCTCCTGCAGCCTTCATGGATTTAAAGAATAGGGTCTTTAAGCCTTTCCTAGACCGATTTATCATAATTTTTATTAATGATATATTGGTTTATTCTAAGAGCAATAAGGAGCATGAAGAACATTTAAGGATTACCTTGGAGACACTGAGAAAGAAAGAGTTGTATGCCAAATTTGATAAATGTGAATTTTGGCTAAGGCAAGTGGTGTTTCTTGGACACATCATTTCAGAAAAAGGAGTACATATGGATTCTCGAAAAATAGAAGTTATTGTAAAATTGGAAGTACCCAAGAATGTAGTAGAAATAAGGAGTTTCTTAGGATTAGCTTATTACTACAGACAATTTATAGAAGAATTTTCTATTATAGCAGCTCCACTCACAAAATTAACAAGGAAAAATCAGAAGTTTGTATGGATAGAAGAATGTCAGAAGAGTTTTGAGGAACTGAAGAAGAGATTAACAATTGTATCGACTCTGACTTTACAATCTGGTAGTGATGGATACATAGTATATAGTGATGCTTCGAGGAAAGGATTAGGGTGAATGTTGAAGCAAGGAGATAAAGTGATTGCGTATGCTTCTAGACAATTAAAACCCTATGAGATAAACTATCTCATGCATGACTTGGAATTGGCTGTTATAGTCTTTGCATTGAAAATATGGAAACATTGCCTATATGCAGTCACCACCAAGGTATTTACAAACCACAAGAGTCTTAAATATTTAATGAGCCAGAAAGAGTTAAATTTGAGGCAACGAAGGTGGTTAGAATTATTAAAAGACTATGACTTGATGATAGACCACCACCTAGAGAAAGCAAATGTAGTAGCAGATGTACTGAGTAGGAAATCTACTATAGCGCATATGAAGGCGATATATCTACCTTTATTGAAGGAATTAGCCAAGCTTAAGGTGAAGTTAAGATAAGTTGAATCCGGTGGTACATTGGCTAATTTTAGAGTAAGGCCAGTATTGAAGGAAAAGATTAAAGAATTACAGGAACAAGATGAATACTTGAGTAAGCTCAGAGAAGGAATTAAAGATCGTAAGCCTTCGAAAATAGAAGTAAGAGAAGATGGACTAATGGTAGTAGGAAATAGACTATGTATTCCAGATATCCAAGAGTTAAAGGATGAAATTTGGATGAGGAGCACAATACTTCATATACAATGCGTCCAAGAAGTATAAGAATGTAAAGAGATTTAAAAGAACATTTTTGGTGGCGAGGAATAAAGAAAGATGTTGCTGAGTATGCTGGGAAATGCATGGTATGTCAACAAGTCAAAGTGGAACATCAAGCACCCGCTAGTAAGCTTAAGCCCTTGTCTATTCCTAAATGGAAATGGGAAAAGATTACTATAGATTTCTTAATGGGATTACCGAAGACCAGCAGGAAGCATGGTGCAATATGGGTGATTGTTGATAGGCTAACTAAGTCTGCACATTTCTTATCAATTAAACAAACAGATTCTTTAAATTCTTTGGCTAAGAAATACATAGAAAAAATAATTAGACTTCATAGGATTCCCAATTCTATAGTCTCAGATAGAGATCCTAGATTCACTTCCAGATTTTGGGAAAGTTTGCAAGAGACTTTGGGAACCAAGTTACATTTTAGCACAGCTTTCCATCCGCAGACAGATGGTCAATCAGAAAAGATAATAAGGACATTGAAGGCAATGTTAAGAGCTTATGTAATGGAATTCAAAGTTTCATGGGATGAACACCTACCTTTGATTGAGTTTGCTTATAATAATTCTTATCACTCCGAAATTCAAATGGCACCTTATAAAGCTTTGTATGGTAGGAGGTACAAAACCCCTATTTGTTGGTACGAGGAAGGTGAAAGAAAACTTTTAGCACCTGAGTTGGTACAAGCTATAGTTGACAAGATTAAATTGGTGAAATAGAGGCTCAAAGAGGCTCAAGACAGGATGAAGATGTATACAGATACACACAGGAAGGAGATGGATTATGAAATTGGAGACAAAGTATTTCTTAGAGCTTTGCTATGGAAAGGAGTATTAAGCTTTAATAAAAAGGGTAAACTCAGTCCAAGATATATAGGTCCTTATGAAATTATTAAGAAGATTGGGCCTCCTGCCTGCAAGTTAGCTTTGCCGCCAGAGTTATCCGAAATTCATAATGTCTTCCATATATCAATACTAAGGAGATATGGATCGGATCAATCACAAATAGTCCAACCTTCAAAAGTTCAATTAAGGGAGGATTTAACTTATAAAAAAGAACTAGTGGTGATCCTAGATTCAAAGGAAAAGGTCTTGCCGAATAAGACAGTGAAGCTGGTAAAAATTTTGTGGAAGAACCATGCAAGAGAGAAAGCAACATGGGAATCTTTGGAAGCCATGAAGGAGAAGTAACCACACCTAGTTGTAGACTCAGGTAAGAATTTCGAAGACGAAATTCTTTAAGGAGGGGAGAAATATTGGGTCCTAATTTTTCTTAGGATTTATTTTATTAAATTATCAATCATGAAAATAAATTAGAGTTTATAAACTAGAAATATTTTGGAGTTTAATATGGTATATTATGAATTTTATATAGTTGCATAAATTAAAAAGAAAGAATTAGAATTAAGATGAGGAGTTAGTAGGAATTGGCTTTAATAAGGAAGGGTCAAATTGGAAAATAAAAAATTTTGTCTTAAACTAATAAAACAAAGAAGAGAAGAAGGAGTCGTGAGAGTTAAGAAACAAAAAAAAAGTGAGAGTCGTGGAAGAGACTAAAAGGAGAGAAGGAGAAATAAAGGGAAGAAGAAGGAAAGAAAGAAAAAGGAGAAAGAAGAAGAAGGAAAAGATTAGGTGGGCTTTTAGGTTTTCTTTAACTATTCTTTTTGTTTTGATAGATGAAGGATAGAGAAAATAGGTTTTATGTGATGAAAATGAAGAGAGAGAAAGAAGAGGAATAAGAGAACTATGTTCTTAGATTTTTTTTGTAAACTTAAGTAGATCTTAGTTCTTCTAGTTAGATAAATCAAGAATAGATCAAGCTTAAGCTCATCCATGGATAGTTCGGTTTAAGGAAAGCTTTTTTTGTATGTGTTGATTAAATGAAAACATATGTTTTTGAAGCGAATTAAGCTAGTCGAAGTCAAGAGTAAGGAGAAGAGCAAGCTTGATCTTGGAAGTATCAAGTAAAATAGGTGGGTAATATATTTATAATTTTGTGATGATGAGTAAAAATATTTGTGTGTATGAATGTTATAACTATTTGTCTTGACTCATTGTGAATGTGGGAAAAAATTCTCTGAATTTATATCATGTTTGTTTGTCTAATTATGTTGCTTTATGCTAAGGAAAAACAGAAACTTAAGAAGCATGAAAAATATGATTTTAATATGTATGTATCTGAAATTTGCTTATGTGGGTAAGAGAAATACCATTTCGTTCATGTGCACGTCGACTTAAAGCTTTCTCCCTGGTACCCGCTTGTGACATATGAGCTCCAAAAAATGGACTCATTTTGTACATAGTGTAAACTTCAATTTCACTATTTCGTTCTATGGGATTCTCTCGAGCCATTTTGTTTATGCATTACATCCTGAATTGTTGGATATGGAAGATATTTGAATGATATTTTATGATGATTGAATGAAAAATCTGAGTTGAATTGTGTGGTAATATGTTTCAGATATATGTGAAAGTCTTAAATTTTGAATATAATCTGTTAAGTCTAGCATGTGGTATATATATATATTTGATTTTGTGTGATTCGTTATCGCTGGCTATAAACATATTAACCATTGATCTTCCTAGCTCACTACATTTATATCTAGCGATAACGAACCACACACAATCAAATATATATATATACATAGATAGATAGATAGATAGATAGATAGATAGATTGTGTGTGGTTCGTTATCACTGGATATAAATGTATTAGCCATTGAGCTTCCTAGCTTACCCCACTATTTTTCCACTCCTTAGGTGAAGAAAAAGCATATTACCAACAAAACTTCGGCAGACTCCAAGGATCTTTAACATTTGTAACTTAACTTGTTAGTTCAAATTACTTTTAGCACTTTAGAAGCATATTAAGCATAAACATTCATGATGGTATTTTGTATTATGTTACTGAAGTGGTTTTGGAAATGAAATTTGAAGTTGTGTTAAGACTCTATTGTTGAGAGGTGACAGAAAAAGTTCTAGAGGTTTTCTCTTTTGAATGTGTGTAAAATGTTCTATTATGTTAAAATGTTAATGTGGCTAGAAATAAAATTATTGTTGTGTGATGGTTTTTAGATGGATTTTATTTAAGTAAAATTGTTTAGATTGGAAGTTTGTATTTATGGAATTGAAAGTTGGATTCGGGTCTTATGGTTGTAGTTACTAGTTTTAAGTATATATAGATGTTGATAACAGATGAAAGAAAATAGAGAATAAAGGTTAAAATGAAATCTGAAAATTCAAGGCATAAACTGCACTGATCTAGGAAAAATTAGACAAAAGTGTCTTCATGAAAGTTGTAGATATTTTTCTTATCTTTCTAACGACATAAAGTTTGTAAATTTTGGATTTATGGATTGAAAGTTGTTCAGTTTTGAAGCAGGTGTGTACAACTGAGATGTCGCGATTGTGCTCAATCCAAAATTTTCTAGCAAGTCACGATCGTGCACAAGCACGATCGCTACTCTCTTCTTCATTTTCTTCTCTCTCATGCTTGTGCATTAATCCCTCACACCTGTGACTCTTTTATTTTTTCTCTCGCCCATGATTTTCTTTCCTCACGCTTGTGACTTCTTTGTTCTTCTCTCCTGCCTGTGACTCCAAGCCCTCACACCCGTGAGATTTTGTTTAATTAAAAAGAGTCATAGTCGTGACTCTCTTCACTCACGCTTGTGAGTTTTGCATAGCTTGACAAATTGTGTTTATAATTGTCACACCTGTGACATTTTATGGCACGCCCATGAATTCCCTTTATCCAAATTTTAATTTTAATTTATGTTATAATTTTATTTTATTGAAATGTTTCCAAATTTATTTAATTATTATTTCATTAAATCTCAATTGTGGCATGTAGTCGCCATGAAATTCGAATCTAGACCTGGGGCTAATAATTTGTTTATGTATTTGTGTATTAGGTTCTTCCAAACTTGCTTTTAGTTTCTATGGTTCTATCAAAAATATCATCACTACTAGTTAATGGTAAGTTGCATGTCATCGTTATCATTGTTGTTATTATTGTTGCTATTATTGTTACTGTATATCTCTACAAAGTATCTAGATATTTTATTTAGATAATTGAAAGATATTTATTCAAGGTGTCTAGATATTTTAGGAGCTACTTCTCGAAAAAGAAGCATGAAGACATCTTTAGAATTTTGAATTGTTCTTTTCATCCTTTAGATACACAAATAAAACCCATTTCCTTAACTTTAAACATGAAATTAAAAACAAATTTGTATTCTAACACAATAACTACTTGAGAGAAATTAATATTGCATGATGATAAGTGCATATTTGACTATATATTTACACTTATAGTTGATATATTTAGCTTGATATTTTATACTTTTATTATATATTTGATACTTAATTCACTCTGATTGTGTTTACATAGCCTTCATGGACTTAAAGTGACGAAAATATGACATAAATCGAAGATTCAACGCATAAAAGGAATGCACAGCGGTGCATCTACCTATGCACGTCTCCCATGCTGTGCAGATTTGAGATTTTAAGAGAATTAGGTAGTGCATGAAATCATGCATCGGCCAAAACCTTAGAATTTAATATAAAAGAACGTGAACGAAGGCTTATAAGGGAACTAGACTTCAAGAGGTGATTCCAAATGTGGAGATCATTCTCAAGGGATGATTTTGATCCAAAGAAGTGTGAAAACACAAAGAATTTATCGAAATATCCATCAGATACAAAATCAAACCTTTGTGTCTCAAGAATATTCAATACACAATCAGGGAGATTATTCAATACACAATCAGGGAGATTTAGAATTATAACTCATTGTTTTTAATTTGTTTTTCTTTTAGTTTATGTTTGATTTCGTGGTCTACCATGTGTAATCAAATATCTTGTTAGTGTTTAGGCTAGATGAACCCTATGTTAATACTTTAATATGTTTTGATCCCTTTATTAAAAAAAAATTATTGATCTATTGCTATTAAATTACGTGTTTAATAAATGTTCTAATAGACTTGGGAATATTAGAAGTTGAGAATATCACGTATGTAGAGATTGAGAAATCCTAGGTTTGAATAGATCTACCGTAATTAAAAGGAGTTGATTGCAAACCTAGAGATAAGATGAAATAAATCTTCTAGTCAAACCCAATAGAGGGACTCAAAAGTCAGTAAAGCAATCCTATAAACTTTAACCTGAGTAATTTGGTTAAAGATCTTATGATTAGTTGTTAGTAGACTCCAGGTCAGCTATCAACGTACCATATGAATCTCCATGGTCTAATAAATCAATAAAATAATTAGGTAATAAAAGATCAATTTATTAAAGGTTTACGGAGATTTGAAACCTAAATACTAATTTTTGATATCGGTAATTTTCTTTAATTTTCTAAGTGAATTCTTAATTTTGTGCTCAATATCGTTGCCTATTTTATTTTACTTGCTTTAGTTTTATTTTCTTTTATTAAGAGTTAAAATCAATCCGTAGGCCAAATAATAAAATAATGGTAACTACTAATATTCATTGTCTTTGTGAGATAAACCCGTATTTACCAGTATTAATTATAACTATACCATGCACTTACGGTTAATTCAATATTGAGTAACTTAGAAAATGTCAATCACATGATTAGTTAACATTTTTGTAGTTATTGCATAAGAAATATACTTTAAAAAAGGGTTGACGAAGAATAATCTATGCATTTAAATACTCTTGGAAGTGTTATGCACACATAATTTTTAATTCCAATTTAATAAAAATCCTATTTAATAATTTAGTTTTGTAAATGAGGGAAACAAGCTCATTTTGGTACAAAAGTTCGGTTGATTTATTATCATATCAACAAAAGCATACAACCAAGATTGGATTAAGTATGCCATAAATATAATATGTACCAAATCAAAGTCATAATAACAATACTGATTATCTTCTTATTCTTGTCGTTATTTTGTTGTCACAAATTGGATTGATAGAAACTCCATAACAGACTTCATGTTCATGTATGTATTACAGAAGATTATAGTAATACGTGCTTTGTGTTAAGGAATAATATGAGCATACGTCATTTTCACTATAATAATTTCTATTAGTCTGTAACAACTTATAGTTACCCCATACCAACTTCTTGTTATGTAATTGATAGCCTTTAGTTGATGTACATAATTCTTCTATATATAT
>JANZXR010000172.1:7038640-7052027 GCA_027575705.1 Erythroxylum echinodendron
TAAAATTAAAGCCTAATCACAACAAAATAATAAAATTAATCCCAAACATATTGAAGAAGAAATCGGGGTCCAACACACTCCATCTCAAAATATCTTCCCATCTGTTTCCACTTCATCCCAAGTAGTTCCACTCCTTGATGTCAGTCTATATGTGCCCACTTTTCCATCACGTCGAGACCTGTCTCTCTCTTCCCAATCAATTATGTCCAATCCTGTTCAGTCTTGCTCCCTTAACCATAACCTTGCACCATCTACTTCACGTACAGTACCCCATGATCATCTACCTCCGATCAATACGGAAAGGGAAAGTAATATCACTCATTCTGTACCAGACAACGTTGTATCAGTATAGCCTTTGCCCACAGCCTCCTTGCCTGCCCCACCAGACTCGATACAGACTTTACCTCCTCACACATTGAGTTCATCTGATCACCCAACCATCATAAATGCTCATCCGATGCAAACCTGTGCCAAGAATAATATTTATAAACCCAAAAAGCTGTATCAAGTCAGTAAATATCCATTACCACTTACTCTTGAATCCTCGTGTATTTCTCAGGCTATGAGGGATCCGTTATAGTGAGCTTCAATGAATGAGGAATTTGATGCTCTCATTAACAACCATACTTGGGATCTAGTTCCGGCACCTCAAGGCTACAATATTGTTGGCACAAAATGGCTGTATAGGATTAAATGTCAACCCGATGGTTCTGTAGCTCGATACAAATCCAGGTTAGTGGCCAAAGGATTTACGCAGACTCCAGGTTTGGACTTCCATGAAACTTTTGCACTTGTCCTTAAACACCAAACACTTAAAGTCATATTTACAATTGCACTAGCTCACAATTGGTCCATTCATTAAATGGACATCAACAATGCTTTTTTACAAGGAGCCTTAACTGAAGATGTTTATATGAAGCAGCCTCAAGATTTTGTCCATCCAGATCACCCACACTATGTCTTTAAATTAAGCAAGGCCATTTATGGTCTTCGCTAAGCACCCAGAGCTTGGTATGAATCGCTGAAATGCTTCATTCTCTCCTATGGTTTTCAGAATAGCATCAGTGATCCCTCTCTTTTCACTTATAATTGTAATGGGGTTGTAGCCTTTAGTTTATGTTGATGACTTACTCTTGACTGGAAGCCTGTCGGTGTTCTTGTCCCAATTTATTATTGCTTTATCGAATTCTCCCTAAAGCAATTGGGGTTTTCATCTTATTTTTTGGGGATTGAGATTAGTCCCATACCTGATGGTTTATTTCTCTCTCAACACAAGTATATTCGAGATATTCTGGATCGTTTTGGTATGACTGATGCCAGACCAGTGACCACACCCTTATGCCTCTCAATCCCGTTATCTCTGAATGATGGTACGGCCCAGACTGATGTTTCAGTCTATAAACAGATGGTCGAATGTCTTCAATATTTAACTCATACTAGACCGAACGTGGTGTTTGCGGTCAATAAACTGGCTCAATTTATGCATGCTCCCACTGTTACCCATTTACAACAAGTAAAAAGGGTTTATCAATATCTCAAGGGAACCATTCATTTTGGGTTACAACTGTGTAAGCTAAAACAGTTGACTCTTCAGCTCTTCAATGTTTTGTAGTCACCTCTTCAAGCATACAATGATGCAGACTGGGCTGGTAACGGTGACGACAAAACATCTACCTCTGCTTATCTTGTCTACTTTGGAGGAAATCCAGTCTCTTGGCACTCCAAACGCTAACGCACAATTGCACGTTCATCCATTGAAACTGAGTATCGTTCTCTAGCATCAACGGTGGCTGAACTTTAGTGGTTAAGAAACTTATTGTCTAAACTTCATCTGCCTTTCAAAGGCTCACCTGTCTTATTTTGTAACAATCTCGGTGCTACATACTTATGTAAGAATCCAGTGTTCCATACTTGTATGAAACATATTACCCTGGATTATCATTATGTGCATCAACTTGTTCAAGCTGGTGACTTAACTGTTGCTCATTTCTCCACTCATGATCAGATCGCAGATGCCCTCACCAAACCTTTACCCTCTCGATGTCACGCTAAACTATGACACAAGATGCATGTTCTCGACAAAGACACGCTCTTGCAGGGGGCATGTTAAGGAATAATATTAGTATACGTCATTT
Organism: Erythroxylum echinodendron; assembly: GCA_027575705.1. Taxonomy (NCBI): domain Eukaryota; kingdom Viridiplantae; phylum Streptophyta; class Magnoliopsida; order Malpighiales; family Erythroxylaceae; genus Erythroxylum; species Erythroxylum echinodendron. The sequence goes on from JANZXR010000172.1 coordinate 7,040,776, forward strand.
TCACTGTAACAATTTCTGTTGGTCTGTAACAACTTACAATTACCGCATTCTAACTTCTTGTTATGTAATTGATAGCCTGTAGCTGATGTACATAATTTTTCTATATATATATATATAGACTCAGTGAGGAGAATAAGACATATAGAGAGAGAGAGAATTCTTATCATTTCATTGTCTTGATTATTCTCTATACTTTGAACAGAACATGGTTTCTTTATAAGATGAACATCAAATGTCAATGCATGTGTGATTCCTCGACTTGACCACGATACATATTAGGTTTAGTTTATTATTGGAATAAAAAATCCGTTTCCATTTACATATAATAAAAAATGGAAGCGAAGAATACGACGAGCATCAGAGTCCCGAGTCAGTGGGGCTTATTAGACGGAAGATCAGAGATGGAAAAAAATAAAACGGAGTTGGGATTTGTTGGCAATCTTATCCAATTCTACAAGTCTTTTATTTCCTTTTCATGTTGTAAAATAAAGCGTTGCCATATTAAAGAGGACAGTGAGTCTGAGAATCTCGATAACTACGGGAGAGAAGCCCTACTCAGTCTCTGTCAATTTCTTTTATCCCATCAGATCAATCCTGAAGGCTGTATTTCTAATTTGGAGAAATTTTGCTGCCTAACTTCACCGGGTTCGCTTGCTCTGAAGCCGCATATTAAATCACCGCAAAACTCAAAACTCTGAATCTCCCAAATCTTTCCGAACACGCACATATTTACTCTCTGATCATACATATATGCGTTATATTTAATCTATTTTTAATGTATGCAAGTTGAGGAAAAGAATTCCAATCCTTATTCAAGGAAACATGTGCTATTACATAATATATCAACTTAGCAAACATACTACTGACTTCATACACAAGCACTCATAGTTAGCCATCTTGTATATGATATATAGACGGTAGGTTACAGGTGTAGGACGAACTCCATAGATTAACATAATAGACATGGAGCCTCCGAGTAGCGGTGGAGGAAACCCGAACGAGTTCAACAAATATGCTGCTGCTTGTGCCATTGTTGCTTCAATGATTTCGATCATTTTCGGTTATGGTAAGTGTGAGCCTGTTCCTCAAGTTATGTATGATCTTTATATTGATTTTTACACAAATTTATAGACTTCTCTGTTTCGCTTTCTTTATCTTTTCTAAAAATATCCTTATGAATCAATACAAAAGTCCTTTATCTTTTGTATTACATTTAATTCCATGAATGATGTACCTGCAAAAGCTGACTTGAAAGGCTTTGTTTTTTTTCCCCTTCAGATACTGGTGTAATGAGTGGGGCCATGATCTTCATAAAAGAAGAACTAAAGATCCACGATACAAATGTGGAAGTCCTAGCCGGCATTCTGAACATATGTGCCCTGGTGGGTTCTCTACTTGCTGGAAGAATCTCCGATTACATTGGTCGCCGGTACACCATCATTGTGGCATCCATAATCTTCATGGCGGGTTCAATTTTGATGGGATATGGTCCAAACTACGCTGTTCTAATCACAGGAAGATGCGTAGCAGGAGTTGGCGTAGGATTTGCTCTTATGATCGCGCCTGTTTACTCGGCTGAAGTCTCATCGCCTAAGTCAAGAGGTTTCTTGACGTCTCTGCCAGAGCTTGGAATTAGCGTCGGAATTTTGCTTGGATATATATCAAATGTTGTGTTTGGAAAATTGAGCCTGAAACTTGGTTGGAGATTGATGCTTGGAATTGCAGCTGTACCTTCAGTTTTCTTAGCCTTTGGCATTCTGAAAATGCCAGAGTCTCCAAGGTGGCTGGCAATGCAAGGCCGATTAGGAGAAGCCAAAAGGGTATTGCTTCTTGTGTCTAACTCTCAAGAAGAAGGTGAAACTCGTCTCCGTGACATCAAAATCGCCGTCGGGATCGATGAGGACTGCGACGAGGATGTTGTCAAACTTCCCCATAGAAACATCAGCGGGGGTAGGAGTGTGGAAAGAGTTGTTAATCAGGCCAAGACCAGCTATCCGATGGATACTAATCGCAGCAATTGGAATTCATTTCTTTGAACACGCCGTCGGCATCGAAGCTGTGGTACTTTACAGTCCTAGAATCTTCAGAAAAGCTGGCATCACAGACAAAGAAAAGTTACTACTTGCCACAGTTGGAGTGGGGCTAACAAAGTTCACTTTTATTCTAATATCGACGTTTCTAATTGACAAAGTTGGGAGGAGGAAACTTCTGCTTATTAGCACAACAGGAATAGTTGGAGCTCTAGCCGTATTAGGTTCCTGCTTGACAGTAGTAGAGCAGCATGATGGAGAAAGGGTCTCATGGGCACTTACACTAAGCATTGCCTCTACCTACGTATTTGTGGCCTTTTTCAACGTTGGACTCGCACCTGTTACATGGGTCTACAGTTCCGAGATATTCCCTTTGAAGTTAAGGGCACAGGGGTATAGTCTCGGGGTGGCTGTGAATAGACTCATGAACGCCACTGTTTCTATGACTTTCATATCACTTTACGAAGCTATTACTATAGGTGGAGCCTTCTTCATGTTCTCAGGAATCGGTTTTGTTGCCTGGTTTTTCTTCTTTTTCCTATTCCCAGAGACTAAAGGAAGGTCCTTGGAAGAAATGGAAGAGCTATTTAGCAAAGGCTCAAGAGCTAGACATGAGGGAATGCACGTCCCGCAAAGAAGTCAAGTATAGGATGCGCTGCAGAAAGTCTCATGCTTTTACCTTTTAGCAAGGCTTTAGTTTTGAAGAGCCGTGGAGATTGACAACCTTATAAAATCCACGTACTGAAATAATAAGTATTTATTCTCAATAAGTACTTATATATTTGAGATTGCTGTTTTGGTAATTGTTGGAACGTAAAAATAGGTATTTGGCAAGTGCGATTGCGGTTGCTGAAAAGAGATAAAATGACTAAAAAGCTTATTGATTTAATAAACTATTAATTGTTGTATAAATAATTAAAAAATGTATTATTAGTCATATAAATTTAAAATTATAAATAATAAAATAAATTTAGTAAATAAAATATTTCATAAAAATATATTATTAGTCATATTAATTAAGAATATATTCGAAAATAACACTTGTAGTGAAAGTTATTAATGGAAAGAACTTTCTACCGCAGAAGCAATTTCCTACCGTAATCCTCTTTTTGCTTATTGATTTCTACAGTGGTATCACACTTTTCTCCAACTTCCGGTTGTTCACCACAGATCCAAACATATGACTACGTTTGAAAACTACGGTAAATAAGTACTGCCCACTGCACCGCAGATTCAAACGCAGCCTAAGACTACTAAATTTTATTTTAAATATTTTATATTTATCAAAATAGATGCAATTGACTATATGATGTGTAATTACTATTTCATTAATACAAATGTACAATATCTTTTATTTAAAGTATGTGCTTTTATTTGTACTAATTCCTTCAAAGAATATACATTAAATTAGCATGTATAACCTTTTGTTCAAAAGAAATTTAAATTTTATAATGTTTCATAGTATTTTTAGCATTTTAATTTTAATAAATATGAAAATATTAATTCTATGTTGAAAATAAAAATACTTCGTAAAAAAAGTTGAAAGACTTAATATAAACAATCTTAAATTATTTTATTTTATTATGAATGAAAACTATTTTGATAACAGTTTTTAAGTTCAAATATTAGTTAAATTAATTATTCACATAATCATAGTTAAATCCAAAATTTAAATTTTGTATAAGACTAACTAATTTCAAACTAAAACTCTTATTATGAAACACAATAATAATAATATAAAAATGTTTTGATATATATTAACTACACTACAAGAGTTAAGACATTTAGTGATAAATTTTTGGGATGAGATCCTCTGTACCCACTACCATGTACCAACTTTGTTCCACGCGATCTCATCCATACATTTCTCTGGGTCCCACATGGGTCTCATACATTTTTATAGATGAGATTACGTGGAACAGAATTGGTACAGCGTAGTGGGTACGGAGGATCTAGTTCCCAATTTTTTTACTAACTATTGTTTCGTCACAAATACAAGGTTTTTTGTGATAAGACAATTGATTGACACTATTGTTTGGATTAACTGTGATGATTTTTTTTGTCACTAATACAATCGTAATTGTAACAATTTAGTATCTTTCATAATTAAGTTGTCACTATTAATAAATTTATAGTGTCAAATTTTCTTTTATCACTAAGTTTCGTCATTAAAAGCCCATGCAATTTGGCGCCAAAATAATTTTAGCGGGAATAAATTGTAATTGTGACAAAACATATGTTAGTAACTAATATTTTCTATTTGTTATGACAAACATAGTTTGGTCACTAATATTTTTTTCTTTTTGTTACGAAACGGTTAATCATTACACAATATTTTACTTATTGTGATAAAAAATTTTGTCAATAAATATTCAATTAATTAGTGTCTACTTCATATTGTTACAATAACCGAACTATAACTATATATGGTCACGACTATTCGTAATTTAGTGATAATTTGTTTATAACTAACTATTGTTTTCATCACAAGTATGAGATGTTTTAATGCCAAGACAATTTATTAATGCTATTGTTTGGATTATCTGTGATGATTTATCTTTTGTCACTAATACAATGATAATTGTGGCAATTTAGTATCTTTCACAGTTAAATTGTCACTATTAATATATTAATAATGTTAAATTTTATTTTATCACTAAGTTTTGTATCTAAAAGCTGATGAAATTTGACTCCAAAATAATTTTCGCAGAAATTATTGTAATTATGACAAAACATATATTGGTAATTAATACAAAATTAGGTATTCATTTAGATTATAAAAAATATTTAATAATTCAAATACAAATTGTCATTATAAAATATTTTATTTTGTTGTTGCATTGAATTTGCATCTTAATTTTCTTAACTATATTTTTTATATGAGAGTTAAGACATTTAGTGACAACTTTTTTGTGACTAACTGTCATTTCGTCACAGATATGAGGTTTTTGGTGACAAAAAAATTGATTGGTACTATTGTTTGGATTAACTGTGATACTTTATTTTTTTGTCACTAATATAATGGTAATTGTGATAATTTAGTATCTTTCACAATTAAGTTGTCACTATTAATATATTAATAGTGTCAAATTTTCTTTTATCATTAAGTTTTGTCATTAAAAGCCAATGGCGCTAAAATAATTTTGACGGGAATAAATTGTAATTGTGGCAAAACATATGTTTTTTTTTAATTTGAAATGGAATTTATATTACCAAAGTTGAAATACTATATACAATCCTCTGTACAAGGATAAGAACAAAACATAGCATCAGTACTAAACTACTATTAACAAACATCCACTAGCCATATTACAACCACTAAAGAAACCACTTCACTTGAAGTTCTTGGCTAAGTGTGTCTAGTCTTCCTTTGGCTATGAATAATTCTCTTATCAAATTGACAATTGTAGCTGTAAGCTTATTGATATTTTGCTCCACTTCCTGATAAAGTTGTCGATCCTCTCCTGCCATATATGGTATATCACCATGTAAAACGATGTCCGGATGAGAAGGCCATCTCTCAACCCAGGTTTGGAAAAATGTAATACATCATTCAAAACATCCAACCATTCATAAGACATAGTTTGCAACCGAACCAACCACCTTATTCTACTCCACACCTTTTTGGTGTAATGGAAAAGAAAAAACAGATGCTTTTGACACTCATTGTCTTGTTTACACAGCACACAAATAGGATCATACATGCCAAACCAACGGTCTTTTCTGCTCAATCGATTTTTAATAGCCAACAACAAGAAAATAGCAGCCTTCAGACTAAGCACCTGTCTCTATACCAAATCAGCCCATGGAACTATTGCAGGCAATCCCCTCATGATTCCATGTGCCGATTTAGTTGAAAAATCCCCTCCATTATTAGCCATCCACATCAATGTATCTTGCTGATTACAAAGGTGTACTCCTTGCTCATATTGTTCAAGTAAATGACCAAACCTACCTCCTAACAGCTGTGACCTCTTACAGTTTATCTAGGCATATGTTAGTAACTAATATTTTCTATTTGTTGTGACAAAACATAGTTTGGTCACTAATATTTTTTTCTTTTTGTTATAAAACGGTTAATCATTAAACAATATTTACTTGTTGTGACCAAAAAATTTATCAATAAATATTCAATTAATTAGTGTATACTTCATATTGTCACAATAACCGAACTATAACTATATATGGTCACAACTATTCATAATTCAGTGACAATTTGTTTATAACTAACTATTTTTAAAATCACAAATATGAGATGTTTTAATGCCAAGACAATTTATTAACGCTATTGTTTGGATTATCTGTGATGATTTATCTTTTGTCACTAATACAATGATAATTGTGGCAATTTAGTTCTTTCATAGTTAAATTGTCATTATTAATATATTAATAGTGTTAAATTTTATTTTATCACCAAGTTTTGTATCTTAGAGCCTATGAAATTTGGCACCAAAATAATTTTGGCTGAAATTATTTGTAATTGTGACAAAACATATATTGGTAATTAATACAAAATTAGGTATTCATTTAGATTAATAGAAAATATTTAATAATTCAAATACAAAACATTATAAAATATTTTATTTGTTGTTGCATTGAATTTGCATCTTAATTTTCCTAACTATATTTTTTATATGAGAATTAAGACATTTAGTGACAACTTTTTTGTGACTAACTGTCATTTCGTCACAGATACGAGGTTTTTGGTGACAAAACAATTGATTGGCACTATTGTTTGATTTAACTGTGATACTTTATTTTTTTGTCACTAAGATAATGGTAATTGCGACAATTTAGCATCTTTCACAATTAAATTGTCACTATTAATATATTAATAGTGCCAAATTTTCTTTATCACTAAGTTTTGTCATTCAAAGCATATGCAATTTGGCGTCAAAGCAATTTTGGCATGAATGAATTATAATTGTGACAAAACATATGTTAGCACAAAATCAAAATAAGGAGGTTTTAAACGCTTATGCCTAGACACATCTAATAATTATCTTAAATAATCTAAGAATTGGTAGAGTTTTTAGACGTTTATTTAAGACAATAAAATTTGTCTAAAAAATACTAAAAACAGTCTAAAACTTCTAAAATTCCAATTGGCGGGACAAGAATTAGCATCTTTTATAATTTGTTGCAAGTATGCATCCAGAAATAACGATTAATTACTGTCAAAAGATGATATTTTAAACAAAAAACATCTCTTAAATATTTTTGTAAAATATTTGGAGACAAATCACACCTTTTGCTAGTTGTTGTTTTAACATTGTAATGCACTTGTAGCTATATTTCTTGATAAAATTATTTGAATTAAAAATGATATGATATATTTAGTGATATAACTAAAATTTTAAATAATTAGTGATAAGGCAAATTCTCTGGAGATAAAGATTTGGGGTGTCTCTTACTAATGTATTTCAAAGTGAAATGAAAATTGTGAATATGATGTTTCTACCATGGTTATGGGTACCATTTCGCACCAGTCGAAAAATGGAATGATAACAAGGATTATAGTGACTTCTGATATCGTCTTTTGATGTGCCATTTCTGGGAAACTCATTTTCTCTCTTCTCCTTATACTTTGATCATGGAGAACGCTAATGGTACGTCTCTTCAGCTTAAACTAGTGAAGTTGCCTTCTTTTTGTTGTTATCGTTCATGGGTCTTGCTTCAAATCTCCTTAGATCTTTGCATTCTCGTTCATGGGTCTTGCTTCAAATCTCCTTAGATCTTCGCATTCTCAGGATGTTACGTCTTCACTGGGATTTTCTGATTTATGGATCCATTTTCTTGTCATTTTCTATTGAAATCCAATTAAAAGATTTGTACTTTGTTTACTTTTTGGTGTTTTCTCATACAAGAGAGATATCTGCTTAACCCCGTAGTTGCTCTTACATTCAACTTTGTGGTTGTTGTTGGAATTATTTTCGCGAACAAATGGGTTTGCCTGCCTGTCATTGTTCTCCATTGTACTTGTAAGCTTGCCACGTGGTTGCTGCTAGAACTATTTTGGCTTTTAGGCAGGTTAGATTTTATTGATTTATGTTTTTTGGGTGCAACAATTGGCTTTAGAACTAGCTGCTTTAGGTAACTGTTTCTCATCAGATCTAGGGTTTTCGACGTGCCCTTTTCTTATTTTTTCTTCAGATCTTAGTTTTTTCTCGCTTTCAGTGGTATAATCTAGCATATAATTACATATATATGGTGTTTATTAGCATATAATCACGCTCTCTCTTTCTCTCTATCTCTAAAAGTATATAAAAATACTTCGTCTCCAATCCACCATTCTCTCTCTCTCTATCTCTCTGCATTCTAAGGTATGCATTTTTATCTACTTTATTAATCTATCGTCACGATCGTAGTTTACTCGCTTGTCGACTGCGTAGATGTTGTGTTAAGAGATGGTGATTTTTTTCCTCAATCAGAGGTTTAAATTCGTTTGTTTGTTGCAAATTCTTTATAGGTTTCTGAATTGTGTACTTGTTTGGCTATTCTTTAATTTGCTTGTTTTATTTTATTTTATTTTATTTATCCTTTTTATATATACGTGATGCTTCTCCAAGGTTTGGACGGGTTGATTATGCAGTTCCCTCTATTTTATATTTTGATTTGGCATTATAACATGTCTCTGAATGTTGTTCATTTTGTTGGATCTAAATTTTGCTCTTTTACGTTGCCAATAATCTGCATCATAGAGTTAATTTCCTTTTCATTTCTGTTTTTTGCTTCTAATAAATTTTTATCTTTTCTGCATTTTGGTTTCAGGATCAACTACTTTTGGGCCTTCGTGATTGTAGATTATTTGGCTCCACCAACTATAAGTTTTTTTTGAATTATCGACTTTATGTTATGTATTTTTTCCATATTTGTACAAGTATTTAGAAAGCTGTGAAGCTGATTTCTTATTTTCTTACTTTAATTTATTGATCGGTGTTGTTGTGATGTTTTTTTCCCCTTTCTTTGTCGCTGTTGCATGTTGAGTCATTGATTTTTGATTTTTCTTTTCAGAAATTCAGAAATAGATCTTGCTATTTCTTTCTTTTTGTCTTATATTTTCTACATTACATTATTTTGCTCTGTTGTTGATTTGTTGTGAAATCCAATGTTGCTCTGCATCATTGTTGTTCTGTTGTGAAATCCAACTGATGATAGCAATGGTTTTTAATTTACTTTTTTGGTGAACAAATGTTTAATAAACCTCTTATCTCATTACAAACGTGGCTCATGGTTGCAGGTGCTAAGATGTGGGTTTAACTCAAAAAAAAAAGAAAGAAAAAGAATGGCTAAATCTTTGATTCATTGTTGGTAGTTTTTTTGTCAACTTCAGTAACTTCCGTTTATGTGTCTAAAAGTCTTACAGGTTGGTGATATTAATTTCCTGTTTTCTTCTATTATTTGTATGCTCTTTATGCTTTTACGGAGTAAGATTGATAATTAATATGCTTGCTTTGTTGTGAACCAGTTTTCATGCTCCTTTAACTCTAGGAACTTAAACTTCCAAAATCAGTTGACAGTTTTGTCATCCTTTTTCTTATTGTTATCTTTACCTATCACTTCATCGTTGTACGTCTGAGTGAGTAGATTAACATTTTGGCTTATTTGGCATTTTTCATTTGTATACGTTTCTTCCATTGTAAATTGATGTGGACTGTTATTAATTTCACTTTGTCTATGAGGGAAAAATTATAATGACTTAGACCTCGATTATCATTTCAACTTGTGGCTTTGAAAGCTTTTTAGCTGATTAAGTCTTATTTGTAAGGTATTATTACTTCGATTGGCTGTTAACTTGTTTACCACTATGTTAACTTGGTTGCATGGATCTTGTTTTGAAAGTACTAATTCTTTATGTCCATAATGCCTCTTTCCTTTCGTGATTATTATTGACATGGGGAAATTTGGTCATGACCTTTTCCGTTCCACCTTGAGGGACCTTAAGATATTGATCTTCATGGTTCTTTTAATTTTTGGCGTGTAGGTAATTAAGAACATTGTTCTTGGAAGAGAGTGCGGTTTTAGAGAAAGATGATGACTGGCTCCATAAGCTTGCTTTGAACAATGCAGTTTTTAAGACTTTAAACTTTTATATGACACATCTTAACAAAATCAAACATGAAGACCTTAAGCTTATAGCCAAAAATTGTCACTCCTTGACATATGTGAAATTTTGTGACTCTGAAATCTTTGAGCTTGTTAACTTCTTTCGTTTTGCAACTACTTTAGAAGCATTTTGTACTTTAGGTAAATTAATTGTAACATGTATTTTTTATTTAATGACAATATTATTGTAACATATAACTTTTATACCTGTGACGAAATCTGTTAGACAATATAGCCACTAATGCAAATTTCTTTTATAGCAAATGTAATTTCATTGATTGATAGATAGTTTTATTTGTGATAATAATAAACACATTAGTGACAATACTTTTTATAAGAACTAATTTTCATTTTTGTGATGAAATGATGTTAACACTTTTTAATTAAAATATTAGTGACCAAGAAGTAATGGGAACTGATAAAAAATTATTAGTGACAAATATTTTGTCACTATTTATAATTATTTTAGTGGCAATAATGTTGTAACAATAAAATGAAGTGTCGCTACGACTTTATTCGTCACTACTTTATATTATTTGTGTCAACAAGTTTGTCATAAATATGAAAAGTTGCTGTAACCATGTAATGAGTGTTGTCACACATTCCATAGATTATAGTGTGGACACTTTTGTCACAATACGATGAAGTTCTGTTATGACTTAATTCATCACTACTTTATATTATTTGTGATGAAAAACTTGTCATAAATATGTAAAGTTATTATGACTATATATTTTTGTCACACATTTTATCGGAGCCCGAATTTTTCTTAGAATTTATTTTATTAAATTAGCAAGCATGTATATAAATTAGAATTTTATAAATTAGAAATTTTTGGAGTTTAATATGGTATGTTATGAATTTTATATGGTGGCATGAATTAAAAAGAAAGAATTAAAAATAAAGTAGAGGAGTTAGTAGGAATTTCCTTGAATAAGGAAGGGTAAATTGGTAAAACTAAAAATTTGTCTTAAGTTAGTAAGACAAAGAAGAGAGGAGTCGTGTGTGTTAAGTAAAGAAAAGAAGGAGAAAGACATGTAAGAGACTAGAAGGAGAGAAGGAGAAAGAAAGGGAAGAAGAAAGAAAGAAAGAAAAAGGAGAAAGAAGAAGGAAAAG
>JANZXR010000172.1:7065640-7076384 GCA_027575705.1 Erythroxylum echinodendron
ACTGTACAGTATATAACTGTACAATATATCAGTGGACTATTTTGCAAATTTTAAAAATTTCAGGGACTATTTCATAATTATAAAAAATTGCCCAAAACGATACCCGGTATTGACCGGTACTGTTTCAGAACTCAATCCAGTACCAAGTCTGGTACGATATTCGCAACATTGGCATAAATAAAAAAATAAGTAAATAAATAAACAGACAAAAAAGAAAACAAATAAGTGAATAAAACAAACAACAAATTGAAAAAGAAAGAAAATATGAAATAAATAAATAAAATAACTAAAGAAGCAAGTGCTATAAACAAAAGTATTAAGGGTAATTAAAAGACACAATAATTGAAGAAAAATGTTCAAATTGTCTATAAAAAGATAATGATCTCTCTAAGTAGGATCATTTATCCGTATCTTAGTTTACCAAAATATTTTATTGAGTATCAAGTCTCTAGTAAGCTTTAGTAGATCCATTTTGTTCCTAATTACCTCCTTTCAATTCTTCTGGAGTCTTCCCCTTCTTCTCTTATAGTCCCTCGGTGTAATCTTCTTACATCTTCCTGGACGTTAAGATATCTCCTCTTAATATGTCTAAACTATTTAAGTTTTGCCTTCCTTAATCTAACATTATCAAACTGAGAGATTGTCGTCTTTAATCTCTTTACTATATTGACTTTCTTTTTTATGATGGTTGATAAGTCTTTCTAGTACATGTATGTTTTTTATTTACTGGTTTAAAATCTCTTAACTTAAAGTTTTTGAATCGTATTAACATTTCTTTATGTATGACTATCTGTTTCTATAAGAAAATATATTATTTTAAATGAAGACATTATATTATTCTTAAATTAATTAGATTTTTTTCTTTATATAAGTTAAATGCACTCGTTTGATATTTCTTTTAGGAATATCAAATTGCAATCTCTCGTATGAATATAATAGATATTTCATAACTAGGCGGATCTCGTGAACACAATTTTAAAATAAAATATTATGTAAAATCACTCTTATTTTAGCTCTTAATAAAAAATTCATATAATGAAATGCATCTACTTAAATAATGTTCTCAAATTCTTATGCTCATATCTTTAAATTAACCTTATAGTTTCTCTCTCTCTTTAGACACACACACACATACACGAAAACATCCGAACATGACATAGTCATTAGTTTTTGTTGCTATTCACTTTTGCTAATGTATATGCCCTCTGTCTTTTCATATCCCTTTAGAGCATTTTCGTTAAGGTGGTTTAGATTGATGATATGGACAGTAAATAATGAAAATTGTTAACAATAATATGTCTCAATGTATGATACTTAACATTCAATACTATTAAGATTAAAAGAATATAGATTGTCTAAAGTAATTAAACTCATCATCATTCAATGAATTGTTGTGAAATACAAATAAGAACAATGGAAGAAATTAGGATTATTTGAATTCAGTTCACTAACCCTCTTTCTCACACACACCATTGCACTACACTTTTAATAATAAGCAAGAATATATTCACTATGTTAAACTAAATTAGTGTTTTGGTTAGTCACAAAGCCAACAAATAAACATTAAGAAAGTTAGAAAATAGACCTAATAGTATATAATACTGTTAGCAATATAATTTCTATCTCATAAATGATCAAAATATCACTTGCATATAACTAAGATATTAATGATTATTAGAATATGTTATTTTATATTAACTAATTCAATATTTTACTACTTAGACATTATAATTACCAAAATGCTTTCACAACAATATGTTCAACTAAACTAACTATAAATAACTGGCATATTGATATGATATATGATTTATAGATGATTAGGCTCTACTAATCCAAAATCATTATACTTCAATCAATATAAATTCGGTAGAAAGAATATCATCATTTTTATCACATCATAAGTACATAATTACATAATATAAATAATGACAGATATTTATAATATGCATATATTACACAAAATCCAAACAAACCTCACATGATATACATAGGGAAAAAAAAACTCTAACTGAAATAAAGAACTAGGCCCCTAATAGTCCTATATAGGAAATATTTTCCTAAAACACACAAATGGGTAAGCCTTTAGTTAGTTGGTTAATCAATATGCTACTTGAGGGCATGTGCTTAATAATAATAGAGACTCTATAGTTTTCTCTTTAATAAAGTAAAATTTAATGTTAATATGCTTGAATTAGAAGTGGTCATAGTCTTCTGAGAGGAAGGCATAGTCGTAAAAAATGGAGTATATAACTCCCATTCTAAAATAAAATTTGACAAGTAGGCTCATAATGTTGTCATATACTTCGCCTCGATAATCAAAATGTTGTAAGGGTTTGTTTGACACGTTTTCAAAATGCAACACATACTCCCATCATAAATATGTAATCAAAAGCGAATTTCTTATAATTCACATAGCCTACATAATCAGAACAAGTAGAGCTAACCATTTCAAGAGTTTTAGTACATCGATTTTTTAATATAAGATCCTTAATACCTTAAAAATACCTCAATACCTTCTTAGTCTCTTTTCAATAGCTTTGTCCAAAATCACTCAAGTTTCTACTAAACACATCATCCATAAAGGCAACATTAAGACATGTGTATACTTGAGCACATATCAAACTCCTAATAATATAAACATAAGAAATTTCTTTGATTTGATATCTCTCAACATGATTTTAAGGACACTAAGTGTAATATCCCATTTTCCCATACTAAGGGTTGAAACCCTAGAATTTTGTATATGAGAAAATAGGAAATGCATTACATTTACATGCATATCACTAGTGTAAGCATACACACACGTGATTATTGATTTTTGTACACATTATAAAGATTGTATATGCACTCAATTGACATTAAGGTGTATAAATGATTTTTAAAATGATCATAATGTGAAATTTTGAATTATTATGTCTTCAATTTTGATTGGTGAATTACAATTATTAATTCAAAATTTTTGGTGAAAATTGAGAGATTTATGAAATTATGTGTATTTTTGGACAAAGAAAAATGCCAAGTGACAAGACAAATTGATAAATGGTAGTAGAAGTAAGTGACACATGGCAGTAGAAATTATTGACAAGTGGTGTTAGAATTTATTAACAAGTGGCATTGAAAATTGGGTAACAATTGGTTTAGAAATTGAGAGACAAATGGACTAGATGTTAAAAGATAAGTGGAACCATAGGAAGTAGACATGTGGCAAGTGATAAGTGTCACTACATTTTCCACATATCTACCTTACGAACTAACCAAATGAAAGACCATCTTTTTTTTTTTTCACTCTTGCTACATGCTTTCTTTGTTATCTTCTTCACAAATACTCACGACCATCTCACCCTCACCAATGCTCTCAATGTTAAGCGTTGCTATCATTTTTCACTTACCCACTACATGATTTCGTTGTTATCTCTTCTTCTTGATGAAACCTAGCCAATTCTACCTTGGTAAAATGATGATCGTGTGATGCTTTGGAGCTAGTGTTTCATGGTGATTTGAAGAATCTTTAAGTTAAACAAGTAAGTAATATATCAAGCTTCATGGGTTGTTGTAAATGAAACATATATGGTGATTGTTTTAAGATTAAATAATCATGATAATGGCGTTGAAGTATGTTGTAACATGGATGTAGAAATGAGTAGGTCTATATTTTATTTTTAGTATAAATGATCAAAAATATATTATGAGTTGTGTTAAAGATGTTTTGAGATAGATTGATAGTGAAAATGATACATGATGAGTGCAGAAATTTTGATGAATAAATGTATGTGTTTGTTTTGTTTTTGAGAGTATGAAAAGCTCGGATTATAAGTTGTTATGTAGATGAAATAGATTGGGAGTTAAGGTATAATAAGGTGAAATTATGTTAAAGAAAAGACTATTAAAATGTTTTTAAAATGAGAAGAACTAAGGTGATAGTGAGTGATAAAGATCATGTTTTGTTTTTGTATGATTGATAAACGATAATTTATAGATTATTTCATGGATGTTTATAAGTTACAAATGAGTTGAGAATGATGAGGATATGAAGTCTAAATGATGACCTATGGAGATGAGTTGTTTGATGTATTATGAAAGAGATAAAATCTGGAAAAGTTAGGAATGCATGTATAATGGGATTAAGTGAATGAAAATGAATCAAATGAGTAGAATTTTGTGAGTGTTAATGCAATCAATATGGTAGTTAGATTAGTATGAAATGAAGTTGCATATATGGATATAAATTTTGGAAATTTTGGAGTGTTAATGATGGTTCTAAGTATGTTGAATTCGTGAAAAAATAAAGGAAGAAAGGCAGCGCACGATCGTGGCCTTTAGTGCATGATAGTGGCCTAGTTACTTGGGTTTTGTCACGATCATAGCAGAGTCCCCACAATCGTGGCTAATTCTACAAGCTTTTATCATGATCGTGGGAAGCTTAACCACGATCGTGGGCTAGCATATTAAGTGAAATGTTGTCTTTTAATGATGTTTGAAATAACTAATGATAAGATACTTTTTTATGATGCATTTAGGCTTGAAATGAATATAGTTTGAGGTTGAACAAGTTGATAAAGTGTTTGATAAGTTTAGATTGATAATTTAGAATGAATATGAGATGTGAATTAAGGATATATACCTGAGATTGTCGTTAAGTATGCATTGTACATAACACATATACATATGTGTATGATTGAGTATTAATATGATTGAGCAAATTAGTAATGTGTAAATGTGTATGTGTTGCATGATATAGAAGAGCAAATAGAATGACAACATCTAGAAATTTCTGAGACTTTAAGGCAATAACTATATCTGGAGCATATTTGAAAGAAATAAGTGCTCTCAACAAATATGTTAAACGTCGGACTTATGTCCGATGAAAATGTGAAAGTGAATGTGTATACTAAATGAAAGTGATTGACTGCATATAATATGGAGTGATGCATCTCATTACATTGAAATGTATGATCAGATAAAGGAATTCGTGATTGGAGTGACCAGTAAAAAGGAGTTTACAGCTCAAAATGTGTATAAAAAGCCACAGGCTCACTAGTAAAATGAGCCTGGTATCCACAATAGATACTGGATAGTTATTAATGAGTCCATCATCTACAACAGATACGAGACAGTTAAAAAGGTGCTCGATTACAACAATTAATAATGAAAGTAGAGTCTCATGAGCAATTGCATTTATAATTGATATGTGTGTTATATGATTGATTTAAGTGAATTGTTTGATCTGTTCTGAAACTGAAAAGTGAAATGATATGCAATATTTGATTATGTGAACTATCTGTGAATTGAAATGTGATATGTCATATGATTGGCATAAGTGAGCATATCGATGATGGCTTGCTCATTGAGTTTGCAAAATTTATCAAAATTGAAACGTTGACTTTCACGTACGAGAGCGAAGACTTAGCGTCTAAAATAAATTAGAAGCTTCTAAAACAAATTAAAAGAAACCTAGTACTGTATTTGGACTCAAGAAATGACTCAAAGGTCGATCAGCTGATACAGAGGAGATTGATAGAGTGTTTTGTTTAGTTCTCATTTTATGTAGAATGTTGTAAAAGAGCAGTAAACTCTTATAATCTTTTATCACTGTATATTTATGGATTATGTATGAAAGGCTACAGTGTATTATGTTTTACAAATAAAATGGTAACATTTTGATATTTTTGAGTATTCGTTTTTTCATGATGCCATAATAAGTGAATGTGACTGCTCTAACAAGCTACTTTTATAGGGCATGTGCGTGAATGTCCTTGAGATGTTCGGGCACATGCTCGATGGAAGTGTAGTGATACAAGTTTTGGTATTAGAGCATAGCTTGGCATCTGTAAGGATAGATATAAGCATATAGACATAATATATCGTAAGAAACTCTACGAGTAATCAAGGTTATTGTCTATTATAGGTCATTCGCCATAGGTGATCAAGTTGGAGAATCAGCTGACCTAAAGTTTATAGGAGCCAGTACAGAGTCTTCTATACCTCGACCTAAACAAATGTTACCGAGAATCCCTAAGAGGAGAGAAAGGAGGTATAATAAGTTTAGGAAGCAGGGGGCTGTGGACTTCTACAGAAGTACAGACCCTGTTGAAGCTGAAAGATGGTTAAAGAGAATCGAGAGAATATTTAATCAGATAGACTGTGATTCTGATGAGAAGTTCGACTATGCAGTCTTATTACTACAAGGTCCAGCATACCAGTGGTAAAAGACTGTTCTAAATAGTACCACCTGGCCTTGTAACTTAAAGTGGGAAGACCTACTGAAAGTCTTCAAAGAGAATTACATGCCGAAGATCCTGGATAGGAAGATGAAAGAGTTTCTGGATTTGAAACATGGCAGTCTCACCGTAGCAGAGTATGAAATATGATTTAATGAGCTAATGGGGTATGCTACTGCCTTGGTTCCTACTGAAGAGGATAAGTATATGAGGTTTGAAGATGGCCTGAATATGGAGATTAGGACAAGGCTAGTTATAACAAATTTGAGCAGTTTCACTGAGTTGAGAGCGATCTCAAGCTGAATAGAATAGTGGTTAAAAGATGGTCAAGGGGAATATAGACAAGAATTTAGAATGAAGAGACCTAGTGAGCCTCAGGTTGATTCTGGAAAAAGGTTTAGTAAGCGCCATAATAGATCTTTTCGACCACTGGCTAGATCAAGACAATCAGGATTCAGGTAGAGGGCAGTTTTGCATGGACTAATAGTGGAAAAGGTTCAGTATCTAGACCAATACTACAAATGCCCAATTATGAACACTGTGGGAAGAAGCATAGTGGAGAATTTTGGAAGTTAACAGGAGCTTACCTTCATTGTGGCTCCTACTAGCATCATATTAGAGGCTGTTCTATGGTTTTTAAAGTACAGTCTGGAGTGAGGAAGGATCAGTAACTTAGACTACTGTTCAACAGAGCAGAGCAAGTGGATTTGGACAGAGAGGCAAAGTGAGTTCAGCTAGTCCCACTATCAGGACTGAGGTACGGAGCAACCAACTGTAGTCTAGGCTAGAGTCTATGTAATTACTAGACAGGAAGCTCAGAACTCCCTAAATGTGGTAGCAGGTGCGTTGAATGTCTTTAATTTTGAAGCATTTACATTGGTAGATCCAGGATTTATACATTCTTTTATCACACTGCATTTGACATCTAAACTACATTGTGATACAGAAGTGTTGAATTGTGGTTTAGAAGTGAGTACTCCGATAGGTAGTACTACAATGGTTGAAGAAGTGTGTAAAAGATATATAATTCGAGTTGATCAGGCAGAGTAGAAGTTAATTTGATTGTATTATATTTAAACGAGATAGACCACATCCTAGGTATGGATTGGCTTATTGCTCATAGGGTTGTAATGAACTGCTATACTAAGAAGGTGATACTAGAATTTACTAACTAGCTGAGAGTGATATTTTGAGGTGTTAGTCAAGCAGTGTCAGCCAAATTGATCTCATCGATGAGTGCTTTGAGATTGATTGAGGCAGATGTGAAGCTTATCTAGCATATGTAGTTGACACTCGTACTGAGCAAACAATACAATATATTCCTATTGTTAGGGATTTCCTAGATGTGTTTCCTGCTGAGTTATCTAGTTTACCCCAAAATAGGGAGACAGAGTTCATTATTGACTTAGTTCTAGATACTACTCCTATATCTATTCCTCCATATAGGATGACACCTGAGAAACTTAAGGAACTCAAGGCTTAGTTACAAGAGTTGTTGGATAAGGGTTTCATTAGACCCAGTATATCACCTTAGGGAGCTTCAGTCTTATTTGTGAAGAAGAAAGATGAAACTCTAAGATTGTGTATCGATTATAGGCAAATGAATCAGGTGACAGTGAAGAATAAGTATCTGTTGCCTAGGATTGATGATTTACTTGATCAGTTGTTGGGAGCTCAGGTATTCACTAAGCTAGACTTGATATCAGGATACTATCAGTTGAATATAGCAGAGGCTGATGTACCAAAGATTGCATTCAAGATCAGATATAGGCATTTCGAATTTTTAAAGATGCTGTTTGGGTTAACAAATGTGCTAGCTGCTTTTATGACTTTGATGAATAAGGTATTCCAACCTTATTTAGATCGTTTCGTAATTGTGTTTATTAATGATATTCTGGAATATTCAAAAAATAGAGAGGAACATGCTGAGCATCTGAGGTTAGTGCTACAGATAATGAGAGAGAAGCAATTATGTGCTAATAGTATTCTTGGGTCATATAGTAACTAGACAGGGTATACAAGTTGATCAAAAGAAAGTAGAAGTAGTGATGAAATGAGAAGCTGTGAGAAATATGGAGTTTTCTTGGATTAGCTGGATACTACTAGAGGTTTGTCGAGAGGTTTTCATTAATCTCAGCCCCTTTGACAAAACTTCTGAGGAAGAATCTGCCTTTCCAATGGAAAGATGAATGTCAAAAAAGTTTTGTGAAGCTAACGCATTGATTAACTATACACCGGTGTTAACTATTCTGTCTGGATCTGGAGGTTATGTAATGTATAATGATACTTCACACCAAGGGTTAGGATGTGTTCTAATGCAGCATGGCCTAGTGATTGCATATGAATCGAGATAGTTAAGGTCTCACAAGTTGAATTATCTGGTATATGATTTAGAACTTGTTGTAGTGGTTTTTGCTCTAAAGATATGGAGACATTATCTGTATGGAGAGACATTTCAGATTATACTGGTCATAAGAGTTTGAGGTATCTATTGAGTCAGAAAGAGTTGAATATGAGACAGAGACGATGGATAGATTTATTTAAAGACTATGATTGCATAATTGAGTATCGTCTGAGTAAAGCTAATGTAGTAGCTGATGCATTAAGAAGAAAATCATATAACAGTGTAGCATAAGTATAGTTATCGAGGTTGCCTAACTTAGAGAAATTGAGAGCATTAAATGTCGAGTTGAAATTGGGGTAGAATGAGGCATTGATAGCTACATTGAAGCTTAGACCAATGTTACATGACAGAATTAGAAAAGCTCAAAGCAAAGATCCAGAAATTGTAAAGCTTATTGAGAAATTGAAAGTGAACCCAAATTTTGAATTTGAATTGAGAAATGAGATATTGTGATTAAAGCAGAGACTATGTGCACCCGATGTGAATGATTTAAGAAAAGAGATTTTGGAGGAGACATATATAGTAGCTTATGCTATACATCCTGATATTACCAAAATGTATAATACACTAAAACACCATTTCTAGTGGGCAGGGATGAAAAGGCAAGTAGCTGACTATGTGGCTAAGTGTTTAACATGCCAACAGATTAAAGCAGAATATTAGGCTCCAGTTGGGAAGTTACATTAATTACCTATTCTGGAGTAAAAATGGGAGAGGATTACTGTAGATTTCATCATAGACTTGTCAAAGACTTCGAGGCAACATGATGCTATATGGGTTATTGTTGATCAATTGACAAAGTTAACCCATTTCTTAACAATAAGAGAGAACAATACACTGGATCAGTTAGCCCAGAGGTATATGAATGAGGTATTAAGATTACATTGAGTCCTAGTGTCTATTGTATCAGACAGGGATCCTAGATTTACTTAAAGATTTTGGAGGAGTTTACAAATATCTATGGGTACGAAGTTAAACTTCGGTACAACATTTCATCCTTAGACAGACGGACAGAGTGAGAGAACGATTAAGACTATTGAGGATATGCTCAGAGCTTATGTTTTGGAGTTTCAAGGAGCATGAGATCAGTATATAGCTTTGATTGAATTTTCTTATAAAGAACATTATCATAGTAGTATCAGTACAGCTCCATACGAGGCGTTATATGACATAAGGGGTCGTTCGCCTTTGTACTGGAAAAAAGAGGGTCTAAAAATTATTGAAGTCCAAGATACAGTAGATAAAGTTAAACCGATCTGAAATAAAATTAATGCAACTCAAAATAGACAGAAGAGTTATGTGGATCAACACCGAAGGGATGTGAAGTACCTAGTAAGAGATAAAGTGTTTCTAAGAGTATCACTTTGGCGAGGAGTGCTGAGGTTCGGTAAAAAGGATAAGCTAAGCCCCAGATACATTGGTCCATATGAAATTATCGAGAGAGTTGGACCATTGGCTTATAAGTTAGACTTACTAATTGAGATGTCTCAGATTCACAATGTGTTTCATGTCAGTATGCTTAGGAGTATCCATCTAATCCAATATAGGTGTTACCAACACGAGAGATTGAAATTTCAAGTAACTTGAGTTATATTGAAGAACCGGTAAAGATAGTGGGATATCAGATGAAACAATTGACAAACTGAGTGATTCCATTGGTGAAAGTCCTATAGAGAAATCATTCAAGTAAGGAAGTTACATGGGAAACTGAGGAGCACTTGAGGAATCAAGATCCCTACCTATTTGATCAATCAGGTAAGAATTTCAAGGACGAAATTTCTTAGGAGAGAGAATTGTAATATCCTATTTTCCCATACTAAAGGTTGAAACCCTAGAATTCTGTATATGAAAAAATATGAAATGCATTACATTTACATGCATATCACTAGCGTAAGCATATACACACGTGATTGTTGATTTTTGTACACATTACAAAGACTGTACATGCACTAGCGATTTTTGCAAATCATTCAGAAGCAATAAAAGCAAAATTTATGAAGTAATTAAAATCATTTTATTTTCTTGATTTGAAAGAAAATATTAACGGCTCATTACTCAATTATAAACATGAAACCCACCTTATTTGCTTGCAAAAATCCAAGTCAAGGTTGTCTTTCCCCTT
>JANZXR010000172.1:7076484-7087385 GCA_027575705.1 Erythroxylum echinodendron
TTCACTTATGCATATCTGACATTCATGAACAACAATCTCGATGGGAGATTTAAACTAACCATATGTCATGCATAAATAGTAAAATAACTAGCATGCACTACTCGATGGGAGAAATATGCCAGAAAACTATTATAAGTGAAAAATCATTATATTTAGTCCATGCCCCTAATTAAATTGCTCATATGGAGAATTAAAATAATACAGGAAAAACTAGACTAGATCCAGTGATACACAAACACATATCATCTTTCGATGGGAAAGAATATGCAAGTAGTCACAACTAGCAAGTAATGGAAAACACCACATTTTTTTTAAATAAATTATATTTGACTGTATTATGTAATAAACAGCAAATTTCTAGAAGAATTTAAAAAAATTCACAAAGAATTTAATTTGCAAAACTAAAAATATGTTTAGGCCAATTTCCAAAATTAAGAAATATTATACAACACCTTCGCTAGGATATATATACACACATAGCTATCTATTATCATTTTCATCATCAGCCGATGAACCATGTATACGTATGACACATATATCCTTTTGAAGTGACTATTGAAGATCGGCAACTTTTAAGACCCAGTTATGTCATGCCCTCAATTACAGTAGGCATCTATTATCAAAACCAGTTGCCACTTCATCTTCTACCTCACGATGGAAACATAAGCCAGTTGTTTTTGTTTTGTTTTGTTTTTTTTAATAAAAACCATTTTCACTGTTAAATAAACGATGCCAATCATACAAAAAAATTCCAACAAAAACGTTTTTATGAAAAACGACGCACATATTCTCTGTTCATGATGTTCACTGTTCATATTCTCTGTTTATGATGAAAAACAAAAACATGATGTTCACTGTTCTTCACGTACACTTCGTTTTTCATTTTCCATATACACAAAAATGAAACAATTTGCATCTTAAGGAAAACGAAAAGAACGTTGTTCATGAAACAGGAAACGACATGTTGCTTAACGTAACGTTTCAACTTTCACGTTAAGCAATAACACCTTTTGTTCTTTGTTTACGTTTTCATATAAGAGGAAACAGAAAACAATTTTTATTGCTTAACGTGAAACAGAAAATGTCATAGATGTTTTCATTTTGCATGTTAAAAAACAATTTTCTCTATTCTCCATGTAGAAGAACGAAAACGTTTTTAATGAAAAAAATGTTGTTCCGAAACACAAAAACATGTGTTTTCATGGCAACATGCAAAATAACAAACCATAAACACAATTCATGAAAAAAAAAACAACAGCCACCTATATATATATATATATATATATATATATATATTTCTAGGGCTCTCTGATACCAATTTAAAGAATCAATAGTATTCACAGCGGAAATAAACCAGGATCAAAAATACACATACAAGCAAACCAAACACAAGAATGAAAACAAGACAAACCTATTGAACCACGGAATTGATAACTGATCTTCTTTCCACAAAAACCTTCTTTCCGCAATTCTTTTTATCCTTATAGTCTTCTGTCTTGTAACCTTAATTGTTTTTGTAACCCTTATTTTTGGGTGGGCAGAAAGAATGTTTCATGTATTTTCAAGAGAGTTTTTAGTTTTCTCTCTATGTTTTCCAAATATTATCATGCCTCTTCGATAGGAAGAAAAGCTTATGTATATCAAAAAATTTCTCATTTCCACATAAGAAGTTACCAATAAGATTATGCGGTTTTGTAATTCCAAAACAACAGATTTCTTCTATTTAATATAAAATAATCTATTGCTTATTTAAATTACAAACAACACTCATGTGGTCCAAACAACTAAGGCACAACAGGGACCGCAGGAAAAAATTAATGAGACTAAAATTATAATAAGAATCTATACAGGACTAGTATATTCTTATTATAATTAATCATAAATTATTCCACTAAAAATTTATGATTAAACTTCTTATTAATTTTAACGTTCCACAACATAAAAAATTATGTTTCCCATGTTAAGATTACGGATGCTTGACAAATAAAATAAATTACTGACAATTTATTTAAATAACAATTTTAATCTTTAAGATTGTCGCTCAACTTATTTCATTTGTCGGATAAAAAATCCACCTGCAAGGTTTACACAATAAAACCTTATAAGCTTACTTAAAGTGTATCATCATTCTCTATATCGAGATATAGATTCCATCATTAATTAATATTTCACAAATACAAATTGCCTTTGCCCAATTCACAGAGTATTATTGTCCCGATAATTGAAACTCAATTTTTAATGAATTAAAGCACGAGACAATGTATATTTATTCATATTAATTAAATCAAGATTAAGAACATAAATCTTATTTCCAATGTCCTCAAGAATATGTTTTAATAGTCAGTACAAAACAACCATTCTCAACTTGGTCCAGTTAAATACATACAAAATGTACTAATACATATTCATATTATGCAAATCTCCAATTGAATACAATTCAATAATTGTTAAATGAAAAACATCCAAAAACTATACTATTACATGTGCATGGTTAATAGTATATATTGATAGTGAACTCTTCCAAACCAGATCCACCCCAACAACCCTATAAATTTCTAAGCACGACTTATTGGTGAAGATGTTAGAATTATGTCACATCCAAATTGATCTATAAGAGCTGTCAAGATTTGGATTATAGCTTGATAAATTCGCCATAATGGCAGATAAGCCCCTTGAATTGCAAGATACTCGCATGCTTCCTCTCCTCAGCGTGATCATACCGCAATCTCTTCCCATACCCATAATTGCTAACCATAGTCATAAGAAGAGTTTTGGACTTCATCCTATCTCATCCATAAATTTCCTCATGAAACTAATTTAGTCATCGGAATATTTACACTAAAGAAACCTCCGGCGTTATTATACAGGTCTGCAAGGAGTCAAGGAGGAGAGTTCCACTGAGGAGCTTTCAAATTTGTGAAGATATAGTAAGCGACTGCAGGTTGGACAACATGGATAATGTTTAGAAGGCTAGGCATGGAAGACAAAGATGGATTCTATACTATTTTGATCTCCATATATGGAATTTTAGGGACAGACTATTTCCTAATGGATGCCATTTTTGGCTATTTGACGACAAACTTCAATGGCGGAGATGTATGACTGTTGCCGAAGTCTAACAATTTCTTGGAGGGAGTAAATTAGAGGCGGCCATTTATCCAAGTAAATAAAAAATGCACAGCCATGAAATGGTAAAAACAATAACAAACTTAGTCTAAACAAGGGTACAAGCCAAGAGGTGGAGAGGTCCTCCATTGTAGGAGGCCACAAGGAATGGACACATGTCCCTTACCGTAGCATGGAAATGATTTTCCTTCTCTTTCCACCGAGATCCCTTCCATCATTCTCTTTCAGGTACATCACATTTCAAACCCTTTAACGTTCTCTCAGCGTTGTCACCCATTACTTGCGTACCAAAAATTATACTGACGACACTACGGGATTAAGCAATAATAGACAATGATAGAGAGTTCAGGAATTTGTCCTTAGGATCACCGATGTCTTTTCGAAGACACGAAGGTGCTTGGAAAAAAACTGTGTTATAATTTTGTTGTATTAGCAACAAAAAGTAAAACATGGTTATGTTCTTGTATACATTGTATTTCCTTTGATCAAACCCAAGTCAGGTAGGACTTTTTCAGTGACGGGGGTTTTTGTTTCTCTTATTTTCAGGATCCTAAGATTTTGAGGCAAGCAGTTCGGGGAAAGGTGGAGCTTCTGGCGGGTTTTCAACGTGTGTCTCCAGACGAATAACATCCCTTTTTTTGCCTGGAAGCTGTTCATTGTATAGGTCAAAAACATGTCTGGAGCAACGTCTCCGGATTCAAGATCTCCACCTTCACCAACTGCACAATCACCATCAGGTTCATCATCACAACCAGTAGATTCTCCACCCCCTCAGAGTTCCAATTCTCCTCCCTCACCACCAACTGAATCGAGTCCTCCATCATTAGCTCCGAAATCACCTCCAGCACCACCACCACCTCCACCTCCACCTCCTACTTCTTCTTCATCACCAGCACCATCTTCTGATAACAATGGTGGTTCCGGTCGATCATCACCCAAATCATCTTCATCAGATTCTACTCCAAGAAATTCACCGTCAAAATCATCAGAAACCAGTGGCCCATCTAGTGATCAAAAAGTTATAATTGGAGTTGTAGTTGGAGTTGGCGTGTTGCTAATCGTTATGGTCATCATTTGTGCGATATGTTGCAGGAAAAAGAGAAGAAAGAAGGAGATAATACCTTACTACGCAGAATATCCTCCCAAAAGTATGAAATCTATTAGAAAATTCTTAGTTGAGACTAAACACAAAATTCCTAGTTTATTTTTACTATACATATCTGCAGTGCTCGTAACGTGTTGTTTAAAACTTTTTGCATTTGTCCTGCTCAGAGTATGAACTATCGTTTCCAAGATGGATTTTACGTTTATCTAATGTTACGGTTCATCGCAGGTAGTCAGAAATATTACAACTCGACGAAGACCGATTGGAACAATAGTCCGGCACCTCCTGCAGATCATGTTTTCAAGATTCCACCAGCTTCGCCAGGTCCTGGCTGGAAAGGATCTCCAAATCCAGCTCCAGGTGTGATGAGTGGTGGCGATACGAGTACCACTCACTCAGGGCTATCGCATCCGCCCTTGCCACCTCCATCACCAAACATAGCTCTGGGCTTGAACCAAAGCATGTTTTCGTACGAGCAGCTAGCTTTAGCTACAAATGGATTCTCAGACGCAAATGTGCTGGGTCAAGGCGGGTTTGGATATGTGCATAAAGGTGTGTTGCCTAATGGAAAAGAGGTTGCAGTGAAGAGCCTAAAGTCAGGGAGTGGACAGGGAGAGCGAGAATTCCGGGCAGAAGTTGAGATCATTAGCCGTGTCCATCATCGGCATCTTGTGTCCCTTGAGGGCTACTGTATCGCTTCAGGGCAGCGAATGTTAGTCTACGAGTTTGTTCCAAATAAGACCCTGGAATATCATCTTCATGGTAATACTTTCAGTTCTCCATTTGATGTTGTCTTTGCTGCAGAGGAGAGTATGCCATCAACCTTACAAGTTGGAGATTTCATTCTGGTTTTTTCCAGTAAATAATAGGTTTAGTTACTAGAGTAGGACGACACATTCAAATAAAATCCGAAATATGGAAAATGCAGGAAAGGATCTTCCAGTCATGGATTGGCCAACCAGGCTCCGTATTGCATTGGGTTCTGCCAAGGGGCTGGCTTATCTTCATGAAGATTGTGAGTTACCCTCTATCTCTCTGTAGTCTATACAGACAACTGCAGACATATAAAAATGACACATAGTTTCCTACTGAACAGGCCATCCTCGGATAATACATCGTGACATCAAGTCAGCTAATATTCTACTTGACTTCAACTTTGAGGCCATGGTCAGTGATTTTAAGCTAACTATCTCTCATTCAGATGTCTTTAGATAACCTAAAACATCTACTTTACCTTTCTTTATGTTTCCAAGCTGCTTCCCATTTTCAGGTCGCTGATTTTGGATTGGCAAAGCTGTCTTCTGACAATTACACTCATGTGTCTACCCGTGTAATGGGTACATTTGGGTAGGCATAACAGCTCGCCAGTTTCTGTGATTACTTATATCATACAATAGTTGATTGACATAGAAGAATTCAGGATTTTTTACAAAAGAAGAAAAAAATAAAAGAGAGGATATAACAAGAAGAGCCATGTAACACTTTACCTCCAGAAAGAAAAGAAATTGAAACGAATTCTCTGAACTAACCAAATTCTTGACACTGGCATAGGTACTTGGC
The DNA here is from genome assembly GCA_027575705.1 of Erythroxylum echinodendron. Lineage (NCBI taxonomy): Eukaryota > Viridiplantae > Streptophyta > Magnoliopsida > Malpighiales > Erythroxylaceae > Erythroxylum > Erythroxylum echinodendron. Next base: position 7,082,276 of record JANZXR010000172.1, read on the forward strand.
TCCCGAGTATGCATCAAGTGGCAAGCTGACAGATAAATCTGACGTTTTCTCATTCGGAGTCATGCTGTTGGAAATCATAACCGGGAAGAGACCTGTAGATGCTAATAACGCAATGGACGACGGCTTGGTTGATTGGGTAAGTGTGTCGCACCCTCCAATTCTGTCCCTTGTCGATAAACGTACAAATTTTAACAATTGTGGCATGTACTGAGCAGGCTCGACCCTTTCTCACACGTGCCTTAGATGAAGCCATCTATAACGGACTGGTGGATTTTCGCCTGGAGAATAACTTCGATCCTCAGGAGATGCAACGCGTGGTAGCTTGTGCTGCTGCTAGCATTCATCATTCTGCCAGGAAGCGCCCAAAAATGAGACAGGCAAGCCGATAACTTGAATTTTTCAGTATATCAGAAGAGCTATCAAGATTTATATTATATGATGGATGACAATTACCACACATAATAGATTGTACGTGCACTTGAAGGAGACGTATCACTGGATGACTTAAGTAACGGTAAAAGGCCAGGTCAGAGCTCAATGTTCAGCATCTCAGCTTCAAGCCCAGAGTATGATCAAGATTCATATAATGCCGACATGAAAAGGTTCAGACAAATTGCTTTTTCAAGCCAGGAATTTGGAGACAGTGATCATGGAGCTTCAGGCACTGACTCCAGAGATTTTTCCTCGGCGGCGGTCCAAAAACACAATCCTTGAGGAGTCCAGACTTCAGCCATTGAGAACACGCATCAGAGCTTGAACGCCAAAACCTATGAACCAATTTCGGGTAATCAAGAACAGCAGATTTACACATTAGCAGAGGCATAGTCAAAATCGTTTTACGCTTGATTTGATACTTCCAATTTGATAGAAGGGCTAAGTTTAGACTTGGAATTTATTTTTTCTTTTGCCTCGATTTTTCCTTTGAGCATGTACTTGTCACCCGGCAGTAATGCTCTGAATCTTTCACTAATTTGATTTACCTTCTTTTACCATCTATGACTCTGCTTCTGAATCATATTAATTACCTTCTTTTAACGGGACAAGTCCAGTGTAACTAGATAACAACCAACTTGGATGGTGTGATTGAAACAGTACTTGTTGACGTTCTTAGGATGATGACAACTCTTTTATTATTAATTTGTAAATTAGTTTTCGTGTTCTTATCTACATTTTAGTTAACATTTTATCATAGCTCTTAACACAACTAGTTTTTGTATTCTTATCTATACTTAATGTTATAACCATACTTACCATATACGAAGTTGTAAACTATATATTATAGCTGTCTTCTCATGTAATATGTAAGAGATTTTTTTACTCTAATTAACGTTTTGTAGCATTAATCATGGCAAAAAAAAAAATCGCTCCTACTCCTCAAGTATGAACGATATCAGTTCCTACCATAAATTACATATTTGTTATCAAACTAAAATATCAGTTCCTCTTTCAAACTATTAGAATATGAATAGTTTTATTGAAGACACGCGAGTTCCACCTCAAACCATTATTTCATTAAATGATACAAATATCACAATCCTAAATTCGGCTTACACAGGTAGCCATTTGGCTACGTTCTAGAAATCTTAACTAAAAGTAAGCATTTGCCGATGATTGGAAAATCAAAGAGTTAGCCTTTGGCGACACTTTTGTCAAATTTGGCGATGATTTTTAAAATTATCGTTAAAGGTTTATTTTCATGTAGATTGCTTTGGTTACGGGCGACCCTTTGGTGAAATTTTCTACAATCATCACCAATGGTTGATACAAAATTTTGCTGCATTACTCTTGGGTGACGATTTCAAAAAATTGTCACCAAATGTTGCTCCTTTGACGATGATTTTCGTAATCATTGCCAAAGGTTCATTAAAAGTTTTATTTTGCATGTAGATTTCTTTGACGAAAAATGTGCACGAAGTTTTTGGTTTTCCAGGTAGTTAATTTCCACAAATCCAGTTCCCACCTAGAGCAATAAAGATTGCCAAAAAAAAAAAAAACTGGAAAAGTTCTTGATGTGTTTACTGTCTCAAGCTGTTGGAAGCCACTGCATTTCCACAATCCTTGCTTCAGGTTTCCATTAAAAAAAGGATTAATGCTTCTAATTTTATTTTTGTTATAATTACTTTAGGTCGTTCATTTTTCTCTTTGGCTCTTTGCAACTCAATTGAAAAGGCGATTGCTCGAGATTTTAGCCAAATAAACTCTATTTTCTCAACCCGCAAAAATTGATCTCTTATCCCATTCCTAGGTATCAAGTTACAATCTAAAGTCTAGATTGCTTGTAGATGATGTGCGGCACCATTTTGTGAACTGCTCAACAGACTTTTGACCTATTCAAGAATTCCAATATATTTGGTGACAAGTAAATATTTTTACTTAAACTAGAATGAGACGTGCTTCGTCAATGGTTGTCATTCAATGCTCTGCTAAATTATGGACCAACGAATAAGAAAATGTGGTTAAGATTCTTGAAACTTTAGGACATCCTTTTATGTTTCTGCCTGTATAAACTTGTGGCAGCTTGTTATTTTGTCTCGTGCTTGTTGAGTTAAAGGTTGCATTTTAACTCAAGTACAAATTAACTTTAGTTGGACTTTTTAAACTCCACCCTATTTGTTAGTGTATATTGATAAGATTACTAATAACAATTGACTTATGTTACTGCAATTAATGTCAATGATTGATTGTACGATGATAATGATGATTGGATGTATCATGAAAGTGCTCTTTAGTATGCATGAAACATAATGTCGATAACATTTACGTTTTTGACGTGCGTAATGTTAATAATTGACTTATGTTAATGCGATTAATGTTAATGATTGAATATATGTTGATAATGATGATTGGATGTATTGTAATGTTACTAACATTTATGTTTTTTCATAGATATTTAATATAATGACACCTGGTAAAAATAAAGAAAAAAAGTTGACAGTTGTGAAAATTATAGAACGGAAGGATCTGCAACTTCAACCATATAAATTAGTTGGTGTCGTCAATTCAATTCCTAGCCAACATCAACATTCTACCTCAGGTACTAGTAAAATTAGTCATACACAACTTCGTTTTGTCTTAAACAACAATAAAACAACTAGTGCAACTACAAGCAAAAAACAACTATATAAGTATAAAATTTTGTTTAATATTTTAATTCATTTATTAATGTAGTAGTAAGTAATAATATTTGGATTGAATATTGATTTTTTAATTTTAGAATAAGATACAAGGGTTGTCAGAGAAATATATGTATGAGGGGGATGGGTTCAGTGTAGAAGATATTTGTAATACCGTACTTGGTACACGTTTTGGCTATGTTAAAGGTCTTAGCTATGGCCCTAAACTAAATGTTTCAACCTCATCAAATAAAATAATCATTCAATAACTTCAAGAGGAAAACAACACACTTAAGGCTGAATTAAAAGAAATTCAAGCAAAATTAGCAAAACATGATAAGTTATTCAAAAGATTACTTGGCCCAGATTATGAAAATGAAGAGGAAAGAAAATGGTACTAATCACATACTTTTTTTCTTTCAATTCCTGTTTGTATTATAATTTAAATTTAATACTTTTTCTCCAATTACAAAATAGATGAAGATGCACCTGTTGAATGATTATGTCGTGAATGATAAAGTTATGTGATGTTTGTTTTAATTAGAACCTATTATTTCAATACTCACAATATTTTCAGTATATTTTAATTAAGCTTTTTGCATTATTTCATGTTCATCGATATGAACATACTAGCTAGTCGTTCCAGTTATGTTGTAATATTTTTATAATCTCAGCATTTATAATTTGTAAACTAATCTATTTATTAATTATTTGGTCTATAACAATTGTTAAAGTTATAATTAAAATCTTCTATAGAAGAATATTCTTTTTGTTGATATAAATTGATGATATTTTGCTATTATACACAATGCTTTATATTTTGAATTATTTTTGTACAATTTATTTGTACAATATATCAATACATTATATACAATAATATGGATTAAAAATATAGCAAATAATTTATTTCAAAATTATATAACATTTGGTTAAAACATTGGTAAATACTTTTAGCTACGTTTCTAGAAATGTAACTAAATTTTTTTGCTACGTTTCTGATAATATTTAGCTACAAAAAAGAAGCGTAGCCAAAACTATTGGTGATAGTTTCTCAAAATGTGGCTAATATTTTTTGGCTACGAAAACAAAATGTAATAAAAAACTATCGGCGACGATTTCTGAAAATGTTGCCTATAGTTTTCAACTATTGGGATTTGCTAACGTTTTGGGTAATGAAATGGAAACGTAGCTAAAAACTATAGGCGATGTTTTTTACACATGTAACTATAATCTTTTTGTAGTCAAATGTCAACTTTGTTGTAGTTTTACACAACTTAATTTTTCAGAGATCAATTTTTACTTTTTTGGATTTTGTCATCATTTATTGAAACAAAGACTGCGTATTTAGCTTAGAAAATACTAAAAAGTGTTTTTGGCTCTTTTTTCAAAATCACCAATTATAGTTGCACATTGTACTTTTTTTTGAACAAAGGATTAAGCTTTCATTAACTTAAGTCAGCAAGTAATACATGAGAAATAGAGGCGGAAGGAGCCTCCCAAACCTCAGGACCAGGCAAAGAACAGGCATCAGTGGCCAATAAGTGTGCCACCCTATTTGTTGATCTTGGAACAAATAAAACCGAGCTTTGTTGTAGCTCCTTTAACATATCTTTACAATCTACTATGATTAAACCAGCAACAGAGGAATCAGTTCTATGTGCAGCAAGATCTTGCACAAGGAGAAGGCAATCAATTTCAAAGACAACATTAGAATGAAAACCTCTCTGCTTAATTGAATCCATATCTGATCGGAGGGCTATCGCTTCTGCAGTAAAAGGATCTGTAGCAGCCGGTAATCTCAACTGCCCAGCTTCAATAAAATCACCCGCAGCATCAAGTACAACCCATCCAACACCCACCTACATATCTGCATTCCTCCAAGAAGCATCCACATTGAATTTCACATGTTGGCCCCCGAACTTTTTCGTTAAATTAAGCATAATAGTTTATGGAATAAGCATGAGATTTGAATTTTTTCCTTAGAATAATTTTTGGGA
>JANZXR010000172.1:7121624-7134045 GCA_027575705.1 Erythroxylum echinodendron
TGATTATTAATTTATTATTTATATGTGAAATATATGAAAATTATTGTTATTTCATTTTAATTGTGATTATTATTTATCATTATGATTTTTAGAGTCAGATCTAAAAATATACAGTACAACTGTACAATATGACTATGCACTATTTTGCAAATTTTAAAAAATTCAGGGACTATTTTATAAATTTAAAAAATTATCCGAAACGGTATCCAGTGTTGACCGGTATCGGTATAGTACCGTACCAATACTCAATTTGATACCAAGTCTAGTACGGTATTCGCAACAATGATTAGGACTGTAGTAACTTGAACGTAGGAAAAAGAATAATAAGGGTGATATATATAGACATCAAGGAGGTACTTTGAGTGCACTTCTTTCTCTTTTCTTCCATGATTATTTCCATCATTCAGAACTTCCTTGCTCATGCTTATAGCAGATAGCCAACAAACTGATCAAGCCAACTAAGTTCAGAAGAAAATACCATACAATAAGTTACCGTGTTCTTGAACACTTGCTTTGTTTTCTCACATTCTGGAACTATCTAAATGGCCAAAATTGTGCATATCCAGAGAGCTCTACCAATGTTAATGTTCTTGTGTCTAGCCATGATGAGCAGCAGGATCAACACGGAGAGACCATTGAAAGACAAGAGACCAGAAACCTTGGTCGCTACTGAAATGAGGCCAGGTTTTATAGTAAGACTGACTCATTTCCTTTGGCAAAGTGGCAAGTCTTCTTATGTGCCTGTCTGGCCGGTGAGACCTCATTTATCTTTGTATTAGTTGGCTGCAAATCTTGATAGTTACTATAGACTCCATTAATCTGTATTAAATTGTTCTTCTACTTTCATTGCTTGTCATTTTTTGTTTTGAATTGTGAATTTTGTTGGCTAATCAGGAGATGGAGTTTGGTTGGAAGATTGTGGTAGGAAGCATAGTTGGATTCTTTGGAGCAGCATTGGGCAGCGTTGGAGGGGTCGGAGGGGGTGGAATCTTTGTACCAATGCTTACATTGATTGTCGGTTTCGATCCCAAGAGTTCCACAGCAATTTCTAAGTGTAAGTGATTGCCAAAAGACATTCAAATTTAACCTTAATCACTAAATGGCTGGAGCCAACTCTCGCTTGTCATATCTCATTGTTAAATTTGACTGCAGGCATGATCATGGGTGCAGCAGGATCAACAGTCTACTACAACCTGAGACTTCGACACCCAACATTAGACATGCCCCTAATTGACTACGATCTGGCACTCCTCTTTCAGCCCATGCTCATGCTTGGAATTAGCATCGGAGTTGCTTTTAATGTCATGTTCGCGGATTGGATGGTCACAGTGCTCCTCATAATCCTCTTCTTAGGTAAATTCGTTGCTATAATTGTTCCATGTCAATTTTTAAGAGTCAAAATGGTTTTGCTAAGCAGAGAAAAAAGAATGCATCCGAATTCGTATGCATAATCCCCAAGTAGACTGGTATTAATAGGGAAAATCTTGCAGGTACGTCTACTAAAGCTCTTTTCAAAGGAATAGATACCTGGAAGAAAGAGACAATGATGAAGAAGGTAACGCTTTAAATAAGCAAATTTTAACTTTTAGTGGCTCCTGTTGTTGGCTCATTAATCTCTGATTGACATTTAGGAAGCAGCAAAGCAATTGGAACCAGAGTCCAAGCCAACAGGTGAGTACCTATTAGTTTCCTCCACATATGAAAAAATTTACGAATATCAGATTAAGGCTCCACGATGGACACCCCCACAAATTTCTCACAAATGCTAAACCAAGTTTTAAGATTTCGGTTTGGCTAATCATTCAAGAAAAATTAAAACTTTTCAGATGATTCTGAACAAGATTACAAACCACTTCCAAGTGGTCCAGCTACTCTCCGAGATGAAGAGGTGAGTTGAACAGTAATACCATTGCCCCAGTTGTCTATAATTCTGAAAATGACATCAACATCACTTCCTTTCAGGTTCCCATATTGCAAAACATTCACTGGAAAGAGTTAAGCCTGCTTGTTTATGTGTGGCTAAGCTTCCTTGCTGTTCAAATTGCTAAGGTAAGCAGATCCCATCAGATAAAGAATCTAAGATGAAATTTATCCAATAGAAAAAATCAAAGCAAGCAAATTAAGTTAGGAATTAGTCAAATTTCCTTTTTCTATTTCTTAGTTGTCCATAAATCAGCATTTAATTCGCTACGTATCCGTTATAAAACTATTTCACTTGAATCCTTATGCAGGAACATGTCACAGCCTGCTCTGTTGGCTACTGGATACTGAACTCTTTGCAGGTGAACTCTATATAGGCTCGTTGTTCGTTTAGGATAGATTACGTGTATTCTCCACCGTGGTTCAAATCGTAGTGGAGCTTGTATGTTTCTTAATATACAAGAAATGCTTTACCAAAATTGACCATCTCTTAACAATCTGCTCGCACAAACAGACAGGGAAATCTAAATTTTGACAACACTTACTACAAAAATCCTAGCAGGAAGCTATTGTCGTAAATCTGTTCAACTAGACAAAGTACGTTGCAAGTGTTGTTAGGCTACATAGGAGACCGAATATGTGGATTCTGAACTGGAAAAGTATACTTGGATGCTAAGATAATATAAGAACAGAATGGACTATTGAGTATTTCGTAGTAGCAAAAAAAGCACTCAATATAATAACACTATTCCAAGTGCAACTGAGCCTCACAGGTATGATTTGGAGATCACAACTGTGAAATAGGCCATCTTCCAATCAAATGGTTTAATATTCTGTAGGTACCAATAGCTGCCTCTGTTACATTTTTCGAAGCCATATGCCTGTGCAAAGGGAAAAGAGTGATAGCATCCAAAGGAAAGGAGATTACAAATTGGAAGTTGTATCAGATCATGCTCTACTGTTCATGTGGTATAATAGCAGGCATGGTAGGTGGACTACTTGGCCTAGGAGGTGGCTTCATTTTGGGACCTCTTTTTCTCGAACTGGGAATTCCTCCTCAGGTGCCATGGCGTATCTTCTGCAAGATTGAATTGTGATCATCCGACCATTTGCATAACGCATTTGTACTATTTCAATTTTCAGGTAGCAAGTGCAACATCAACTTTCTCTATGGCCTTCTCGTCTTCTATGTCTGTTGTCGAGTATTACCTCCTCAACCGTTTCCCAGTCCCATATGGTATGTGGTAGTAACCATGAAATGCTTTCTAAAATTTTTCTGTTTACTTTGCCAAGTGCAAAGTTTTCATCAAGAATTGAACCTGACGAATGAAGTAAGTCCTAAACTTCCTCTACTACTGAGTCGCAAGGCCCGATGATACAAGATTCTTCCAACTAGACCCGAAATGCGAGTTCCGCAATATGATCATCAATTAAAGCTAAGTAACTAAAGATATATTAACCCATTAATACCTTTTCTTTCATTGCTGCAGCTGGATACTTCGTTTTGGTGGCAACGTTTGCTGCCTTGGCTGGTCAGCATGTGGTGAGAAAGATAGTTGCGGTACTTGGGAGGGCATCGATAATCATATTCATATTGGCTTTGACAATCTTCGTCAGTGCTATTAGCTTAGGTAAGGGTCTACTTATCCCTGGAACTTCATTACTGTACACTAGAAAAAGGACCTCTTGTTTCTTCTTAATCTGGTTTTACGTGTTCATATCATACCACCTGCAGGTGGAGTAGGAATAGCCAACATGGTTGAGAAGCTGGAGAATCGAGAGTATATGGGGTTTGAAAACCTTTGTCACCAATCCTGAAGGCGTTTTCTTACGAGGATGACGATGGGACTTCTTTAGAAGATTAATCATGCTTCCTATATGAGTTTAATTTGTCAGTGGACATTGAAGTGCTGTAAATGATGTGACAGACATGTCTCGCTTGCCTCGCTGGGTTTCTACCTTTTGTTGGATTGGAATTTTGTTATTTAAAAAGCTTGCAATAATTAAACCTGAAATCAGGCATATTGAAGCAAGGTTGCCATGAAAACATAAGCCAAAAGTTTATTTTAAATCCTAATATTTGCATCATATAAGTTTAACCTTAACGTTTTATAACGTTAAATTTAAAACTCTTTACAAAATGTTCGAAATAGATAATATAAGTACCAAAATCTAATTAGGGTTATCCTTTATTAATTAGACGATATGTTATATAAGGTGTAACTTTTTTTAAAAAATTTTGTACATTAAGTGAGACTCAACAATTATTGACGTGACATTCTTTTATTTAAATAAAAGTGAGCTCTAAAATTTCAATATTTGCGATTTTATCCTCATAAAACCTCTTTAATACTCACCATTTAATCCTTCATAAAATCCCTAATGTACAACCTCTACAATCCATAAATCACAAAATCCTTAATTATAGAACAAAATCCTTGACTATCTTACTTCGTTCAAACGTTTGGAGAATCTTGCATGCTTTTTTGCTTGTTTAATCGCTATAGTAGTAGGCCCAATCGCCTCTCGCATACCTTTATCGAGTTTTTGGAAAACGAGATAGGGGTAATAAATCATGATAGGTCCATTGTTTTTGTCTAACTTTTAGTTTATGTTTATTATATGTTGTGGTCCCCAATTTTTTTTTATTGATTTGATTATTCTTTCACCTAGTTTTTGTTTATGTTTATTATATGTTGTGGTCCCCTATTTTCGACCTAAGCCCAAAACGCTTATTGAGTTATTTCATGTATGTTGTAGTCCTTTATTCCATGATTTAGTTGTGAGGAATTCTTGTTGGCAGTGAATGAGTTGGTAAAGATAAAAATAACATAGTTATAAGAGATTGAATTTATTGAATTTCCTTTGATCATTAAATTAAAAATGAACTAACTAAATATTAAACACTAAGTTGCAAAGTTAATTATATATGATTTTAAACATTCAATATTGTTGCATGTAAGATATCCTATTATAATTTCATAGGATTTAAGATTTCACTACATAGGGAGAAATCAATTTATTACTCTCTCTTTAATAATTTTGTGGTAATGATCTTCATCTAGTAAAATCATACCTCCACTTACGACCTGTTAAATTAGAATGTCATTGTCAAAATATCTTTTATGTTAGTTACATATGCATATTCTTTACAAGGAAAAATTTTAATTTTCTATAGAACAAACTTGTACTACAAAGTTATCCTTATTAAAGAAAATAACAAAACTATAATCTTTACTATAAAAGTTATAAGTTGCTTGTTTATGTGTTCTTTTCAATGCATTGTGACATTGGACTCAATTTGTAAAAGACTCCATTTGTTTTTATGAAGTATGTCACTTGTAAATGAATCTTTAGTTGACAATTTAAGGATAAATTTATATTTATAATTGTTGATATTTTTTAAGAGTGTTACAAATTGCTAGAAAAATCCCATTCCTTAAACCCAAAGTTTAGTAAATTAAAAACTTAGAATAAAGCTTCCAACTACTGCTTTTATCTTTTGCAAATTTTATAACCAAAAGCTATATTTCATTTGGACTCATGATCCTCTCTTAAAAGAACTATTTTGGATGTCTTATAGTAATATGCATTAATTGATCCTACCTATCTCATGAATTCAATCCTTGATGAGAGGTTCAATTATGAGTATTTTATCTAATATCTTTAGAATAAGAGGTTCAGTTATGAGCATTTTTTAACCTATTGGATCTAATGAGAAGTTTATGTAATCATTCAATATGAACTTGATTAGTGAATTTGTATATAACTTAATATGTTTATGTTTGGGTATAATTTTAAATGCATGAATTATAAAAAATTGATAAGAACTAAATAATCTACTTTCTTTTAAATTTAAGCTATGGTGTTAATGATTTATCTATTTTCAAGTGAATATTCCTTTTAATTTGGCTATAATTCTTTCCCCTTACTTATGAATAGATGTATGATGGCCTAGTTTGGCAGTATAAGGTTGTTTTATGGTAGAAACTTTGTAGTAGAACAAGAGTTAATTTTAATTTTAATATATAATGCTAATGATTTATCTATTTTCAAGTGAATATTCCTTTTAATTTGGCTATAATTCTTTCCTCTTACTTGTAAATAAGTGAATTATGGCCTATTTCGGTGGTATAAGGTTGTTTTATGGTATAAAGTTTGTAGTAGAGCTGGAGTTGAAATATGTTGATGGGCAAATAAGTGTTTTTGATAAAGTAGACCTTGATTATGTTAGCTAATGGTAAGTACATGAGATGGGAAAGGAGTTAGGATATCTTCAAGTATATAAGGCCTATTATAGTGTATTCGGTTTTAAATTTAATGATTCGTTGAGATTGATTGAATCAAATCAAAGTTTTCTAAGGCTCATTAACCTTATGAAAATCACCAAATGATTAATATTTATGTAGCTCATTTATTAGACACCCTAATCTTTGTACCTGAGATAATGCCTATAACTGGAAGAGAAGATGGAGATAGTAAGGGTGAGGAGGGAAGTTGTCATATGAGGGTAGACTATGTTGATGATGAATATGTTGAAGAAGCTGGTGAAGAAGTTAGTGGAGTTGGTTAATGAAGGAGTTAGTGAAGAAGTTGATGAAGGAGTTAGTGAAGGAATTAGTGAAAGAGTTAACGAAGGAGTTGACGAAGGATTTGGTATAGGAGTTGGTGAAAGAGTCGATATAGGATTTGACAAATAGCCTTATGATTATGAAAGAGACCAAGACGAGGGTTTTTATACAAGTTAACATTTCTGATGATAACCAACAGCTGAAATTGACTCAACTGATTGTGATATTTTAATTGATGGTGATAAATATCCAAGTAGAGAAGAGCTTGAACCATTACAGAGACTTAGTACTAGTATTAAGTATAATTCACCTAAAGTGGCTACATATTGGAGATTAGGGATGGATTTCGAATCAACTAAAGAATTTAGAGATTATATTGTGGATTATGCAGTATGAACATCATACAATTTCAAGTTTAAAAAAAAGTGAAAGTTTTCAAATCAGAGTTTGATGTATCAAAGGATGCCCATGGGAGTTGTATGTTAGTTATGACAAAAATGAATGGTATTTCAAAGTGAAGACATAAAATCCTGAGCATAGCTGTTTCCTACCAGCAAACCTAAATTAGTTTAAGCTAAGTTACTTATGAGACATTTTAGGGAAAGAATACTTGAGAAGCCCAATATCTTGACAACAAAGATGGTTGAAGAATCTAAAGAAAAATTTATTATTTTTATTACCTCAAGTATATGTAGATCAAAGAGGAGATTGAGAAAAGAGAGGGCAACTGATTATATGAATGAATATGGCAAGCTACAAGGATATGTAAATAAGTTAAGGATTAGGAATCTAGGATCAATAGTAGAGTTATAGCTAGCAAGGAATAAAGAAAATTTTTTATTACAATTATGCAAAATTACATTATACATATCATCAACAACTATACTTATTCATTTATTCATACTTCTTTATCTCTTTTGTGTTGTTTAGAAAATTTTACACTTTCTTTGATGCCATGAAAAGAGGATGGAGGCATTTAAGGCCAATTTTTAATATCAATGGCTACTTTTTAAAGACATAATTCCAGGGCCAACTACTAAGTACAGTTAAGGGGGATGGTGATGGAGGGATGTATCTATTGGTTTAGGATATTATGGAGGAATATAATACTAATTCTTAGACATGGTTTAAGAATCTACCGGCTTATGACTTAGAATTGGATAGTGGTGAAGGATTTACAATTATATCATATATGTAAAATGTATTTTGTTCTTCATATATTTATAGTTTATTGTTATATAAATTTTATATTTAACTTAAATTGACAATATTTTCTATTGATATAAGGATTGATTAGGGCTATGGAAGGGACATTACCATATGCTACTCATTGGATGTGTAATAGACATATATACCATAATTGGAATACGAATTGGAAGGGAAATGATTTGCAGAAGTAGTTTTAGAATTGTGCATAGTCAACTTACGTTGAAATTTTTAGCAAGCAGCTAAAAAGACAATAAAATAAAACATGGATATACATTAGAATTGTTTGAATATCCTAAGGAGAGATGGTCAAAGTGCTACCAATCTTTTGAATCGAAATGTTTGGTTGACGAAAATAATACGAGTGAAACTTTTAAGGGGTAGATCTTACCAATAAGAGATTCAATTATTAGCATGCTTAAAATTATTAGAATCATGGTGATGAAGAGGCATACAGATAATAGAGAATTTGTGTCTAGATGAAATTTAGATGTTGCACTAAGGATTATAAAGGAATTGGAGAAGAATAAGAAAGGCCCAATGTAGCAGCGAATAGTCTGGAATGGTGATGGAGCATATGAAGTGTCTAAGGGGTGATGACAAACATATTGTAAGGATTGGTAGACACCAATCATGTAGTTATTAGGCATGAGAGTCTTATTGTTGGACCCTAAACTTTTTCTTGGAAGTTAGAATTATAAAATGAGAATTTATTGGCATTTAGTCATGAATAAATTTTATTTACATATGTTTGCAACTATTAAATGGAAATGTTAGAATTAAGTTAGGGAGTAAGTAGGCATTAGATTAAATGTGGAAGGGTAAAATTGGAAAGATTAGAAGTTGTCTTAAATTAATAAGAAAAGAAGATGAAGAGAGTCATGTAGAAGTAAGAAAGAAAAACCTAGAAGAAAATAAAAGACGAGAAGCAGAAACCAAAATAGAACAAGAAGAAGAAGGAAAGAAAGAAAAAAGAGAAAGAAGAAGCAGGACAGAAAGAAAAAGGAGAAAGAAGAAGAAGGAAAAGGTTAAGGTGAGTTTATAGGTATTCTTTATCTTTTCTTCTTGCTTCTGTAGAAGAAGAAACTAGTGATAATGAGTTTTATAGGATGAAAATGAAGGAAGAAAGAAGAGAACTACGAAACTTATTCTTGATTTTCATGGATTTCAACTAGATCTTAATTATTTTAGCTTAGATAAACCATGAGTAGATTAGGTCTAAACTCACTTTTGAATTTTAAAGTTTTATGGATTTTCTATTTATATATTAGTTTGAATGAAGGTTTGTTTGTTTGAAGGAAACCAAGAAAATCTAAATACGCAAGAGCAAGAAGAAAGGGGAACTTGAGTTTGGATTTACTGTTAATTAGGTGGGTAATATGTTTATAGTTATTGTGATGATGGGTTAATTTAATTGCTTGTATGTATGCTTATTTGCTAAACTTTGAATCATTGTGAATGTGGGAAAAATTTACTGTGATTTGTTAACTTGTTATGCTTGAAAGATTGTACTACATTTTGTATTTATGAAAAATAGAAAAGTGCAAGAAGCATGAAAGTATGAATATATGATGAAATGAGTTGAGTATCAAAATTTGCTTGTGTGGGTAAGAGAGATACCATTTCATTTTTCACATGCATGTTGACTTAAACCCTTCTTCCGGCTACCCGCTTGTGGCATATGAACTCCTAAGAATAAGACTCATTTCGTTCATGATGTAAACTTCAGTTTCTCCATTTTGTTCAACGGAATTCTCTCAAGCTATCATGTTTGTGCATTTCATTATGATTGGATTGAGCATGACATACATTTAAGTGTTATGTTTTGATGGCTAAATATAAATGATATGATTTATATGATAACATGTTTGTTTATGAGTTCTTTAAGCTAGAAATGTTAATAATTTAAATTGCTAGATTGAAATGTGATATATATATATGCTTGATTTTGTGTGGCTGGCCACCAGTGGCTATAAACGTATTAGCCACTGAGCTTCGTAGCTCACCCCATTATTTTTTTTCGCTCCTCAGGTGAAGAACAAGCAGATCATTGAACCTTGCAAACTTCGACAAACTCCAAGAAATCTATCTTTTATAACTAAGTTAGTTCGAATACATTTGGTAGCTTTGCAAGCATATTAAGCATGAGCATTTATGTTGAAAATTTTGGATTATGTTACTGTTTCAATCTTTAATATGTAATTAAAGTTATGTACAAACTCAGTTATGTTTGAGAAATGAAAGTAAGAGTTGAAGAACTTCCCTTTTGTACATGTTCAAAATTATCTTTTGTGTTGAGTTGTTAATTGTGGTTGAGAAGAAAATTTTGAGTTGTTAGATGACCTTGGATAGTTTAAAATGAATTGTTATGTTATGAGTCATGTATGTATGTTTAGTGATTATTGGATTCGGGTCTTTTGGAAAATGTATAGAGTTTATATAGGCAGTAGAGAAAAAGGGGGATAAAAATTATGTTCTGACTTCTGCGAATAAACTGCATTAATCTAGGCAGAATTAGATAAAATTATCTTCATAAAAGTTGTATCTTATTCTCTTAACTTTCTAATGATATATAGTTTGTAATTTTTAGACATCAGAATTGAGAGTTATGACGTTTACAAGTTTAAGTACTCATCAGGGGTGCACGATCGTGCACATGCATGATCGTGACAAAGCCCTTAAATCTTTGGAGTAACTCTTCAAAGAAGGGAGGACACAATCATGCACAGGCCCTTTTAAATAATAGAAGTGCACAGTCATGCATGACCGAAGCACGAATGTGACTTAAGAAGTCACGAAAACCGTGACTTTTCTCACTTACAGTTGTCACAACCATGACTTTAATTCTTTTTATTACTCACGGCTGTGACTCCTCTTAGTCTTGACTGTGACTTTTGATTTATCAGTTGTAAATTTTGCTCACAACTTGACTTGTTTATTTATTAAAGTTTATTTGTTTTATTTTATTTTCTTTCTTTTCTCATTTGATCTCATAACCATGACTTCTTTTTGATATTAAAGCCACCCAAACCTTTCTTAATGTGCCCATGAAATAAGTACTGAGACCTGAGCCTAAAAATTTTTGGTATCAGAGCCCATGATTTTTTAAGGATTCATAGCCTTAGAATATGTTGTGATATGAATTATTATGATTTGTGATTAATTGTTTGTATTGTTGAAGTGATTGATTGTATTGAGTGACATACATATCCTGCATACATGTAGGAAATGGATTAAAATGAAATGTAAGCAAAAATTTAGTGTTTAAATTGAAGGAGTATGATGTCACCTCGTAGAAGAACACAAGAAGTTTTACTAGGATCTGCTGCACCTGATTCTCAACTAAGAGAGGAGGGTACTGATGAGTTTAGAGCCCCATTAATTGTTGAGGTGACTGTAGGGCAGGACGTGAGCCCTTTCAACCACAAGTGCATGAGTCACCTCTTCCTCAAGAGCAACTGCCTAATCCCTTAGATCCCAAACTGTTCCAAGCCTTTGCTCAGGCTTTTGTCCAGGCCATGAGTCCGATGCCACACACTTCTACTCCAACCCCAGCTAAGAAAGGAAAGTAATTTGATAAGCTGAGAAAGTATAGGGAAGTAGATTTTTATGGGACAATAGATCCAGAAGAAGCTGAAACTTGGTTGAGGAAGACAGAAAGAATATTGGAACAAATGGACTACGAGGATGATAAAAAGGATGTATATGCTGCAAGCCTGCTACAGCGAGATGCCCTGCGTTGGTAGGAAAGTGTACCAAGGAGTCAGATAAAACCACCAATATTGACATGGAAGGACTTCCTAGTTGCTTATAGGAAGAAATATTTGTCTGAGGTGTATATATAACTAAAGCAAAGGGAGTTTCTGAGTCTCACCTAGAGAGAGATGACGGTGAGTGAATATAAGCATAAATTCATGCAATTGTCTAGATATCCAGCTGAGATGATGATGAGTGAAGCAGCTAAGTGCCGTAGGTTTGAAGCGGGATTGCATTTAGCCATCATGGAAAAAATGGTGGTGCAAAATTTTTGTGACTTCCAACATCTAGTACAGACTACATTAAGTGTTAAGAATGTAGAGACTATAAAGAGCTCAGTGAACAGAAAGAGGAAAGGAAGAGAACAGTTCAGGAGGGGAGGTAGTAGCAATGGTCCTATGCTAGAAAGGAGTGCCGAGACTTTCCCACACAGTCTGAGGTTAGAAGCAGTGGTACAAGTAGGCCCAGACAGACGAGAACTATTTCTTATTAACCCTCAACTGCTGGAGGCAGTAGAAGAGGAGAGGGGAAGAAGCCATCCGTTTTCAAATGTGATCATTGTGGCAAATTTCATAAAAGGGAGTGCTATAAGCTGACTGGAGCTTGTTTTAACTATGGAGAAAGCAATATGCAAGACGAGAGGAAACTCAGATGCAAGCTCCAAAAAAGGTTGAGACTGTGAGAGTCGAGTCTGCAATTGAAATAGGCAGTTCTAGTGCAGCCAAGAAAGTGAATCCTCTAGGAAGACTGAGGGGGCAAGTACCAGTTAGGGTATTTACAATGACGAGGGAGGAAGCAAAAACAACGCCACAGGTTATGACTGGTATGGTTAAATTTTTTAATGATAATATTATTGTTTTAATTGATTCGGGGTCTAACTGTAACATCCCGTTTCCAAACAAAGGGTTGAATTATAGAAACGGGTACACGAGTGATTAATCGGAGAAATTAGGAAAACACATCTCATG
>JANZXR010000172.1:7134145-7154329 GCA_027575705.1 Erythroxylum echinodendron
AGTCATTTACATGTGCAAAATTCACTATTCACGTGCATATATGAATGCATGAACATAGCTGAACAATTTTAAACACTCCTAACCCGTTTCAAATTACTATCTTACCCTTCCTATCAGTGATGGGATGTTACATCTTCCAATGTCCTTCTTTGTTGCAATGGAAGCATATCCCCTTTGGTGTTGTCTCCTTAGCCTTCTTCTTGGTTAAACCTCCCACTGGCTTCTTGCACTTCTTCTTCTTTTGGTTCTTCTTTCGAGAACCAGAAGCAGAATCCACCAACATTACAGCCTTGTTGTCCTTCTTGACAGTTTGTTAAGCTGTTTTGAGCAGATTAATTAGCTCAGGAATCGTTGTGGATATTTAGTTCATCCGATAATTAAGCACAAATTGTAAATAACTATCAGTTAAACCAGTCATAATTAAGTCTATACTTAATTTATGATCCATAATGATACTCAAACTGCCTAATCTCTCAATATAGCCATTCTCCTTTAGCGTATACTGCACTAGAGATGATCCCTCATCCATCTTTGAATGGAAAAGCAACCTCAAGGTCTAGAGCCTTTCAAGCCGAGCTTGCTCATCAAACAATTCCCTTAAATGGTAAGTATGAGCATCTATAGCCTCATCCTGCTTTTGTAGTTTTGGTGACATAGAGGCCAGCATTATACAGCTAGACAACTCACTATCATCTAGTAGCTTCTTTTAAGCTCTCTGATCTTCATCGGATGCATTGGCAATAAGGAGATCGGGAAATGGTTCATCTAGGACATATCCTAGTTTTTTAGATTTGAGAATAATTCTCAAATTTAGTAGCCAATCTAAGAAGTTAGGTCCCGTGAGTTTGTTGGAATCTAACAGGGAGCGTAAGTTCATACTAGAAGATATTGTACGATTCGATAACTTAGAAGAACGAGAGAAAGTGTTAGAATGTACTCTTAATGCATATCTATAAGGAATTTAATAAAATTTATTATAGGTCCTACTATTCTTATTCAAATCCATAACCCTCACCATGAATTCTAGAAAACTTCTAGTTTTCTTAATGGGTCAATAACCGATATTACTAAGAATGATCTTGGGTTTGCCCAACAAGCCACCTTAGGTCAATCGGTAGGTATCATTCATACCAATTGCATTCAATTATAGAACTATCGACTTATGTCATCAATTGTTGATTTGGCACACTCATTGGGTTATCAACTCTTGATTTATATACATCCCATATATATAACCCAACTTCGCCTCCATTTATGTTGACCTTAGATTTGCCCAACAAATCAATGCTTCTAGTTAGGACCAACCCATTAATCAAAAAATCTAATTTTCATGGTTTGAACATATTCGTGTAGAGCAGGCTTGGGTTTGTCCTACAACTCAACTCTAGAAAAACTTTGGTTCTTGCCATATCAATGGAAGGCGTAAGTCCTAATATTTTGATTGAGGGATTTGTCCTTTGGTCTCATCAATACTTAGATGATCTTGATTATGTATATCATATATCCATTTAGATTATGGATAACTCAATTGAATTGAGCTTATGTCCATAACTACCCTTAAAATGCATCTAATGTATGTATCACACAAAGAAGGTTTAAATTTAGGTTATGACTTGACTATGTATCCAAATTTCGTGATTTGATTCGACTCTTGAACCTAATTAGTTACTAATGTTAGTCTTGGTTAATCTGAATTAAGAATGTGATTTGATTAGGAACCCTAAAATTTAATTATTTTAATGTCCATATTAAACACTTTAATCGTAGTTTATATGCCTTTATCTAGTCACACTAGAAATGCTATGCTCCACTTGGATTAATTCTAAATTAATGCCTAGGGTTTCCAAAATTTCCGTACATAAATTATTTATTTATAACATCCCTAGTTCATCTTAAATTTATTTAAACAATTTTTACACTAGCCAAAATTATCTTGACGGCCAAAATTGTCAAGATAAATAAGTTAACCTATTAAACACTAAAGAGACCGATTCAATATTCGAAAAATTTCTAGGACCTAATTCAAGCACATGCATTAATCATGCTATTATCATCAAAAAAATATATTTATTATCTCATAAGAACCTTATTTAGGTCTTATATTCGAAATACATACATTATAAGTCATTTAGTAAGTCAACTCCATCAACTTTCAAAAAGTTGACCAATGTTGACTTTGACTTCATTTATTAATTGAATCAAATTCAATTAATTATGAAAAAATTCAGAGTCTTGTATACATCCTAAATGTGTCTAATAAAAAATTCTAGAACCTAATTCTAAGGAATTATTTATTAATAAATAGGAAATAGATAGCACATCATATGTGTAAGACACTTGTCACATTACTTCTAACACTAGTCAACCATTACATCATGCATGCATAAGATAACTACTTTAACAACAAGTGTCATGCATCTCATACACGTTGCAACATCTCATCTTGCATGTGCATGCTTAAAATTTATAAAAACAATTTTTATAAAAATTAATATGGAATTTCATGCATACATTTTCATCAATTTTCCAGAATTTCCAGAACTTCATACATGCATCAAGCTGAAATTAAATTCGTAATAAAATAGAAAATGATATTCAATTGCATTATTCTTTTACAGAAACATAATATAACATCTTATAAACATTTTGGTGAAAAAAAACAGAAAAAAAGTTTCTAGAATTAATACGAATTTTTCAAAATCAGCAAATGCAATCAGTTTTCCAGAAAATCCCAAAAATCAACATATGAACAGTCTGGATACAAATTTGAAATAAAATAGCAAATGACATTAAATTGCAATATTATTTTACAAAAACATATGTAACATCTTATAAACATTTTTCTAAAAGAAAAACAGAAAAACAATTTTCTACAATTTACACGAATTTTTCCAAAACAGCATGCAAGTCAATCACAACCTAACAAACACTTTGCACATATTCAATACATCATCTATTACATAAACAAACAAGCTCTGATACCACTGTTGGGTTTGCTATGGTTACATGCATCACATGCATACGGATGCAGTAGAACTATTGGAATCAAGATTCTGATACCATGATAACCCAAAAACCACAAGATCTAACATGCATGCAAAGATATGTATAAAAGAACATGAAATGTAAAGTTTTTACCTTATGTATCTCCTCCTTTCTTGTTTCTTCTCCTTGTTTGGGTTATTGAAAACACCAAACCCTTCCTTGATCTCCAAAAACACACAAATATGGAAGAAGAAACAATGTATAAGGGTTATTTGAGCACCAAACTAGATGAGTTCTAATAGATGCTCAAGATGATAGAAGATAGGTCAAAACTCTTATTGCATGCAGTCATGCAACAATTGCATGAATTGCAAGAACAGGACTCAAGACACCTCAATCTTACTCTAGAACTCTTCTATAACCCTTTCTCTATCACTTGATTTTGTAAGAAGTGAAAGAAGCTCGTGTACATAAGTGAAGAAGTCACTTATATACCATTTCGTGACTTTTATCACGATCATGGCATGTCTCGCCTTCGGGCATGATCATAGCCCTTTAAGGCATGATCGTGGCCTGCTTAAATAGGCCATACATACTTGTTTTTGATCTGATCTTTTATGCATGTGACTCTTAAGTTTTCAGTTATTTTAGGCACTTGAATTAACTCTTAATTCAAACACATCATGAAGGGTTTCATGATGCCTATTTGCTAGAATATAAGTTGATTAACACACAAACTCTTTGATAGTTAATTATCCAACTTACGAACCTTTGCATAGATAATTATCATGCAATTCATCCCTTCACCATACTATACCCCATTTAGTTAAGAGTATAGGCTATTTGTCAACTCCTATTAGATTGACTGCGTCACATCTAGTCCAAGTGATGTTTGTTCTTGTCCTAGGATCTTATTACTCTATGTGTCATTGAAGACTCTCTTCATGACACATAATTGCTCTGACTAGAGACTCCTGAGTAATGACCTTGACAAGATGTTGTGGGTATCATCTCCTTCTATCAAGAGTGGTGAATCCTTTATTAGCTACCCAATTACCTTCGAATACAAATAACTGTACCCAATCACCACCCTAACAGTGAACTTGTCTTAAGGTAACAAAGAATAATATTAAAGCACAAGATTTACATCCAATACACCCTTGAGTACCTCAAATCTAAGGATATTTGCATCGTTGCTATGATGAGATTAATCATTGCCATTCGATAGGTCATCCATATGATAATCTCATAACAGATCATCCGATGTACTTACTACCCTTAGTAAGCATCCATATTTTAACTCTAAACGTCTCAAACTTATAGTTTATGAGATCCACTGCTTGATCAAATTAAGGAGTATAATATGTGCTAGTCTGTTTGGATTAATAGCCTCCTGTCTTATTAATCTTATGACTAGGGATTATTTAGATACTAACATAATTGCACATGATAGGAATCTCATTATCATGATCTCATTATGATTTCCTTCATGCTATGTTTTGTATCATAGACTTCATTAATTAGATTTAATATCAATATCAATTCATATGTAAACGAATATCAAATCAATGAAAAAATGCATTCCTCTTTATTAATCAAAATAAAGTTTGTACAAAAGTGCTAAAGGTGATTACCTTTAGAGAACTACTTTAACATTAATATATTCTTGGAAAGATCATTGAAGAAGCCCTTATTGAAGAAAAATAGGTATCATCCATAAAGGATGAATTAAATCAATTTGACAAAAACAAAGTCTGGAATCTAGTACCTCGTCCTTAAAACAAGTCAATCATTGAGACTCAATAGGTATTTTGAATCAAACCTGATGAAAATGGTAAGGTGGTAAGAAAAAAAGCTAGACTTATAGCTCAAGGTTACAATCAATAAAAAAGTATTGATTTTGATGAAACTTATAAACCTGTTGTTAGATTGGAATTGATTAGAATCTTACTTGCCTTTGCATGATATAGAAACTTCAAGTTATTCCAAATGAATGTTAAAAGTGCATTCTTAAATGGTTACATTAATGAAGAAGTATTTGTAAGCAACCCCCAGATTTTGAAGTTGAAAATCATTCAGATTATATGATGAAGTTATCCAAAGCTCTATATGGTCTAAAGCAGGCTCCTCAAGTATGGTATGAGAGGTTAAATAACTTTTTACTTAAGAACGATAAAACCTTATTTCTTAAAAGAAAGGAGAATGATTTACTTATAGTGCACATATATGTTAATGACATAATATTTCGTGTTACTACTCCATCCTTCTGTGAAGAATTCTCAACATTAATACAGTGGAAGTTTGAAATGAGCATGATGGGAGAATTATCATTCTTTCTCATATTACAAATTAGAGAAACATAAAAAGGAATCTTAATTAGCTAAGATAAATACACAAAGGAACTCATCAAGAATCTTTTGATATCTCTAAGGAATTATGAGCTTTAGACTATGGTATCCAAAAACTGATTCATCTGACATAGTGGGATTTTGTAATGTAAATTATGCAGGTGATAAAGTCGATCAAAAAAGCACAAATGGTCACTATCAATTTCTTAGAGAATGTCTAGTATCTTAGTCCTGTAAGAAGCAAAATTGCATAGCGCTTTTGACTATTGAAGCATAATACAAAGTAGCTACAAGCTGTTGTGCTCAAATCGTATGGATAAAGTATCAAATATAGGATTTTTCTGTAAACTTTTCTCATATTCCTATATTATGTGATAATACGAGTGCTATAAATCTTTCTAAAAACCATGTGCTAGGACTAAGCATATAGAAATCAAACATCATTTTTTTAGAGATCATGTTTTAGAAGGAATCATTAATCTTTTACATGTTAGTACTAAAATTAAGTAGCTGACATTTTCACCAAGCCACTCTCTAAAGATAGATTTTGTGTGTTAAGAAAAGAGTTTGGAATGTGCAAACTCTCTGATACTATTAATATATGAATATTCTCTACTACTTGTCTTTGCATTTTGTTTAGTAAGATTCTTCTATTCTAACCACTTAGAAACTCTCTCTTGGTTTAATAGTCCCCTTCATTTTCGAAGGCTTCTCTCGGTTTAATAGAACAAGATTACATATGTACTAAAAAGATCAAAAGGACAAAAGAAATCTTCAACTTCTACTGATAGTCATGGTGAAGCACATGTTATAGAACCCAATTACTAGAAGTACAGTGGCTTATAAATGATGATGATTCAGATGAAGAACCATCTTAGTTGATCAGACAACCACGAACCAAAGGGAGTCGTGCAAAGCAAGTTGAGAAATCTTTTGAACAAAAAGGAAAAACTGATGCTCAAAAGAAAGATGAAGAACTATCCAGAAAAATAAAAAGGGAAGAAATAAAGCAAGGAAAAGCACCTATGACTAAAGAAACTATCAAGGACTCCATTGATAGAAATGAGTTGTTTTATGAAAAGATGATTCCTAAAGAAAACAAAGCAACGAAGATAAAATAGCTTCACAAAAAGGAAAGATATAAATAGCACCAAAAATGTTTCAATCAACAGAAGTTGAAGTTCGCTATAAAATGTAGTACAAGAAAAGAAAGGAGGTTGTTGGGAGAGTCTTGCCTCCCATGATGTTTGATAACATATGTATACCTATCTCGCCTTACTTTGTTGCAATTGGTTAGGAAAATTTCCTGAAATTATATGAGACAATGTGTGACGAGCTAGTCAGGGCATTCTATACACACATGAGAAAAGAAGTAATTTATGGAAAGTTAGCCATTATTTCATAGGTATGTGAAAGCGATATTCTAATTTCTGAAGAGATTTTAAGAGATATACTGGACATAGCTCCTATAGGGAGAACTGATTTTTCCTATCATAAATGGGATGTTGATGATCTGGATTTGGAAGAAGTTGTTAAATCCATCTACTTTAATACTGAAAATACCCAAGATGGGAGACCTTGGAGCAGGCAATTTGACTTACTACCACAATGCTTTGCATCGTTATCAGCTACTTTTATTTTCCCCAGGATTAGTTATGTTGAAAGGTATAGTTTTCTAGACACTTATGAAGCGTATAATTTGCTGAAAGGAAACATAATGAATCTCCCTACAATGATCTTAAGGTTTACGGTGGATAAAGGGAATCGTAAGAATATAACCGGTTGTCTACCTCATGGAATGTTGCTCACTAAGATTTTCAACCATTATGGAGTACCTTTTGCAAATCTGAGTTGGTATGCACTGGCTAAGTTCCACCCTTCCATTCCTTACCAGTTCAGATACAATGTTTGGGTGGAAAAGAAATCTGAAAGACAAGCGAAAATCGTAGGTTCTTCTCCATATCAAAGAGCTAATGTTCCTCCTTAAGATGAAAATAGTGCAAATCTCCAATAATAGTTAAAGAACATTCAATCCAATCAAGATTAAATGCGAAAACAAATAGACAGCATGCAAAATCAACTTCTTGACATCCAGATTTTGCTAAGAAGAATCCTTGAATCTCTTCAATAACTTTATTGATACTTGTTTTCTGCTTGGCTTATTTATACTGATAATTTTGCTTGATGCATCATTTACTTTTTTCCTTTATTTTATTCTATTTTATTTCCTCCGTATACTCCTTTATTTTGATAATGACAAAGGGGAGAGTTTATATGATATATTTTTGCATTTTTATTTTTTGCATATATGATGATATATTTCTAAATGCATATTTCTCAATGTTGCTTGAATATATGTGATTGATTATGCTGTTGAAATTGTGAAAATCTATGATATATAAATGATAGGTTTCTTTCTTAAGAGACAGGCTCCTGCTAATTATGACTAAACATATAAAAGTCATATGTAACTTTCGAAATCGTTTATTATTTCTTTAAAATTTGAAAAATATATCTATTATTGCTTTTCATCATCAAAAAGGGGGAGATTGTTAGCTAAAGTTTATATTTAATGATTTTGATGATAACTGTATAATATTTCTCAAATTGGATTTAGTTCTTTGTAAAATTAACGGTCTATTTCTCAAAAAGGAAATAAAATTATAAGAAATATTCTTTCTTTCTTGCATGAACCTTCTTTATGAACTTATCTTATTAAAAATGATTTGTTCGAAAGGATCTTACTAATTATAAAGGTCATATATTAGCTTCGTGTGATTACTAGAAGATTTTTGGCAAAGATGACATCGAAGTTATTCAAGATTAAATCCATCCAGTTGACTAAAGATGCGAGTGAACTAATGACTAGTTGAAGAAATTGACTATGCAAGGAAGAGCAACGACACTTATAAAGCAGAACGAACATATTCAAATTATCGGAATATTTTGAGTAGCATCTATACTCTTGAGAATCATATCATTATTATTGTGCTTTAGAAAGTGAAACCACTCTATCAAGAAAAAAATTGTTATTTTGTCTTTTTGTGAGCTTTTTAGAAGTTTGTTATACACTTCAAGTGTGAAAGGATGGAGAACCTTGAAAAATATGTACTTATGAGCTTAGAGAGGCTCTTTAAATTTAATACTCAATTTTTATAGTGAAACACTCAAGTTGGATACTTGGGGACTAGATGTAGGCTTGGGTTGTAAACTGAACCAGCATAAATCGACTATATCTTTCTTCTCTCTCTCTTTAACTTTTAAATTTCCGTATTATATTGTGTGTGTTGTTTTTAAGAGGCTCCTTCACTTTTATAAAAGGCTCCTTCTGTTTTCAACTTGCAAGAGATTCCTTTCAGTTTTAACAAGAGCCTTTTGTTTTTAAATTGTTTTAACAAGATTTATCATTTAGTAGGCTCGTTTCATTTAAACAGGGTCTTATCCCATAAAAGGCTCCTATTGACTAATAAGCTCTTGTCGTTTAAAAAGGCTTTATCGTATGATAGGCTCCTATTGTTTTAACCAAGATCTGTTTATTATACGAATTGAAAGAACTTGCGAAAAATTTTAACACAAACAACTCACCGCCCTTTTACGTTTGTTTGCTTTTATCTTCATTGTGATCTTATTCGCCGCATCATCCAAGATCCTCTCATCTCTATCTATTGATGATGAGTTATCTAAGCCAATAATGTATTGGTCCGCCCAATGATTTCCTATGCCAATTCTCTTAGTCATGGTTTGTCCATTTGAGCACATAATAAGTCCTTCGTTCATTAAGAACCCAGCCTTGGTCAAGTCAACTTGTACAAGGTCTAAAACTCTACCAAAACTCACACTAAGCTTAATCTAACTTGCTAACTCACCTTAGAGCTTTCGCATGCCATCGTCATGCATGTGATCCAACTAACCTTCCACCTGATGTCTATCTCAAGCTTTTTTTGGTCTTACATCCAAATCTTGTATCTCGTCAAAGGTTTCTACCAATGTATGCCAATGCTTGAGATTGTGGCTTTTTCTTCTTACCTCCTTGTAAGTTTTTTCCTTGTTTCGTTATTCCACATTTCAAACATTGATCACAGCTCGCTAATGCCTGCACAATTCGACTATCTCGGACTTAGGGGTAAGCCTATTGATTGTTTCAACAAAATTCGTTAATCACTATGAAATAACCATCCAACTCCAAGGCATCATCATAAACTCATTTTGTTCTTATCATAATTTTAACTCCTTTCATCGTTAAAACAACCCTGTAAGTTCAAAGTTGAACTAACAAAACTTTGATCTTAGATATCTGGACGATAATCTATTAAGAGCCATATATAGTGTTCATGTCTGGATCAGAAAAACATATTTCTCAAATTTAACCCTTCTTGAGTTGTTTGAAGTTTGATACTAATAATCGGTTATTACTTTCACTGCATTGTAAATATAACACGCCCTAAAGATTGCTACAACGCCATGCCTAGACAACTGAATATTTATTACAGAACTGCCTCAATTGAATGTTCTGCTTATATTGTATTGAGACCCTCCTTCAAATCAATTAAAGAAGTCCATATGGATTACAAAAACATGGCTGCTATAGAAAGTGCAAAGTAGTTGTCCGGCTGCATGCTCATGGATCTTTTTGATTTTTAAACTCCTTGTTAGGTCGTGGACCCTGGGGGACCAGTTTCTTCTAACCTAGTTGTCATGAGTTACCGAACAGGGAAATAGGGAAGTAAAATCAAAAGTCAACGGCAATGTGTGGCACACGGTTACATAATTGCTCTTAATTAATGAGTAGGTGACCCTTATTCACCTCCAAAAGGAATACAACGTGCCTCTTTCCTTTTAGCTTCTTTGTTCTCTGTTTGATATTGATTTATGGTTCTTTCAAAACACTAATTTGGTTTTCTTATGATGCTTCGAGTAACAATTTGGTCAATCGGAGCTTATGGACAATTGCAGTTCGATGTTTCAAAGGAATGCTGCCCCCCTAATGGCTATTTGATTGTTGTATAGCAATTGCTATGTTAGTTTAGGTATTGTTTTTCCTTATCAAATTTATTTAGGCGCTTTTGTTTCCATTACATGCATGGAAGATTTTGAAAACTAAAGTTAGATTCTTCGAGCTGAGTTGTACGTTATCTTGACCTGTAATCAACTAATTATACTTGGATATAAGAGGCTTATTAAAGATCACAACAAGCTGCTACTGCCAATGACATACGGAATTATCTTCCATGTGTAGGAAAAAGTGATTTTTAGTGGTACAAGAAAGTATGTCTACGAAATATGCTGTCTTTATGGAAGTGAACAAAGTCACTAGAGCATATCTACGAAATATGCTGTCTTTATGGAAGTGAACAAAGTCACTAGAGCATACCCTTCTCGACTTACCTGTTCTTTTCGTTTGTTTGCTTTGCCCTGCCCCTCCTCACCCTCTTAACCCTAGGTGGTGTTGTATTAACGAAATAATGAATTGAACATAGTAGTGTTTGTAATTCATGTTATAGATACATGTATCTAAAGTCTAGTATAGACATGGTCTCTACTTGATATCAAATTTGTTTACTATTTTTCCTTCAGGAAAGTAAAAGGGTGATGTAGTTCTTGAAGGCAACAAGTAAATTGCCGTCTTTTTTGATCTTCTTATCAGGTTTAAGATGGTGATTGGAGATCTATCCAGAAAGGAATATAATAGCTATTTTCAGAGCAGCAAATGGTTTTCCTATCAAAGAATCTGACACAATTGTTTCATCTCGTTGTCACAGTTAGGCACATAAAAAGGCCGAAATTCTCGGCCAATCAATCAATGCTCTTCCACTTCGTCGAAATAATTGTAAAACTCCATGTGTTGTTTAATGTTACATTAGCCTAATCCCATCATGAAAGTTCCAATTGTGCACCAAAATATTAATTCTTTTTCTTGAGCAGAAGTAATTGCCGTGGTACAAATAAAGGATAATGCGAATATTGCTGTCACACTAAGCAACTTCGGCCACTTACTATCAAGTGTTGGTCGCTGGAGTATTGGAAAATAGCCGAAAGGAAAGGAGGAAAAGGAAGGAACCTTAGATGGATTTTCATCTTTGAGCATTCAAACAAAAGGTTTAATTTTTTTTCTTAGTTTATTCTGTGTCAAAGCATGCTTTTGCCAATGGTGGTTGGCTAGGTACTTGATTCATTATGCCAAAAAGACCTTTACTATAACGAGCCTGAATTCAGATGATTAATAACTACAGCAAGCTTTCTAGGTCTAATTCGCCTTGATAATGTACGGTATAAACGATGGTCTTTTGTACCAATAGACAATAGAAGAAACAGATGACACCACGTGATTATCAAGCACCTCTTGCAAGTTTTTACTCAATAACTCGCTTTGTTCTATGCCCTATTATCTGAGAGTAGACTTGTCTATCTACATGTGTTTATATGATATTCACTACTTGGATTTGCCAATACTTTGTTCTATAACCTTAAAAATCGATCCATCCCGGTCCACAAGCAATTATTCACTTCCCATATTAGAAACGATCAACAGTGGACTAAAAGATAAATTTGTGGAAGAAAAGATTGCTCAATTCGTGTCACTGTGTTTTGACCGTGTCAATTTTCATTAACGTTAAGACAAATATGATATGTGGAGAGGCATCCATAATTATCTAGAGTGCCTTCTACAATCCGAAACTTTGATTCCCACATGAAACTACGAGCCAAAAGAGAGGACAATATGTGTAGAAAGATTCAGGAAGTGGTCAAAGATTGTGAGCCCTTCTCATTTGTTTTTCCTGAAGAGACTAAATTAGAGAGGCCAAAGCAATCACTGAGGTCTCTTTTTATCATTGTTCAAACAAGATGGCACCTAGCTACACGCTTAAGTGGGTCTCTCCTGCTTTTCAATTTCCGATTATTGCAACGAAATCTTCTTATTATGTATTATGCAAGTACTACGTAGCGCATTTCAACGCATTCACAATTATGATAAGAGAGAGAAATCTGGAAGCATTATATAAGGATGTTACACATTCGAACGAAGCCCTCGATAAAGTTTCTTCATTGCAAGTCTTGTGGGTTGCGTGCGATCCAAAGACATCATAGAACGCAGTGGGGTTGCTGTCTGTGTAATTAAGTTTCATATTAGTTTGATGTTATATACCACTGTATGTTCTGGAATGATTAAAAGTTTGAAATTTTATAATCATCTGAACCAAATCAACTTTATATGTAGCCAAAAAAACAGCTTGGTCACGAGAGGTATAAGAAATATCCTTTCCACACAACTTTCAAAAGTAAAAGAAATAATTCAAAGTTCTAAACTGAACAGCGTGGTCTTAAAGCTACAACCACAGAACATTACTAGAAGCACAAGATTTGGCATTCCTCGAATCCTCTGACCAAGGATAGCCCGAGTGATATTAACACAATAATATTAGATACTATTTGAACTTGAGTTTGGTGTTCTATACAGGATTTGAAGTGAAAATTTTCCATTCTCCATGTTATTCTTCTTGGACTAAAAATATTTGATCTTAAAAATGAGATAAAAGATACAAATCTAATAAGAACGAATTTAAATGGCAAAATTCTTTCCTTTTTAATCCAATTAGCATCAAAATTAAAATGACCATTTTATTTGACAAAAAAGCAATGAAATTACCTTCTTTTAAAGTCACAAACTCATCATCAAGAATAGTCTCATCCACTTCTTCAAGGTGTTATAGTGACGATATTAAAGGCATACCTTTGCCAATTCCATGTACAAAGATACTAAAATGTAATGCATAAGGTTCACATCTTTCTCTACGAGGTATCAAATCCTCTATAGTAAAAACAAAACTAGTATCCATTTCATTTGACAAATCCAAAAAATATGCTTTAAATCTAAGTTTATGGATGATAGTGTGAGGACTAGTGAAGTTTCTTTAGAAAATATTTCGGAATCATTGTTAGATGAATGTGAACCATGACAAGGTCATCAACATGAAATTTCAAGGACCTATGATGCATATCAACAACAAATATATACTTTTCATCAATTAATACAATCTTTTGCCTAATCTCAATATATAAGTCACCGATAAATTGTGCAAAAATTTTATCAAGTTTAGAACCTTTTTTAGACTTAATAAGTCTCCAAGATAAGCAAATTACTTATACTTTTTCTTTTACAAGTGTCAAATTTACCCTTTTTTTGGGCTTAACAAGTCTCAAAATAACGTTCTTTCTCTTATGCTTAAATGAATAAGTATTTTCTCTACTAAATTTGGATTAAAGGTATCCTAAAATAATATGAGCAATATACATAGGCAAAACATCCCAATATATGTCATCTTTATAATCTCCATTAGAACAGAAGCTAGACAATTGTTAGTCATAGGTAAGGTGGTTTAGTCACCCATACTTCCTTAAATGGATGTGGATGCATTTTAGTTTCAAGTTTAATAAATTAACTACACTTTTAAAGACAACATTCATTGAGATACCTCCATTTATCACTAGCTTACGCTTCATATCCCTACTCTTAATGAAAGTAATGAACGTGAGAAAAATACTAATGCACTTCCAATTTTTATTATCCGTATTAGTAGACAACATGCATCTAACTACACTAATACAATCATTCTCATCAAATCATATAGTAAGATCATCTTCATCAACAAAACGGTATAAAATGTAAACTTTGAGATTTAACATTACTACTTGTTGATAAAGTTTGTGAATATGATCTAAATTGAATTGTGGAATCATATATATGAATTTTATTAAAATTTTCACGTCGAAGGCCTTTTGGTATGCATCTTTTAGTGTGTCTGGTTTACAAAATTTAATCAATTTTGGTTATTGATACTTTTATAATCAAAATCATTTGAGTTAAGAAGAGATTTTTATGTAAGCACAACTAGTTAAAAAAAAAAAGAGGATCCATTGTATAGAGGTTACAGTCAATTATAAAAGTAGGGCTGAGCTTGAATTTTATTTTTTTAAAAAAGCAAAACGACATTGTTTTGCTTTACCCATTAGGCCTTGAGTTGGGCCGGGCTTGGATAACTAAAGTCAGAGAAGGCAAAATATTCATCTTTGGATGAATATGGGATCACATATAGGCATGTTCCATACTGTGTCCAATTTCATAAAGCTACAAAAAGATCCACGATCTCAAGCATAGATGTGTCAATCCATATCTAATTTTGTAAAGTTACACAGAGATCTGAAGTTTCAAATATGAGTTTGTTTAAGAATATGCCCACTGATGTTAAAAAGTTTGTAACCAAAATAGTCTAACCTACAATCGTATCTCAGGTCATGCTATTTGAAACCCTAATTTTTTCAATTTTGTATAAGGCATGCTTCTTTCCAATTGAAGACAATTTTTGAAGTCCATGACGTCCAATTAAGATTAAAAAGAGACAATGAACAAAAATAAGAGTAAGAAGGTGAAAAAGAGAGTAAATCAAGAGTGTTCTTTATACTAATTAGCCCATAATTGTACCTTTTTACAAAAAATGGCTTATTTAACTTTTGATGCAGGTTGCCATTTAAGGATAAATCCTTTTGAAGAATGGGGGTATAGTGTGAGCACAAATAGCCAAAAATGAGATCCATTGCATGCAGGATTAGTCCAATTACAAAAGATAGAATTAGAGAAAGATTAGAGGAAAAATATTCATCTTCAGTTCAATATGTGCTCATGCATGTCCCATATTGTGTTCAATTTTGAAAGAGTTATAAATGATATATGATCTCAAGTACCAATATATCAAAGACTATGTCTAACTTCACAAAGTTATAGAAAGATCCACAGTCTTATATATGAGCTTGTCTTAGACCATACCTATTGGCAATAAAAAAATAATAAACACGAGTTAGCCTATGGACATATCCCAAGCTATGCCTACTCAAAATTTTAGTTTTTTCTGATAAGTCAAATATGCAAATGCATATAATCAAATTTAACAAGTTTTAGATATGGAGCATTACAGATCATCGTTAACATGAAGACTAATTAATTTTTACGTTTGTTAATCCTAGTAAAGCAATAAATTAATTTAAAAAAGATTTTATGAAAGTTAATTAAATTACTTAACGAACTAAAGCAAGGTGATTAACTCTCAAGAAGAAAGCAATATAATAAAACATCAAGGCTTTATGATTCATTTATAAGGAATTCCAATTATCAAGAAAGATTAGTTATTAAGGTTTAAATAACAATTAACTTAAGATATCTATACCCTCTCTTGCGGTTATACATTTATATCTAATTAATCAATTACCAACTCTCGATGTATAATTAAACTAATTAATTTTATTAAGAATATTTAATATATTAGTTATTAAATAGTCTAAGATATCTCTTTCACTATATCTAGACTGTTTATTCTTCTAATATGCATATTATACTTCTTTAATTCCTTTATACAATCTCTAAGATTGAATCTATAATAACTATACATACATATTATACTTCTTTAATTCTTTTAGACAATCTCTAAGATTGAATCTATAATGACCAGGCATACATTCAAGGATTAAGATCAAAGTGAATAAATTTAATATAAGGAATAACTAGTCATGCATTAATAATTGAAACATCCCATATAAGTTACATCCCTAACTCTAACTAGGGAATTAGTTCGTACTAGAATAATTGATCAACAAGAAACAAGAAAGAAAACAAAACACATGAACTTATTCTCATGAATCTTAATGTTCTTTGTTAAATCTTAATGGAATCTTGAAATTTTCTCCAAGGTTCTCCCTTTATGGTTCTAAGACTCTTTAATTTGGCTCATCTTCTTCCTCGTCAATTCTCAATTCTCTTTATTCTTTTATAGTATAAAATCTTAAATTTTTTATAAAGTTTAATGCTAATATGGGACTAACATAGGTTTGTGTTAGCCTACTGTACATTAACACTCCTATCTAGAATTTTTATAACAAATCATTGCTAACACCCCTATCTAGATTTGTTTATAATAAACCATTACCAACATAGTTCTAAAATATGGTGTTGTATTTAAATCATATTTAGTTATTAGTTCCTTAATTGTGTATCTAAGGGAATATTTGGTGAAAATAGGTTTGATGTCCATAAACATGAGTTTGTATTTAGATAGTGTTAGAGAACGTGGGTACCTATTTGAACCATGTTCTTTATGTGAAAAATTGTCAACAGAATATAATGTATCGAGGTCGAACATAAGATGGACATGATATCGTGTTGTTTTCATGTTACTGGACACTGGCCTATATTGGTGCCATATGCTTATAAAATTATTAAAATACTTCTCCAACCTAAGTCCAACTTGCCCAAATTCATTCCTTCTATATTAGAGAGCTAGACTAAGGTTTGAAAATAAAATATAAGCCATATTAGGTTCCAAATCCCATAAAAATCATCCAAATACAAGTAAAAATACTTTCAAATTTATGTTAATAGCATTGATCAAATTTCATTACTCTTAACCAAACATAAGTTGCAACTCCAAAAATGAATTTAACAATCAATCACATTAATTAAGATTTTCTATTGTTAATTTAATTATAAAGTTAATCAAATTGTTAGGCATTTAACTACTTGCATATAGTTATAAATCAATTAAACTTAACTTCATAGTCCTTCAAATTTTAACTTAACTCACAAAATTTAACTTAATGCATGAAGTGAATGTATATGAGAAAGGTGCTTAAACTTTCAAATATTTTCATAACCCTTACTAAATGAAGAAAATAAAATATTAATTTTAAATTAACATAGAAGCAATTTAGAATTCTTTTTTGAAAAATCATATAACCTTTTAATTTGAGAGTAAACACCTTGTCATGAATAATTCTAATTATTCAATTATGTCATTATTTTAAACGACTACTAGCAATATTATCACACTTCAAAATTTTTACTTAGTTTAAAGGCAGTTAAATGAATTCATTTTATTTCATATATTTAGTGGAATGGTTAAAATGCTTGAAAAGAATTCAAGTCTAACTGAATTAGATTACCAAACTATGCAAGAGGTATCATAACGTAAGTTAAGTTTTTATTTTCAAAATTATTAAAATAAATTAAATTAAATTAATCATCAATACTCTGACTATTTGCCTTAGCAAATCAAGTAATAATAACAATCAAACTCATAATAAATTATCTTGAAGAATATTCTTTTAAAATTAAAAATTTCTAAAATTGTTCCTTATTAAGCTAATTATAATAAAAATAATAAACACAACTGTTAATTCCCTCGCCTACACTTAATTTGCACATTATCCTTAATGAATGTATATGAAAGAGTAATAAAAACATAGAAAATAAGGGAAATAAGGAAATTAGGATAACTAATACTCCCCTAATAACATAAGAATTGTCCACCTTATCTAATGCCATCACGATCTATCGCAGATTAGTAAAATCTAATATTACAAAATTCTATCACTTCTAATCTCAAATAAAAGAATCATAATCTAAGATCAATGAATTTGGAATTGTTCCAAACCAAAAGTAAATGCAATAAATTTTCATATCATGCAAAAAAAATTAAATTATTGCTAAAGATTGTAAAACTTCTAAATTAAAACAAAAGCATCTAATCATTGTGATGCTTCTCAATAAGCGCTTCTTTATGAATCCTTCATCTTAATATGGTCACTAAGTCCTTCACCCTGAAGAATCCGTAATATACTTCTTCCTAGTCAAGGGTTTATTAGCTTTCATAAGTAGCTTATCTTCTTGTATAGAACTTCTAGAAGAAGAGATAATACCATAATAAGTATTATTTTCCTACAAATATGCATGATGTAAGTGAGAAGGCAATTGCATTATATCAAGATTAGGTGCTTCTTTAGTAATTCGTATGGTCTAGACTTTTCTTCTCTTAAATTCTCAAAAACACTAGAACGTTAGAGTTTATAGTTCTCTTATTTTAACTTAAAAGTACACTCAACTAGGTTAGGATGCTCCTCTTCTTCATTATTTCTAAAACTAAACATATTTTCAAAAGGTTAACATAAGTAACTTTAATTAGATCATCATGCACAATAGAATCAATAACGTCCATCTTATAATAAATGCAATCGGCCTTTCAAAGCCTTGAAAATTTTGAACTCCACCTTTTTATTGTCCACTCTAAATGTTAACTTATCCTTTGACACATTAATTAGTGCCCCTCTAATAGCCATAAATGGTCTCCCTAAGAAGATGTGAACGTCAATGTTATACTCCATGTCTATTATAAAAAATTTTGCAAAAAAATTAGTTATTTTTAATTTTAACAAGTAGATGTTCCATTACCCTAGATAGGTATCTAGTGGACATACTAACTAGTTGGAGAGATATAATTGTAGGCTTGAGTTCTCTTATACTAAACTTCCTAAAAGAGATAAAAGCATAAAGTTAATAGTTGCACGTAAATCACATAATGATTATAAATATTAGAAGCTCCAAAATGACATGTAATAATAAAACTCCTAGGATCCTTTAACTTTTGAGGGAGTTTGTTTTGCAAAATTACACTACACTCCTCAGTTAAAGGTATCTTAGCATAATCCTCAATTTTTTTTTGGGAGAGGATTTGCTTCAAAAACTTTATATATCATGACATTTAAGCTAATACTTTATTAAATGAGATGTTAATATGTGACTTATTGAAAATATCTATGAATTTCCTGAAGTTACCTCATCCTTATTCTTTCTTAACCTCTGAGGGTGTAAAATGGGTAGTATATAAGGTTTGATAGAGGGTTGAGGAGCCGATGTTATACTATTCACCAAGTTCGGCCTTGAACTTCAATCATATCATCCTCATGTTTAGGCTTATCTATCTTTTGTATTTCCTT
The DNA here is from genome assembly GCA_027575705.1 of Erythroxylum echinodendron. Taxonomy (NCBI): domain Eukaryota; kingdom Viridiplantae; phylum Streptophyta; class Magnoliopsida; order Malpighiales; family Erythroxylaceae; genus Erythroxylum; species Erythroxylum echinodendron. Next base: position 7,153,294 of record JANZXR010000172.1, read on the forward strand.
TTTCTTAGTGGCTGCAATATCAAATGTTTTGCCTCTCCTTAGTATGAGGTCTAACACTATCTTTTTTAGATTTATCTTTATATTATTAGGAAGCTTGTCTTGACCTCTTTCATTTACTATCTTAGCTAATTGGTTTGCTAGCACCTCCAATTTATGAATAAATGTAGAATTTGATAGCCCCACCTTATCAAATAGACCCATATGAAATTCCAGTCTCCCCAAGTTATCTAACTCAAAATTAATGGAAGGCATATATTACTTAAGCATCAATTCCACCCTTTATCCTCTGAAGATGGTAGTTGTTAAAATTGAGGTCTTTGTTAGAACTTAAATATTCCAATAGGTTTGTCTGCTCTAACTCATTACTGCTTTCAAGAAAAGTTTAGGTGACTTCTCCAACCTAGATTATAAATATTAGAGAAAAGATCATTCTTGACAATTGTTCCTCTATAGGAAGCCGTATAGTTTACATTATAATAACTTGAGGTATGTTCGATGTTCATACATGCTTGGGAAGGATGCCCATGTTAGGAAACCGGGACCGGATCTGATCAGAACCGCAACGGAATAATCTCGAAAAGTTTTCGTGATTTTTGATTTCCCGAAAACCAAGATTTATTTAATTCTATAAAATGATTAATACAAATCATTATAAAGCGAAATTTAATTCGTACCTTATTCTGAAGCTTGATCTTTATCTTAATGCATCCCTCGAACCGTTTCTGAAACCGATCCGTCTCAATCACCGTAGCCGCACAAGTGTCCAGCCTCTAACAGTATCCACAGAATAGGTTGAGAGAACTCCGTAACTTTTACAGAGAGGGTTAACCATGAAGTGCTAGCTCCATAGAGCTCAAGCCTATTTATAATAAGCTTAGGACGATTTAGTAATTTAGTTGAAGTTAAATTCTAATTTCAATTAAACTTTAATTAGAATTACTAATAATTCTAATTAAATGCCAATTATGCCCATATAAGATTCAATATCTCATATTGATCTTTATTTATTAAATATCTCATATTTAATCATAAAGTT
>JANZXR010000172.1:7154429-7164926 GCA_027575705.1 Erythroxylum echinodendron
TCATTATAATTTCATTTGTAATGTATAATTATTCCATGGACTTTATCATATACATCTAAACATGTACAAGATAAATATTTCCTTTAAATAATTTGTCACTAAACTACAACCAAAGTAATTGGCTGTAGGGCATAAACCAACAGCCCATGCATATAGCAATGACAACATGCCTCCCTATTGCCTATGCTTGATTCAACAACATCTTCTTATTTAGAAATATCCATTATTTGTTATGCTAAGTATAAAGATAATTGAACCTTATAAAAATAAGCTTTTAATTTTCTTTTTAAAACTTTATTTGACAAGTTATTAGCTAAGTTTCAATGATTTTTAGCAATTTTAGGGAGACTAAGCTTCAAGAAATAATGAATGGTTATATCATGTCATAAATGTACAACTTCCTAAAATTTTTAGTTACACCTTAATATAAACCATAAATATGTAAAGGAAAATGAATTTTAATTTTTTATTTAAAACATCTATAAGGAGGTGTTCAAAAGGTTTTCATAGGCTAACAAATATCTTACCTCTTATAGTAATGTCAACCAAATTTTGACATATGAGAATAAGACATTCATAGAAAAATTACATAAACAATTTCAAAGAATATTGATGATGAGGATATTGGCTAAGTAATGCATTATATGGAGTATATAGAGTAAAGGATCACATCATATACTTATTCCCACTCTTAAAAAATCTCATTCAGAAGTAACCAAGTCCTTGCTTGATTAACAACTTCTAAACAGAAGATGGGTTAGAGAGAGCCTCTTTAAAACTTCCTCTAGTTTGTTTGCTCCGCCCTGTTCAATCGTCTCCCCCTCCAATCATCTGCTTCGTCTTCCCACTAGATTTCTTTTCCCTCTAACTCGCCTAGGCATTCCCTAGGTTCTTCTGTGACAGATTTTTTGATACTTCTCATTTACACCTCTTCTCTCACCTCACATTTTTTACCATTTTCTTTCAACTGTCCTGTTAGTACCACCCTACTGTCAACCTACCTCCTTCCCTTTTAGGCAATATGACCACCTCACACCATCTGATTTCCCACCTTTTCCCCTTAACCTTGACCCTTCCCCCTCACACTCACCTTCTTCTCCTATCCCACCAACACCTCATACCCAGAAAGTATGGAAACAAGTTTTTAGGGGCCAACTTACCTCCACTCATACCTACTATCCACCACAGGAGCTGGATGGTAAACGTATGGTTTGTCCAGAAATTGCAACAATCCAAAAGGGCGCTAAGAGTTAGGAATCAACAATTGTTGGGTTCTTTTTTTACCATCGACCAGCTTTTCCCCTCATCCAACACTAGGCCAACAAATTATGGAAACACAGAGGTCTCATTGATATCTTGCTTTCAGAGGACAATCTTATCCTTGTTACCTTCTCCTCTGTTTGAGAAGCACACAAACTACTTAAAGAAGGTCCATGGCACTTGGGCAACTAGCCTATCTTCCTACAATGATGGCAGCCTAGATTACAGATTGAATCCATAAAAGTGCATAATGTCACATTTTGGTCCATTTTCATAATGTTCCACTATAGTATTAGACTACCCAGGGATTAAGCTAGTTAGCAAGTTATATCGGACAATCATTATGTATGGATGCGAACACAACAAGGAAGAAGAGAATAGGTTATGCCTGAATATGTGTCAGGAACTCCCAAATGAAATACATGCCATGCGGTTAGGTGAAGATAATATATTATGGGAAGACATTATTGCTATATCTTATAATTGGAAGCCCCCTTCTAAATCTTAGAGTAAGGTTTAGAAAGCCACGAGAAAGATTTTCTAAATAGGTAAGTAGATTTTCTAAATAGGTAAGTACCAAAAACTAATAGGGCTTGACGACTCTATCCAGGAAGAAACTGCTTAACCTTAGGAACATACTATCATACTAGATATCAATCCTGATCTTGTCCTTGCTTCTGCCCATGGAAGACATACCCCACAATCTTTGAAATTAGCTACATGTTTAATGAATGATGGTCAAACCTTAGAAATTCCCACAGCAAACTGTAAAAGGTACTCTTCGTATATACATAGTTATTTCCAGGAAAATGAACCCAAGCTTGAACTAATTGTCTGTGCTTGTTCACCTATAGCGCTCACTAAAAGCCATAACCTTGAATCCAAAAAGTCAACTGACACTCTGCACCATACTAAACCTTCTGAACTTCCAATAGTTAGCTTATCAATTGAGGATTAACCAGCTTATGGTGAATCATTTAGTACAGTGAATCAGAGGTGATCCAAAAGGGGCAAACATAAATGCCTCGCCAGCCTTTCCAACTAATATGTCAATCCTCACTTAGAATATAAGAGGAATAAATTGTCCCTCAAAACTTTTGTCTCTAAGGGACTTTATCTTTCATGAAAAAACAATGATCATAGCTTTGCTTAAAACTAAAATAAAATATGAAAACATGAACAAACTGCAGATACTAGGTCCTCAATGGGATGTGCTTTCAAACCATAGTTCAGATGGTTTTGGAAGAATTATTATTTATTATGAGAAGGATGAGACAAACATAAATATGGTGGGCACCAATGACCAAACTATACATCTGCATTTACTTTTTCTGCAAAACAATATGACTATTGCTTCATCCTTCATCTATGCCAGCAATTACGACTTTCAGAGAAGAATTTTATGGAATAACCTCCAAACCATTGGTGGCAACATGGACAAACCATGGTTGATATGTGGGGATTTCAACTCAGTTCTTTATCCTACTGAAGTTTAGGGTCATTGCAACTTGAAGAATTATTCGACTGACTTTAAAGACTGTATTCATAAACTCCAAATGACTAATCTAAAATTTATTGGACAATCTTTCACTTGGTCTAATAAGTAAACGTCTGCTTGGAATATTTGAAAGAAACTTGATTGTATGCTTGTCAATGATATTTGGTTAAATACATTCCCCAATAGATTTACCAACTTCAAAGACCCTCTATTTTTAGTTCATACCCTAATCATTATTGACAACTTGTTCCAGAAACATATCATACATTATCCCTTTCGTTCCAACAATTACCTAGTTCATGATCATGTATTTTATGAAGCTTGAAATAGAGGAGCAAGTCAACCGTATGCTGGAACAAAACAATATTGTTGTATGCAGAAGCTTAAGTTCCTTAAACATGAACTTGAGCTATTACAAGTTGTGAAAGGTTTTACCATGAAAGCTATTCAAGCCACTAAATCAGTTCTTGAAAATATTCAATTAAAACTTGCTTTGATGCCTACTGACACGATGCTACTGCATTTTGAGAGCATTGCCCTTTCTAATTACATGCATGCCGTTAACAATCATAACTTATTGCTCCAACATCGAGCTATAATTAATTGGCTAACTAATGGAGACAAAAGCACTAGTTTCTTTTTCAATTCCATCTTAGCAAGGAAACACCATAACCGGATCCACTCCATCACTTCCACAATTGTTTCACCACTCTATAATTTCCATGACATACAAGATGAAGCCATAAGTTATTTTGTCTCTCTCCTTGGTACAACTGGAACTTCGGGTTTTTCATTCATTTCTCTAAACTCCCTTTCTCTAAAGTAAGTATCTCCTTTGGATCTAGACTTTTTAACCAAACTTGTTGATGACAATAAGATCCAAAAAGTTGCATTTGACATGGATGGCTAGAAGGCCCCAAGGATCAATGGTTTTAATTTTTATTTCTTTTAAAACTCATGGAATATTACTAGAACTTTTTGTGAAGAATGGAGTATTAGAATTCTTCACAAATGGAGTGCTCCTTAAAGAAATTAACCGCAACTTCCTATGATTGATACCCAAAACTTCCAGCCCTTCCACTTTTAGAGAATTCAAACCCATAGTATACACCAAGTTTCTTTATAAAATTATCTCAAAAATCCTTGCTAACTAATTGAAATATGTTATCACTCCTTTGATCAGTGAGAATCAGGGTGTTTGTATAAATGATCGTCATATTGGTGATAATGTTCTTAGAGTTCAAAAGCTACTCAACGACTACTCTAGATTGAATTACTCTCCCAATTGCACAATTAAAATAGACTTTTATAAGCTTTTGGCAGTATTAGTTAGGATTTCCTATAGACATGCTTCAAGCTTTCGGATTTCCCCACACTTTTATCAACTGGTTGAAAGAATGCATATCCTCAGCTTCATTATCTGTGCTCATCAATGGTAGCCCAACCAAGTTCTACAAGGCTACGGGGGTTTTCGACAGGGGGATCCTCTTTCCCCTATCTTTTCATCCTTATCATGGAAATTTTAAATTCTATCATCAAATAAGAAGTGAAGCACAATCCCAAATTTAAATATCATTAAAAATGCAAAAAAATAGAATTAACTAACTTTGGTTTTATAGATGATCTTCTTTTATTTTGTAAAGCTCAGCTAGATTCCATTGACACTTTTAGAAGGCCCTTGCCACCTTCACCAACTATTTAAGGTTATAGATTAATTTCACCAAAAGTAACTTTCTCGTCTCCAAAAGGGCTTCTGATCTCAAAAAATCCATAACCCAACATATAGGTATGCATTCCATAAACCCCCCACTCATGTACTTGGTACTTCCTGTGATAACAAGGTGCCTTAACTGCCTAGAGTGTTTACCCCTTATTAAAACAAATACAAAAATGCATTGGCTTATGGGTAAACAAAACTCTTTCCTATATGAGTAAGTTACAACTTATCTAATATGTGTTTAACTCTTTACATATATACTGGAGTTCCTATATCTTTTTGATATGTGTTAAATGTTGATTCTTTTGATATAATACACTTAGTGATTAATGCCTTAGAAATGCTTAGGATACTCACTTTAGCTCATATTTGATCTTAGGTATATTTCAAAAGTGAAGGAACTAAAGCAACTCGTAAGCATGTCCATTGAAGCCATCTTCTCAAGGATTCACATCCACTTGTCTTTATGGAACAATAAAGAAGAAGATTATAGCAAGAAAAGGCAAGATAAAGCATAAAAGGATGGGATAAGGCATAAAAGAATTAAGGATCAAGTCAATCACGGTTGTGCATGTTTTTGCATGGCCATGAGGGTTTCTTCCAATTATTTAATCATTTAAGGTATAAAGCAAGTAAAGGGATGCACTTAGATCTAAATTCAATGGATAACATCATTAAAAATTTATGAAAACCAAAGGAATTGGACAGCTACACGTGAATGGACGGCTGAAGCAAAGAATGGGAAGATGAAGACACCTAACGTGAGTGCATGGTGTCTCACTTGAGTGAGAGACCACACACACACCAGATGTCCATTTCGCTATATTAAAAACTCAATTGTCTCATACAGGATATCTGATGGAAAAAAAGTGACAAAGTTTAGAGAATAAGACAAAAATTGGATAGCAGTATAAAGGATTCTCTTTGGTTTTGAAATACCTCCTGTCCAATTCTATTCTTATTTTGGAAACCTAGCTGCCTCATAAGCTAAAATAAAGGCTACGAAGTAAAAGAAAAGACAGGTGGAAGTGTCAGCTAGAGTGTGGGGGCTGAAGTGAGAACAAAACAAGGTACAGTTAAAAGAAGGAGGAAGATCGAGGAGAGGTAGCAGCTAGATCATCTATTCAGTTAAGCCATCTCTCCATGCTTTGAAGATAGTTTTTATTATAAAAATAGAGTAGAAAGGCTGCTACATTTTGGAGAATAAAATGAGAAGTGTGGGGGCTGAAATGTGGGAACCGAAGTTCCCATCTTTGTTGGTAAAGAAAACGTCAATGGAGGTGGTAAGGCTGGTTTTAACGTAGCAAGGAGCAGAAAAGAAAGAGCTAGCAGTAGAGAGTGTTTTAAGCATATGTGAACAGTGACATTGGACCAAAAATCTTAATTATCCCATCAAAGCTACAGTGAGCAAAAGAGTTGCAGCTTGGTGGCTAGAAAAGAGAATAGGAGGCTGCTAGGGAGAAAATAAAGAAGAGTGGCGCTTGTATAAGAGCTACAGGAGAGAGTGAAGAGTGAATAGTATAGTGGTCTAACATATTAATTTGTCAAATCAATGAATAGTGAGAGAAGTAGAGCATTAACATAAGAAGAGAAGAAGAAAGCAGTGGCGTGGAGTAGAGTGGAGGAGCTAGGTTTTCCTTTATTTTTCACCACCGAAGCATGAAGAAGATGGCTCACACTTGGAGCATAAAAATAAATATGGAAGGCTACCTTCCCGACACCGGTTCAACGGGAATATCGATGGAAAGCCACAGTTAAGATATTTTTATCACTTTGAGGTTATAATTTCTTTCCAGATTGTTGTGTTGTTGGTGTTGATTTGATTAGGTTTTAGGATGAATGATCTTAATACGTTATTTTGATTATTTTATTTCGAACCTATTGATAAAAAATTGAATGTAATCCATAATCGTTACTTTTGATGGTTGTGAGTAGCATTTAATGATCGTTATCGTTAGGAACAACATAACTTAGGTTAGATAACCCGAACGTGTGAGGTTATTGCCTATATTGATCATTTTCCAATTCACAATGCAACCGCCAAATTGAATCCAGAGATCATATCCTAGGTTATTCAGTAGTTAGGTTTAATTAACGATCGTATCTTGATTAAACACAACCTAAGAAAAAATCAGGATTAGTAGAGCGTTCTATTAGTCTCAGATCAATAGTCCGAAGAGAGTCGCAAAGACGTTAGGATGATTAAATATGCTTGATCATGTTTAGACTAAGATTGACCCTAAAATCAAACCTTACTTATATTTAACACTTTTCTCATTTTCGATTGCTTGTTTTAATTTGTTTTGATAGTTTTACTTTTACTTTAATTTCTAAATTGCTTAAAAATCTAAAACCCTGTTATATTTCCCTGTAGATTCGATCTTGACTCACCGTAACTACAAATTTTAGTGTGCAAAGTTAGGTAAATTTTGCAGTACACTCAATACGTGCTTTCACTTTCTTTCCCAAAATAACATCAAAGCTATTGAAAGACTACTCAAAGACTTCTTATAAAGTCATTCAAATCGATCCAAAGGAACTGCTAAGGTTAAATGGACTGAACTATGCCTTCCTAAGAAAGAAGGTGGATTAAACATCTCATCCATTCGAACTACAAATTAGGAATTAATTCTCAAACGATTCTTGTGGATTTTTCTTGACAAGCGATCATTATGGGTTAGGTGTCTTCACTCCTATTTCCTACAGGGAAGATGCATCTAGCAAATAAACAAAAGCTTCTCTCATTCACATTTCCTAAATCAATTATTAGCATTAAGAGACATGGTTCAACCCGATGTCAGAAGCAAAGTTGGTAATGGAAAACTCATTCTTTATGGTATGATAAATGGTCAGGGAACAATTCACTCGTCCCAACTAGGAACCCATCTTCATCCCTTTCTCTCAATGCTCGAAGGACATCAGTCATCCGCTATAACTCCTGGTAGCTCCCGCCTCACTTGATGCATCTACAACCAACATACCTACTAAACTTGAACTCTTCTGATATTTTTTTATTAGAAAGGTCAAGTGATCCATCATCTCAGCAAAAAGAAAACCAAAGAACTGCTAAGAAGAAGACATATCGTTGCTGCTTGGCATAGAATCATATGGAACAAAGCGCTAAATACCTGACTCTCTTTTATACTTTGGCTAGCGATTTAGAAAAATCTTATGACAATTGATTGACTACCATATTTGCACATGGATAAACATTGTCCTATATGTCAGGTTCAAATAGAAATAAGAGATTATCTCTTATTTACATGCTCCTTCAACAATATTATATAGTAGATCATTCAAAGAAAACGTCTATAGACTAATCAGAGGCACTATCTCTATGACATTATTCATTAATTATTAGCTCAGTTCGTTGGCCCGCAACATAATAAATTCATACATATTCTAGCTTTGGGACTCCGCATATATAGACTACGGAGTGAAAGTAACTTCAGTTTGTAAACTGAAGTTCTTCACTGGAGACCCTACAATCAAACACATTCTGACAGATCTGAGAGTTAACACTAGTGAAGAAGTTGCATCTCTACTGCACTACCAACATTCTCTTATCCCTGAACATCTGAAATTATTTATGATTCATGTTTGATCCACTAGTCTAATATCTCTCCTTTTTGTCCTTAATCCTTACATGATTCTTTAAGGATTGTAGTAGGGTAATCCCCTCACAGCTATGTTGATTTTGTACTACCTTCTCAATCCATTAATTAATACATTTTTTCTTTTAAAAAAATGTCCTTACTTGATCTTTCATCTTTCATATAGTAAAGAAAATATCTCATATGTAGCTTATCTTTTATAAAAACAATACAAAAAAGTGTCTGTATCATGAATGTAAAACTCTTTAATAAAGGTGATAATTTCTTCCCTAAGTAATCTACTAAAAGTTAGCAATAAGTAAAGATAGACTTGTTTTACGTTGTAATTTTGTTCCATCTAAATAACCCAATGCATGAGAAACTATCACTAATAACAGACATTTGAATATTCCCTATGTGAATTCTAGGTGGATGCTACTTCCTAACTCCAATAATAACAGTATTTCCACTATCATTGTCAATGTTTCCAGCATTGATCCGATTTGTAGTAATTTCTCTTCTCCTTCTTGAATTGTTTTATTTGCACGTCCATTTAATTTTTAGGGTTAATAAGAAGTAGATCATCTAAGTTAGCACATTTGGATCTCCTATCTTGCATTAACTATCTAAAAGCAAACGAGAGAAGATAAGAGTAAAATAAAGCTAAAGTTAAAAACAATAATTAAAATAGTCCTTAAAAACAACACCAAAAACTTAATTAAATTTACAAGTGCACATAATTGAATGTAGTAAGTCCTAAATTTGGAGTAATCTAGGTAATCATTCCCACATAAACTAATTAATTACCAAGTTTATTAATCCTAGTCGTGATTAACACGGGGGCCCTGGGCTTGACCTAAAAATTATTAACTGAGCTTAGGCCCAAAATATATAGCATGTTTGGGCCTCATAGGCAAGTGCTCGTGCCACGTCTTTTTTAATTTTTTAATTGTTATATTTTTATTTAATTTGAAAATTAAATAATTTTAATAAATGATTTCAACTAAATTTCAAATAATTGAACATGTGGGTAATATGTAGCACAAATATTAATGTATTTTAAATAATTTATAACGTTGTCACTAATTATTTTAGATATATTAATGAACTTCTACATGTAAATTTCAAATATACAATAAAAATATATCGTATCAATTAGTAAATATGTTTGTCAAATGAAAAAGAATTGTTTAAAATTTGTATAGCATACTTTATTATCCTAAAACTCATTTTCAATAAAAAAAAAAGCTAGTATGTGTCATTTTATATGTAAAAAAGTGTTAACTCATTCATTTCTTAGTGAAGCCAAATGTTATAGGCCTTGATTTTAAATTTTAAATATAGTTTTGAATCTTCTAAATCGCACATTTTTGTCAAATTATCTCAACTATAATAAGGAATCCATATTCAATTTATTTTTTATTAAATTAATATTGTTAATTCTATTTTATTTCTTTTGACAAAAAAACTAATTAAAATCTAGTTGCTAAATTTTTTAAATTAATGTCGCTTTAAATTATTATCTCTTTTTTTGTTACTAATTACTGTTTGCTTCTCTAAGTCTAATAGTAAAATGATGCTTGGTCCATTCAAAACTTGAAAGACTAATATCAATTTATGAGTTTGCCTATGCAATAAATATCATGATGCTATTTGAAAATCATGTTATTTTAAAACAATAGAGTATCTAATGATATTATTATCCAAATGAAAACAAGATATAAAGGGAATTATCAGTTATTGTTAGAAACTAAAGATGAGCTAATGGGAAATGACATAGAAACTAAAGTTGAGCTAACGGGAAAAGACATAGAAAATAAAGTTAAGCTAATGGGAAAAGACACATGTATAAAGTTTTCTTTGTTAACCTATATAAAACAACATAAGTAAAGATTTATATCTTCAATTTTAAAAAATCAAAAGCAATCAAATGAAAATAATAATAAATTGAGAAGTAAAGATTAAAGAAAACAAACCCACTACAGATAAAAGCGACTAGCTAATCATATAATCAAGATCATCAATAGTTTGTACCATTTTATCTACAAGTAGAAACATTATTATGTAAATTATACTCAATTTTGTAATAATTACATTAAATGATAATTAACAATTAAATATACTTTCATTAATAAATATTTGTTCGAAGAAATTTTCTGTTGGAAGATTGATCTCTGTACTTGCATCAATATAAAAAAACAATATAAGATAATATAATATATGATTGTTAAAATTATTAAGGTAAACAAAACTAGCATACCATAAAGAATAGAGTTTACATTGAATATCTTCAACATTTAACCATCTTTATGCAAACATAATGTAACATCCCGGTTCAGTAGAACGGGTCGAACCAGAGAAACGGGTCCAAGTGTGGTAAATCAGAGAAATTAGGAAAACACATCTCATGCTCATGCATTTGTGAACAG
>JANZXR010000172.1:7164962-7185391 GCA_027575705.1 Erythroxylum echinodendron
AAGCTTAGAAGCGTATAAGTATCCTCTGTGCTGACGTCACAACACAGAGGAAGTGAGGATATAAGAGTATAAGTATCGTCTGTGATGACATCACAACACAGAGGAAGTGAGGATTTAGAAGTATAAGTATCCTTTGTGATGACGTCATAACACAGAGGCAAGGAGGATATAAAAGTATAAGTATCCTTTTTGATGACGTCACAACATAGAAGCAAGGAGGATATAAGAGTATAAGTATCCTCTGTGATGACGTCATAACACAGAGGTAAGGAGGATATAAGAGTATAAGTATCCTCTTTGATGACGTCATAACATATAGGCAAGGAGGATTTGAGAGTATAAGCTTCGTCTGTGATGACGTCAGAACACAGAGAACACACCATCACCAAGATGATACAACATAGAGGAAAGGATGGATGAAGAGTGTGAAGAATGAGTAGAGAAAAACATAGAAGATAGAGTATAGAGGAAAGAGTCATCTATGTCACTGTACACAGACGAATGGACTTCGTCTGTGTTATTGATAGCGTATCGTCTGTGTTACTGTTCACAGACGAAGTAAAACATAGAGGACACGTATCGTCTGTGTTACTGTTCACAGAAGAAGTAAAACACAGAGGACAAGTATCGTCTTTGTTACTGTTCACGGACGAAGTAAAACACAGAGGACACGTATCGTCTATGTTACTGTTCACAGACGAATGGACTTTGTTTGTGTTATTGATAGCACTATCGTCTGTGTCACTGTTCATAGACTTCATCTGTGTCACTGTTCACAGACTTCAGAAGGTAGATTCTCAGTCGATAGAGGGTCCACCCAGAAGATAAAATTCAACCACAGAAGATAGAACACAGAGGATAGATTAAGGACTAAGGATTATAAGAAGGAGCTAAGAAGTACTGGAGTGAAGTGCATCTTCTGTTTTCCTGTTCACCTTGTATTTTCTGTCCCAATGTTGAACCGTTAGCAGTAGAATTGACCTTCGAGGTCTTCATGGAAGTTATGGAGCTTGAAATTCTCTTTCAAACCGTATAAAGAATACCCTGAACCGATTCCCCTAGAGAAAGTTATGAAGTTTGTAATATATTGTCTGTGTTACTATTCACAGACTTCGAAATAGTGAAGAAATGAGACGGAAGAAAATGAGACGCAAGACAGAAGTGAGACGGAAGAAAAATCAAACGATAGAAATGAGACGAAGGGAAGCAGAAAATGAGACGCAAATAATGAGACGACAAAAATAATAGACCCTTTAGAAGATAAAGTCGACCTTCGAGGTCTTCATGAAAGTCGTAGAGATTGAAGAGGTGAGACTAATAAAGGGGAGTTTTGAGAAGATAATCTGAAAGTGATCAAGGTGTTATCTCTGGAAGATAACCTACATAGTAAAATATTCTGCCTGCATGAAAGTAACAGAGTTGGTATCAGAGCAAGTAAGCAAGCAAGAGTCAGACTCCGGAAACGGGGTCCGACAGATGTGGTATCAGAGCAAGCATGAATAATCATGTTTGAGGAGTTAGGCTCCGGAAACGAGGTCTAACAATTTAGGTTTTGGATCTTAATGGGTTGGTGTGTCTGAGCCCAAGTTTGGCTTAAAGCATGGTCAAATCGGGCCAGGATGGGTTGGACTTAGAAAAAATGTCATTCTAATCCTATACAAACAATAAAGTTAAATTAAATAAGATTTTACAAAAGGTTTTAATTACTTAACTAACTAAAGGTGATTAACTATCAAAAAGAAATCAATATAATAAAACACAAGGGTTTTGGGGTTCATTTATAACAAGTTCTAATTATTAAGAAGAGTACTTATCAAGGATGAAATAACTATTAGCCTAAAATATCTATACTCTCTCTCGAGGTCACACATGTATATCTAATTAAAGAATCACTACCTCTCGATAAAAAGTTAACCTAATCAAATTCATTAAGAATAGTTGATCTATTAGTTATTACAATAGTCCAGGATATATCTTTCACTAGATTTAGAGTGTTTATTCTATTAGTACACGAATTATACTTCTAGTTTAAGTCCTTCATACAATCCTTAAGATTGAATCTATGATGGATAATCATATATTCAATGATCAAGATCATAGAAAATAAATTCAACCTAAGTAATAAATAATTATAAATTAATAATTGAAATATCCCATATAAGTTATATAACCCTAAATAAGGATTTAGTTCATACTAGAATAAAGGAAACTAAAAATAAACTAAAAAATTCTCATGGACCATGAAAATTGATATTCTTTGTTAAATCCTGAAAGAATCTTGAACTTTCTATAAGGCTCTCCCTTTATTTTTCCAAGACACTTCAATTCAGCTCTTCTTTTTGCTCCTTGACTCTTAGCCTCTTTATCATTTTATAGCACAAAATCCTAGAATTTTCATAAAGTCTAACCCCAACATAAGACCAACACAAGTTTGTATTAGTCTATCATGTCTTTTAATGCCTCTTTCTAAAAATTTTCATAACAAATCACTATCAAAATAGATTTAGAACACAATGATTTATTTAGACAATGTTGGGCTAATAGCTAATTTTTTATGTATTTGAGGGAAAACTTGATGAGAACATGTATCAAGTTCATAAATACGAGTTCATTTTTGGGACATGCTATGGAACTTTAGTCCTTATTTAACCCATGCTCTTTATGTAGCAAATTGTCTAAGGAATACGATATAGTGTTTTTGTTTTGTTACTGAATACTAGCCAATATTGGTGTTGTGTTCCTCTAAAATTACATAAAACTTTTTCAACTTGGCCCTAACCTTGTCTGAATACGTTCCTTTTACATTAGAGAACTAGAATAAGGCTAAAAATAATCATAAATCATATTAAGTGCCAAATAAAATAGAAATCATCTAAACACAATCAAAATACTCTTAAAATTATGCTAAAAACATAATGTAACTTATCAATTTCTTTCTAATTGAAGACAATTTTTATGTCTTTGTTATTTGAAAGTTATGAGTACTTTTTTCCTTTATTCTTCATTGAACTTTAAACTTATTAAAGAATTATTTTTTGTGGTGTTGAAATACTTAATGAATTTGGTTATTGATGTTTTATAAGCAATATGTTAATTCTTTTTATACATCTACTTTAACTTTCTTGTGTTTGTTTGAAACTTGTTGGTCGACTCTCTAAGATATATTCATAGGTCAATTTATATTCAATTTAGTGAAAATATTTATTAGTTCACATTTTTAGAAAATAATTTAATCGAAAAGTAACTCAATATCCATCACTCAGTCTAATAAAGTTTTATATATCATAGAATACCATAAATGTGCGTCAATATGCAATATAACTATGATATAATCACTCATATTTAATAACCTTGCTGATATGAATGGTGAATTATAAGTATGATGACATAAAATAGTACCTTTGTGATATGATTGTATCATATATTATTAGTTTCAATTTCTCTCACTGTATTCTAGACTAAGCTTGGCAAAACTTTTCTAGTATGTTCTAGCCTAACTCCAGTTAACTGGGCTTTGGAAGATTTTGGGCTTTGATTCTAGCTTGATCCAACCTAAAGCTGAAAATTTTTAAGTGAAAGGAGTCGTTTTAAAAAAAATGATGTCATTTTTAATTTTAAAAATTTTAAAAAGTATATATTTAATTAGGCTTGGCTTTGGTACGATCGGGGTTTGGATTCATCTGGAGCCTCGAGCTTGATTAGGCTTCAAACTAAGCTTGGGTTTGAACACATTTTCAGGCACAAACCCAACTGACCTGCTGCCATCATTATTCTAAACTATAATAGAGAAATCTTTTATGAGAAGAATACTTTATTTCCCCTTATATCTCAAAAGAACTTATTTGTTCTTTGAGATACCTTAATATGGAGATACGGAAACAAGCCTTAATAGTAACTTTAGATATGCCTTTAGGCCTGTTTCGATTTATTTGCTTAATATTGGTACAAATCTTAATACTTTGCATCTTTATTATACATAAAGAAATATTAATCCTTATGACTAAGTCTATAATGACAATCATCATGTAATAAACAACATAATTGAGTTACATCAAACAAATACTAAAATTGGAGGAAAAAAAATTCAACATAATAAATAGTGTCAAAGGACTCTAACACACTCATGTTACTAACATTTCCTATATAAACATTAGGATGCATTCCTTTAATTGGTGGATAAGTTAACATATTCTCAATCTTAATGTACTGCATAATAATAACACATTTTTGCAAGTTCTTTAATAGTCAAATATTTAACTTACAAATGTTTAGACTATGTAATATTCTTATCATTGTAAATATGGTCTTGTAATTGAATTAGCCGTATGTAATCATCTAGTGAGATTTTTAATCATAAAGCTTATAATATAGGTCTATAATACGCAATAAAATTAGGTGCATAATAGAGGAGGTCAAAAGTATCTATTTGATACCTTTTAAAGATACATTACCATCTTCTAGCATAAAGATATACTTATTGTAGAGTTCCTATCATCTTGACTTATAGCAAAATATGAGTCTATACAACCTAGAAGACCAAGGTTCTCAGCCTTTCTATATGTTTGTATATAATATTAAGTCCCCTTTAAATACCTTAAAACTCACTTAACTACATTCTATCAATCTAAACCTAGATTGGGCAAATATTTATCCAAAAATCCAATTATAAATTTGATACCTAACAT
This sequence comes from Erythroxylum echinodendron, assembly GCA_027575705.1. Taxonomy (NCBI): domain Eukaryota; kingdom Viridiplantae; phylum Streptophyta; class Magnoliopsida; order Malpighiales; family Erythroxylaceae; genus Erythroxylum; species Erythroxylum echinodendron. The sequence goes on from JANZXR010000172.1 coordinate 7,169,648, forward strand.
AGTGCACACATCAATCTCCCTATTGTACTAACATACAAAAACCCTTCGTGGATGATCCCTCAACTTCATTCTTTCGAAATTATACCAAATATCCATAAATAATTGCCGTTATACAAGATTTACTAGCATTGATATTAAATCTTTCTAACATCCACTTTATGTATGTCTTTTAAGAAAGACCAAATAGGTTTCAAGGTATGTTTATGTAAATTTGAATATTTAGGAAAAAAGATAATTCGTCTATATATTTCATATCAAAACACTTTGACAATAATTACTTATTATCAAAGTTATTTGATATAAGTAAGACATCATTTACATAGACAAATAGAAAGATGACTTTATTCCCCTTAATCTATAATAGAGGCACCTCTCAATTTTATTTTCCATGAAGTCAATTGAAATTACTTCTTTATCAAATTTAAGATACTATTGATGAGAAGCATATTTCGATCTATAAATGAATTTCTTTAACTTGCAAATTAGATGACTTTTGTCATCTTTCTTAAACCATTCAGGTTACTTTAAACCTTTTCATAAAGGTTCTATTAAAGAAAGTGATTTTGAAATTCATTTAGTGTAACTCCAAATATCTTGCCATAAATCATTTAATCTTTTCTTTGGAGTCTTCTTTAGTCTTGTAAACTCATCTGCAACGAATGATTTTACAACTTTTAAGTAACTTCATAAGCTCTCATTTTTAATTATGCTTCATAGATTGTATTTCATCTCCTATCACATCCCGCAGCATAATTAACTGAAGACTATAAACAACTTCTGAAAATTAAATAAGATTAACGACATGTCGTGTATCATATTCATCCTCCTTTAAACGTATCACATGATTGGAAGAAATATCGAGCATCTTTAGTGGATCTCTTTAGTTGAATATTTTTGCTTTATAAGTCTCATTTTATAATGATTGCACGGATTCTTATTTGTATACATAATTAATCACAAATAACTGGTACATTATCCCATCGTAGATGGATGTAGTGCATAACAATATAGTCATATACTCGTAACATATTTTCTAATGATTGGAGGGATTTGGTTCATCAAACATATAATTCTTAAAAAAGGAGCTCCGGCATCGTCGATCTCCACTACAACAATAATAAAAGGTTATAAAAATTTAATTTAGTTGATATACGAGATAATCACATGATAAATCTTTCTACTTCTTTCTTAAATCGTAGAGCTCTTACTGATCATAAATTCTTTAATTCTATTTGTGTTATGTAAAAATAAGAGACCTAGTCTCTTTATATAATTTTATTTATTAAGTTCTTTATCAAAAGCCTAATAAATCTTTATAATTACGCTAAGATATTTGATAATTCAAATTAGATTTTATAAGTATGGTCCATTTTAATTAGATTAATTATTGGATTCTTTATACTTTATTATGGAACAATTCCCTTTTTAGTCTTAAATAAAATATAAATTTATAATTAATATTAGTCCAATTAAAAACAATAACATTTCAAGTTTATAGATAACGAGATAGAGAGTGAGAGTAATGGCTCATTGGTTTATTTGTTTAATTGTTAGTAAAATGTATATTACATGCATTTTCAATAGTTAAATTTCAATTCTATAATTTACAGCATATAATATTACATAACTACACTTTCCAGTTATTTTCTCATCATATAAAACACTGCCTAGAATATTTGAAATTTTCTCTTTTGATGAGGAGACATGTAGCCAAAATTCTAAGAAGATGGCAAGAGTTACTAAATCATTATTTCTTATGAGCATCTTAATAGAAGTTTATTGTTTATTCATTAGTTAATAAACAAATCATTGATGAAATTTATTGTTTATTCATTAGTTAATTTCTTTGTGGAAACCCAGTTCATGCTTGTGGTAACAATTTCTTAGCAAAAATATTGATAACCATGTAAATTTTATCAAACTTCTTAGCAAAAAAAAAAAGTTCAGAATCATATGAATAAATATAAGAACTTTTTAATATAATGAAATTTTAAAAAATTAAAAATGAGTTATAAAATTGCATATATTTTATTTTATCATATTTTAATTTTTCACCCCTTCTTCTATTTAAAGCTTCTTCTTTTTTATGTTTATATTTTCAAACATATCAGAATTTTTATTTTAAAAATTATTTTAAAAATCTTAAATATCGCATCTTGTGATAAATTACATTTATTTATTTAAGAAACATCGATCTGACATGAATTAAAAGTAATTATTTTCAACTTAAGAATAATTTTGTTTATTAGTACACGTGTCAAGGTTATTCATTGATTAACCATGTGGATCAATAATGCATGCTTTTTAATGTTTGATTACCTTTTCATTTTCTTCCTTTTTTGTTATATGTCTAATCACATGAAGTAAGAAGGAGGCAGCAGGGGAACGTGATCTGACCTGAATTGGAAAAGAACAAATTATGGGCTTCCTAAATTGAGATGAAGGGAAAGAAACTTCACTTTAATGAATTGTTGCATCATTTCTTAATCCTTAATTAACTGTAGTTTACTTTACTTTGAATGAATGCTTAACGATCCTAATTAACAGACTCAAGTAACTCTATTCTGTTGTGTTTATCAAATGTAAATTACTGTACACAAGTAACTATTCGTACTGTACAAATTTCTGTTGGTATGTAATGTTTGCTATATTAAATATCTAAAACTTTTCATATTTTAGTGCGTAAAGGTACGAAGTACAAAACTTGAGTTGCGATACCCCATTTTGAAAACCTAGCCCTACTGCATCGATATGCTTTCACAAGCTCTAAATCGGAGGTCCTTGTTAAACTACGAAATTCGAATGAAATTCTTCGCCTGTTTTGTTTGGTGCTGTGAAACTGCTTAATATTTAGTTGCGCAGTGTATAAGGCAAATTTAACAGAAGTTGCAATTCAGCTAAACCAAGCAAGATAAAGTTGGCAGATTTTGCTGCATTCACGCGAAGGACAATGATGAACACACGTTGATTGGGTGGATACACGAACGTGTTAATTTGTTTCAAACCTTATTTTTTAAAATCTTATTTATATACTTATTTAAGATTTAGATAAATATATTGATAATATTTAGTAGAATACAATAAAAACATTATAATTAAAATAAGAGATTTAATCCCGAATACACGTAAAGCATGAATTCAGGCATCTGACACGCACAAGCTCATAATTATTTTTTCAGGAGTTTACTTATCTGCCTTTCTCTGATTTCATTCTTCAACCATACATATGAAAACCCAGACGGAGTTGTCAAATCTATAACCCAGCCGCCTGTCCCATCAAAATTGGATAACAATTTTAATTTTTTTAAAAATATTTTGATTATTTTTATTTTCACACAATGCACTTTCAAGTTAAGTTATCCAAAACTATATTTCTTTATAATTTTTTTTTTAGTTTCACTTCCGAAAGACAGAAGCTGAACAAGCGAGGACAATTCATTTAAAATATAAAAAGAGACAACTTGAGAATATTTTTCTGTAAGAAATATCTGTTATAAATTTCACATAGGAAGCCACCATTGGAGAATACAAAAGAAAGATTCTATAGAATAAGCGCCGCCCCTTTTGCATTTTTTCTTCTAGCATTTATCATACATGGCATCTATACAAATTGGACTAAAGAAGAGCATGTAGTTCGTTAATTACCTAGATTGATTGGTTCTAATGATTTTTGTTCATGGACAGAGAAAAAGATCAGGAGCTAACTTATTCAAAATAATACATAAATTTTAATTAAGGACTGTTTTGACGGAATTTTAAATTTTTTGGGACAATTGTTAATATATTTTATAAAAATTAAAATTAAGAAAATCAAAATTGATATGGATTAAAGATAATTTAGAAGCTTAACAAATGATCTATTTGGAGTTCATGAAGAAAATGACTCTTTATCAGTATTGAATGATGATTTATTATGCCAGTAATGTGGAGACGTAATAAAGTTATTATAAATACTTGTTAAAGTCTCTCGTTGTCTATTGAAGTAAGTCCACAGATATTTAGTTTCTCTTACTCGTTAAGAGATTCTTACATTAAGAAAAACAGAAAAAGATGCTAAATGCTTAAAATTATACAACTTTTATAAAAGTTGATAGAAAGTTCTAGTAACTTAGTCATCCTTCAAGGAGCTTATTTAACTTATTTATCATGCATGGCAACTAGGATACGTACCCTATCTATACAAATTGGACAAAAGACATTCTTAGAATAAACAAGAGCATGTAGTTCGTTAATTGCCTGCATAGATTGGTTCTAATGATTTGTGTTCATGGGCAGAGAAAAAGCTCAGGAGCTAACTTATTAAAAATCCAATTTTTGGAATAATATAGAAAATTTAGAGGGTTGTTTTGATCGAATTTTAAATTTTTTGGGCAATTATTAATAAATTTTATAAAAATTAAGGTTAAAAAATCAAATTTGATATAGATTAAAGATAGTAAAGAAGCTTAACAAATGACCTAGTTGGAGTTTAGTGAAGAAAATGAGTCTTTATCTGTATTGACTGATCATTAATTAAGCTTGTAATGTGAAGACCTAATAAAGTTATTATAAATACTTGTTAAAGTCTCCTATTGTCTAATTAAGTAAGTTTATAGACATTTAGTTTATTTAACTCGTTAAGAGGTTCATGTGTTAAGAAAAATATAGAAAGACAATAAATGCTTAAAATTATACAATTTTCGTAAAAGTTGATCAAAAGTTGTAGCATTTTATTCACCCTTCAAGGAGCTTCTTCAAATTATCTAGCAGCATGTTCAAGTTGCTTATAAGAAAATGGTAGCAAAACATATAATTTTCTACATTATCTCCATTAATACAAGTTTATGCTTGATCATGAGTCGAATATTAAGGTTTATGTTATATCTAACATGTGGTACTAGAGCAATTCCATGATTGTATGGTTTGAATATAAATTTTTATGTTTCTCTTTAAAGAAATTTGAGAAATTATTATATTTTGCTTGTATAAACTACATATATGTAGCTTGGATTGGTTTTTATACAATTATTGCTGGGAAAAACAGGCAAAAATAGAGTTTTTGGTGATTGTCTTATAAAAAGCCATTCAAATTTAATGAGAATCACCGAAAACAACTGTCAAAATTTTGCCTATTATGATAAAAGGGAAGAAGAAGGAGCTCTCGCGTGGGTGCTGCACGTTGGAACACACTAGCATCTGGCGCTTGCATGTCGAACATGCTAGACAGTTGGCTCATGCAGTTCACTAGCATTAGACGCGTGTCCGGTAAGTACAGTGAACACATTATAAGGCAGTGGGTGCGTCATGCATATCTAATGCGTGTTACACACGTGCTATAAAGCAGTTGGTACGTTAGGGCATAAGCCCCATGTATGTCACATGCCATAAGAGGTTATATATGTGTGGCATATAGATTACACATGCCATTAAAGGAAACACACATTGCGTGCATAGATTGCATGCAACATATGCATCCAGTGACTTCATATTTGTAGAATTCATAAAATGGTCCTTGTGTTATTTTATGTTATTTTTTTGATTAATGGTAAGTTGTCGTTTGTTTATGCTTGTGTAGATGAATATGAAGATAACATACAAATATATCCCTTATGCTTATGGAAGAGTTTGAGTCCTAACGAGAATATGGTCACCACAATATCTTTTCAGGTTTATATTTAGAATATTTTACTCATGTATTGGGGGATGTCTCTCGTTTTATATTTTATTATTCCACTTGTAATTTTTTACCTTATATGAGACTTTAAGACGTGTGAAAAGACATATGACTGGAGATATATATTTCTTAAGTGATCTATACACCCACAGATGATATAATCACAATAGTTGGTTTTGTATATTTTGATTGCTTTTATGTGAAAATCTTATCTATATGTATTATGAATTCATCCCATAACTGTTTCATGATATACATGTGTGATAACATGCTCATACAGATATTGTTTATGGCTTTTAATAGTATTGTTATCTTACGTTTGTATTTATGATTAACATTATCAATTACACAATTGCTTCTTTTATTAATAATAACAATGTCACTATTAAAACCCTTACTGTTTTCAATTTCAAGAAATAAAAGTAAGATATATAATTTTCTTTGCATATGACAGATATTAACATAGCCATGAACAAAAACAAGTTGGCAATTCCACATCCATCAGTATTGAGGCTGAGAAAGCAACTTATGTAGCTTGGAAAAGTTCAAATAGGATGTCTTATTTAACCATAAAGAGATATATCTCAAATCATCTAATAAGTGGACTTCCAAAAACTAACATAGCCATAGACTTTCTTGTTAATTTATCTCAAAGATAAATGGTATCTTTAAATGCTTAAATAGGTATCATACTAAAAGAACTATATTTTATGAGATACATTAGAGCAAGGGGAATAATGGAATATATCATTAGAATGGCCACCTCTAAAGTAAGTTAAAGGGTTTAGATATTTTTTTATTGATGTTTATATAGTTCATTAAGCTCTTAATACTCTTCCTATAGAGTTCGATATTTTGATTATTATATACAATTCTTATGATAAGGCTTGGAATATAAATTTATTGATTACTAGTTGCATTGTTGAGGAGAAAATTGAAAAATATCAGTCACACAACATTGATATTAACCGAAGGCAAAGTAAAGGTCAAGCTAAAAGATTCAAAGGTAAGCCTTTTAAATTCCCTCCACCTAAAGGTATTAGCCATGTTAGTACTGTTGGATGTTGTAAGGAGTACGAGTATAAGAAGTTTCTTTTGTAAAAAGAAGAGAAGTAAAAAATAAGAATGCCTAAGGTTATGTTTGGTTTGACGTAAGGTTTTGAATAGAATGGAATGATTTATAATGGAATAGAATGAAGATAAACGTAATATTAGAAAATTGTTATTTGGGAGGGATGAAAGGGCTCAAAATATAATACAACGAAATATTGTTGGAAGAAGGGTTCGTAATGTAATATAGTGAAATGTTGTTTATCATTTCACATTCCATCCTAAACTCCTCAAATCAGAGGTAACTTATTTTTATTGTTTCGGATGGAATGAGATTTAATATGAAACCCTCACCTCCCATCCTATTCCATTACATTTCATTATAAACCCTCCTCCCAAATAATAGAATAATATTATATTCCATTCCATTCCATTAATAACCACCCAACCAAACATAGCCTAAAGTATAAAATTTGAAAGAAAAAGCAAGAAATGTCAGGTAACTCTTTAACTTGTATGATTTATAAATCTATAGTGATATAGCCACATTAAGATCTTAGTGGCAATATATTAGAGAGCTTCTAATCATAATGCCTTCACAATACAAAGATTCATACAAAAGAGAACGTCAAATAAGGAGTAGCCAAAATTAATGGTGGGGAATAATGAATAAGTGGATGTTTTCTTAGTGGAAGATGTTTATTTAAACCTAGATATATGATTCAAACTTGTATTGTTTGACACTTTTTACATATATCATCTTTTAGGTGGAATTTGATTTTTGTTTTAGTTTTTAATAATGAGAGAATAATTTTGTACTTGAAAATTATGTTGTATGGTTATCTTTTATACTTGAAAATTATGTTGTACGGTTATCTTTCAATGCAAAACATAAGACTACAACCTTCTTGTCAGATAGTTTATATAAAATGTGTGTAACTCCTAATAAGATATAGTCTTCTTCATATATTACGGAGTATGTTACTAGTAAACAAACCCTAATAAAGGAAAAATCATATATATTGTGGTATAAAAGATTGGGTCACATTTCTAGAGACAAAGTTGAAAATTTGATAAAGAATAATATTATTTTAGCTTTAGATTTTGACAATCTAAAAATATATGTTGACTGTCACAAGAAAAAGTTTACCAAAATAAAGAAAATGTGTTAACTAATACTTCGGGCCTTTTAGAGATCATAAACACTCACATATATGGACCTTATATATCTACTATCTATAATTCATATATTTCATCATTCTTTGATGATTATTTCCGTTATAGACATGTGTTCTTTCTTAAAAAAGTTAGAAGTTCTTTAAAAATTCAAGATGTTTAAGATTGAGGTTAAGAAGTAATTAGGAAAGTCAATTAAGATTGTCAAATATGATCATGGAGGAGAGTATTATATAATATAAGGGTTTTTAAACAAGAAAAAGCTTTTTTGTCAAATACTTAGAATTGTACGGAATAACAGCTCAGTTTACTATGCCGATAGGCTTAAGCAAAATGGTATGTCCAAAAGGTAGAATTATACCTTAAAGTATACAATGAGATCAATTAGAGTAGGACTCCTACCAGATTACCTTTAGAGCAAATTCATAAGGACTACTATGGACATACTAATATGATTCCAAGAAAATCAATACCAAAGATGCCTTTTAAAATGTGAACAAAGTGGAAATTAGCCCTACTCTTTTCCATGTATAGGGCTGCCATGTTAAGGTACATTTATGTAATTCTTAGAAGAATAAATTACATTTTAGTTCCAAGTGTTTTTTGTGATATATCTTGACCACACTAAGGGATATAGATTTTACTATAGAGAAGGAGAATCCAAAAAAGGGCAATTGCAAATAGCTAAGATTTTGGAACAAAATGTTTATGATGAGTGTGGTCTCTCTCATCTTTCATATGGTAGAAGAGTGAATATGACTTTTATATCATATCCATCTCTCACTCAATTCAGACCAGTAGATCTAAGTATGAATACCATATCAATACAAGAACACATACCTATACAAGTACATAATGAGGTTTTTGAGGTATATGATCATATTAAACCAGTTTAGTTAAGAAAATCTGTTTGAGTAAGGAGACCTGCAATATTATCCGATTACATAGTTTATCTGGATAAATAAGACTATGGTATTGGACAAGTAATGGATATAGTTACTTTTACAAAATTTGTTTTTAGGCCTAATGTAGATTTGTGGCAGATTTTTTGAGGGACAAAATTTAGTCTATTAGGTGTAAAAACTTATAAATTTACTTCATAACTATAAACTCATTTTTTGTAAATGCATTTACATGATCGAGAAGGACTCTTAAGGTAAGATTGAGTAGTTTAAGGCTATGTTAGTTGCCAAGGGATTCACTTATAAAGAAGGTATTGACTTTAATATCAACTTTTTCTTTTATATCTTTCAAATTTAGAGTGATCATGATAATAATAGCTCATTTTGATATAGAGCTATATACGATGGAAATTAAAACTACTTTCTTAAAAGGAGATCTTTTATGAGGAGGTCTATATGGAGTAGTCTGAAGGGATTCAAAATCAAGATAAGACATATGATTTGTAAATTAAGGAAATATATACATGTGGTTTAAAAGAGGCTTTTAGGCAATGGCACGTGAAGTTTGATAAGATTGTTACCTCATTTAGCTTCATAAAAAATAAGGTTAAAAGACTTTTATATTACAAAGGTAAAGGGAAGCAACGTTATTTTTCTAATTTATATGTAGATGATATTTTTCTTGTATTGAATGACTTAACCATGCTATATAAGGTTAAGCAAATTTTGGCTAAACATTTTAACATAAAGAACATATAAGGCATTTTTCGTGTTACGTACTCAGATTCTTCAGGACAAATCTTAAAATTTATTGGGTCTCTGACAAAGTGCATATATTATGTGTATATTGCAAAGGTTTAATATGGATTATGATAAACTTGTTGCAACATCCATCTATTATAATGAGAGGTTGTCTTTAGCATAGTGTCTAAATAATGAGATTGAAAAGGAGGCCATGAGGAGTGTCCCTTATTTTAGTGTGATAGACTGTTTGGTGTATGCTCAGGTATACACTATATCATGCATTACATTCCTTATTGGACTGCTAGATAGTATTTGGCTAAACCATGTACAAACCACTATATTATAGTTAAATGAGTTTTCAAATACCTTAAAGGAACAAAGAATTATATATTGACATTTTTAAAAGTCAACAATTTAGACCTTGTTAGTTATACTTTGTTATATGTTTAGATGACCGGAAGTCTATGCTAGGATATATTTTCATATTAGTAGATGGTGTTATCTTGTAGAAGAGTATCAAATAGACACCAGTGACGTCTTTGGTTATGCATATAGAGTCTTTGGCATGTTATAATACTATTTCACATGCAATTTAACTTAGGAACTTTGTTTTTGAGATATTTGTTGCTAATTAGGTTGTTAGGCTCATTCAATTGTACTATGATAATTTTTTGTATTATTTAGTAATAACTGTAAGAATATCATATAGTCTAAGTATCTAGACGTCAAGTAACTAGCCATAAAGGATGCATCCTAAGACTGAGCATATCTTAGTTAATCTACTGATTAAAGGACTTCACTTAACTATTTTTCAAATATATGTATACAATATGAGTTTGTTGAGTTTTTTGAAAATTGTTAGTTAGGAATCATTATATTTCACTCCTAATACAATTTTATATTTTCATGTATTATGATAGTATTTTCTTATATGCATAAATTGGAGATCATCAAGTTATTCTTAGTTATTCAATTTATTCTATATTGACATAATATAGGTGAAAGTCTGGAGATTTGTGTCGATCTTAAGTATTTTAATGATCATTAGGTATATACACATATTAACCATGATCCTATGTCTCTAGGACACACTTAAATGTTTTGTGAAATCTATAGATTTATATGACATTGGGAGTTATAAGTTTTTAACCATATACAAGTTTTCTCTGATGTAGTTTAGATCCAATAAGAAAAGGCAAATTTTTCTACGGCAATTTAACATAAAATAAAGAGAAATTGAGACCTAGAAATGAAAAAATTGTCACTAAATTAAAAAATTGTCCCTAATTGTCACTACACTACAAGAATTAAGAAATTTAGTGACAATTTTTTTGTGACTAACTGTTATTTCGTTACAAATACGAGCTTTTTTGTGACAAGACAATTGATTGACAATATTGTTTAGATTATCTGTGATGATTTATATTTTTGTCACTAATACAATGGTAATTGTGGTAATTTAGTTTCTTTCACAATTAAATTATCACTATTAATACATTAATAGTGTTAAATTTTATTTTATCACTAAGTTTTGTCACTAAAAGCCTATAAAATTTGGCGCCAAAATAATTTTGGCGGGAATTAATTGTAATTGTGACAAAACATATATTGGTAATTAATATTTTCTATTTGTTGTGACAAAACATAGTTTGGTCACTAATATTATTTTGTTGTTGTGACGAAATGGTTTATCGTCACTTAATATTTTACTTGTTGTGACTAAAAATTTTGTCAATAAATATGCAATTAATTTGTGTCTACTTCATATTGTCACAAAAACAGAACTATAACCATGGTCACTACTTTTGTAATACAGTGACAATTTTTTGTGACTCATTATTTTTGACATCACAAATAGGAGTTTTTTCAGTGACAAGACAATTGATTGACACTATCATTTGATTTATATGTGATTATTTATATTTTTGTCACTAATACAATGGTATTGTCATTATTAATATATTAATAGTGTTAAAATTTATTTTGTCACTAATTTTTGTCACTAAAGCCTAGGAAATTTGACGCCAAAATAATTTTAACGGGAATTAATTGTAATTGTGACAAAACATATATTGGTAACTAATGTTTTTTATTTGTTGTGACAAAAACATAGTTTGGTCACTAATATTATTTTGTTGTTATGACGAAATGTTTTATCGTCACTCAATATTTTATTTGTTGTGACTAGAAAGATTGTCAATAAATATGCAATTAATTAGTGTCTACTTTATATTGTCACAATAACCGAAGTATAATTATGGTCACTACTATTCGTAATTTAGTGACAATTTTTTGTGACTAACTGTTTTTGTCATGACAAAGATGAGTTTTTTTTGTAGCAAGACAATTGATTGACACTATTGTTTGGATTATCTGCTATGATTTTTTTTGTCACCAATACAATGGTAATTGTAGTAATTTAGTATCTTTCACAATTAAATTGTCACTATTAATATATTAATAGTGTTAAAATTTATTTCGTCACTAATTTTTGTCACTAAAAGCCTAGGAAATTTGGCGCCAAAATAATTTTAGTGGGAATTAATTGTAATTATGACAAAATATATGTTGGTAACTAATTTTTTCTATTTGTTGTGACAAAAACATGGTTTGGTCATTAATATTATTTTCTTGTTGTGACAAAATGGTTTATCGTCACACAATATTTTACTTGTTGTAACTAAAAATGTTGTCAATAAATATGCAATTAATTAGTGTCTACTTCATATTGTCACAATAACATAACTATAACTATGGCTACTAATATTCGTAATTTAGTGACAATTTTTTTGTGACTAACTATTTTGTCATCACAAAGACGAGTTTTGTCAGTGACAAGACAATTGATTGACACTATTGTTTTGATTATCTGTGATGATTTAAATTTTTGTCACTAATACAATGATAATTGTGGTAATTTAGTTTCTTTCATAATTAAAGCGTCACTATTAATATATTAATAGTGTTAAAATTTATTTTATCATTAAGTTTTATCACCAAAAGCCTATGAAATTGGCCCCAAAATAATTTTGGCAGAAATTTATTGTAATTGTGACAAAACATATGTTGGTAACGAATATTTTCTATTTATTTTGACAAAACATAGCATAGTCATTAATTTTATTTTCTTGTTGTGACGAAATGGTTTATCGTCACACAATATTTTACTTGTTGTGATTAAAACTTTTGTCAATAAATATGCAATTAATTAGTGTATTGATTGGTTACCACCAATTGCTATATTAGTCGTTCTAACAGCCAAGCAATAACAGAGTTTTGTTTCTATCTTCTCTATCTTTCTCCGATTTCGATTTGAATTAAGTTTTTATGTTTTTTGGTGTAACATATTGGTAAAAGAGCATCGTTCCAGCTGCGGAAATTGCAATGTCCAAAGGTAACAAAGGTAACATATTGGTAAAATATTCAAACTACATATATTGATATTACAAAAATTAATATTTTACATATTAATAAATATTTGGTATACATAAAGCCTAACTACAAGCCCTGGGTGTACGATCATGCTACACTCCTGAACATTTTGTATTTTTCTTTTTAAATTTAATTTTTATAAAATTAATAATAACATAATTATAATTATAATTATAATTTTTTATTAAAGTAATAATTAAATTTTAATTTTAATTTATTTTTATTAAATTAAAACACGCACGCCCGTGCAAATTCATAGGCATGAATTTGCAAATGCTCACTTAATGCGCGTAATGCATTTTTAATTTTAATTTTTTATAAAATTAATAATAATTTAATTTAATTTTAATTTAAGTAATAATTAAACTTAAATTTAAATTTTTATTAATTTAATAATTAAATTCAAATTTTATTGATGAGACAATTAAATCTCTCTTCACGCACGTCTACGCATGTCTCCTGTTTTCTTCCTCTACTGTTCTATTTTTGGACGATTTAACTTTGTTGTTTTTGGGTCCACGCATCTTTTCATTTGTCATCCCATATAGTGTTGTCCAGGCTAATGTTATTCCATGCTCCTTTTCATTCCTATTTTAAACACTTTTCATTCTTCTTTCAAATCTTCTTTTAAACGATGTCACTAACTCTTTTTTTAAATTTTTTAAATTTAATTATACTACTATTATTTTAATATAAATTAAATTAAATTAAATTTTTAATTATTACTTTAATAAAAATTTAAATTAAATTATAGTTATAATTATAATTATGTTATTCTTAATTTTATAAAAAATTAAAATTAAAAAATTGTGTCACCATTGTTTCGTTGTCGAATTGGAGAATTGGAGGTGTTTATCTATATGTGTAAATTAAGAAAAATAAGAAGGATGAGGTAGTAGAATTGAATAAAAATTAGTAGACACTAGATTATATGTAGGAATGGACACCTGGGTCTAATTTATTATAAAGGAAATGGATACAAAGGAAGTATCATATGATGAAATAAATATCAAACAAAATTATGTATTCATCTAGATTAGTAGGAAATATTTACTAACTCAAATACAAATTATCATTATAAAATATTTAATAATTCAAAATAAATAAAGATAGAAATTTAGAGAATTTTATAAGACAAATTATAAGTTTACACTTTTATTAAACATTAATAATAAAAGAAATAATCAACTAAAACTTCTTATCTATATCTCTCACAAGTCACAATATATTGTTAATGAAATTTGATTGTTCGATAATTAATTATCTAACATTTTTATAAGAAGTAAAATTGCAAGATTATTATATGTTATCTTTTTTAAAGGGAAAATAAGCATTAGAATTTATATATTAAATTTATTTTTAAGTTATTTATATTAAATATGTGATTCATAGAATGTTGAAGAAAATTAAAATACTTTAAAAGAATGTGATCCCTTACCAGAGACTAGACCATTGTTAAATGGTGACGTATTAATATTTTTATAGATCAACTACTCGTAGGCACTATTGAGTCTTAGGTGCCAAACAACCGTATAAGTTTGATGAATTCTTTCAAACTTGAGTCAACTATCTCATCTAAATTGTCTTCTTCAATATAATTATTTATAAACAAATTTAAATATTTTCTTATAAAATATTCAAACTACATATATTTATAATCCAAAAGTAATATTTTACATATATTTCCTAAACATAACTTTGAAATATACATTTATTTAAAATTTTCTATACAAATTTTTATCTAAAATGAATTATTTTTATTAAATGAATAAATTAAAAATTGTTGTAACTATCTCACTAATATAATAGTTTATGATAAAAAAATAAATTACTCTAATCTATATTTATTATGTATTGTAAAAATATTAAAAATAATTTTATATCTATGAAATATAAAATTTATTTGAAAATTAAACTATTACATAAAATTTAAAAAAAATTATGATGAAATCGTTTTTTAAATTAAAAATTGGAGAGTAAGTAATGAAGATTTAAGTCCAACGTCTGATTAAAACGATGAAAGCTTAATAAAATAACTAGCAAACACCTAGTTTCGTGTGAGGAGTTAAGCTGAAACAATAAAGTTGGTAGAAGAATATGGACCGTGAACAGTCACGTTAATATTGGTGTGAATAAATTTCATGTCTTCAGTGCAGTTCTCCACTCTGTCGTCTTTCCATATCTTCACCTTCAATCTTCTTTCCACAGATAACAAGTAAACGACCTTTCACTCTTTGTTTAACTTATTCTTTTACTTCAGTTTTTGTAGCATTAATCTGTTAATATAAACTTGACAGACTCCTTTGACCATCGAACTTACTTATTCATGAACAGACAAATCACCAGAATTTGGTTTCTGCTTCTTCATGTACAACCTTTTTTTTTTGAAAAAGTTTCTTCATATCCAACTTTACTTGCTGCTTCTTCACGTTTTTGCCCCGCTTCACCTGTTACGTGTGCAATTTTACACCACTTCATAAAACCACACCTTTATGAACATCTTTGCATGCTCAACGCACTTCATGAAGAACGTCGGCTCCTCTGTTACGTCTTTATGAACGTATTTATTAACGCCTTTGTTAATATAAACGACCTTTATGAACGTCTTTGCATGCTCATCGCTTCTCCTGTTACTTCGACGCCTATGTTCTTCAAACAACAATGGAGTTAGCAGCGGGCCTTTGCATGCTCAGCGCACTTCATGAAGAATGTCGGCGCCCTGTTCTTGAAACCACACCTTTGTTGCATGGTTGAGTTTATATAAAACAGTTGCATGCTTTGTGGACC
>JANZXR010000172.1:7185491-7197681 GCA_027575705.1 Erythroxylum echinodendron
CTTCTTCAATATAATTATTTATAAACAAATTTAAATATTTTCTTATAAAATATTCAAACTACATATATTTATAATCCCAAAGTAATATTTTACATATATTTCCTAAACATAACTTTGAAATATACATTTGTTTAAAATTTTCTATAAAATGAATTATTTTTATTAGATGAATAAATTCAAAATTTTTGTAACTATCTCACTAATATAATAGTTTATGATAAAAATTAAATTACTCTCATCTATATTTATTCTGTGTTGTAAAAATATTAAAAATAATTTTATATTTAGGAAATATAAAATTTATTATGGAAATTAAACTATTACATAAAATTTAAAAATTTTATGGTGAAATCGTATTTTAAATTAAAAATTAGAGAGTAAGTATGGAAGATTTAAGTCCAACGTCTGTTTAAAACGATGAAAGCTTAATAAAATAACTACTATTAAGCAAACACCTAGTTTTGTGTGAGGAGTTAAGCTGAAACAATAAAGTTGGTGAAAGAATATGGACCGTGAACAGTCACGTTAATATTGGTGTGAATAAATTTCATGTCTCCAGCGCAGTTCTCCACTCTTTCGTCTTTGCATATCTTCACCTTCAATCTTCTCTCCACAGGTAACAGGTAAACGACCTTTTACTCTTTGTTTAACTTATTCTTTTACGTCAGTTTTTGTAGCATTACTCTGTTAATATAAACTTGATAGACTCCTCACCATCGAACTTACTTATTCATGAACAGATAACTCACCAAACTTTGATTTCTGCTTCTTCATGTACAACCTTTTTTTTGAAAAGTTTCTTTATGTCCAACTTTACTTTCTTCTTCTTCACGTTTTTGTCCCGCTTCTCCTGTTACGTGTGCAATTTTACACCTCTTCGTAAAACCACACCTTTAACGTCGGCGCCTCTGTTCTTCAAACAACAACGTAGTTAGCAGCTTTTTTTAATAAAAAAACAACAAGTCACCTTGTTCACTTTCAATGGGTTGCCTTTTTATTATACATCTTCTTCATATACAATGTCTACAGTTACGTGTTCTTACTTATTTATGAAAAGACAACTCACTGAACTTTACTTTCTGCTTCTTCATGAACAACTTTTTTCTTGAAAAGTTTCTTCATGTACAACTTTGCTTTCTGCTTCTTCACGTTCTTGCCCCACTTCTCCTGTTACGTTTGTAATTTTACACCACTTCATGAACGTTGGTGCCTCTGTTCTTCAAACAACATTGTAGTTAGCAGCGGGCTTTGCAAGCTCAGCGCACTTCATAAAGAACATCAGCACCCTGTTCTTGAAACCACACCGTTGTTGTATGGTTGAGTTTATATAAAATAGTTGCATGCTTTGTGGTCCTGAGTTGATATGGTTCTGAGTGGACACGTGGTTCTGCTTTATCTACTCTATCTTAAAGGAAAAGCAAACAAGAGAAACCACTGTTATGTATATATATATATATATATAGGTTTATATACTCAAAATTCTGAGAAGAAAGTGATTCAAAGACATTTTCATATACTCAAAATTCTGAGCAGATAGACCAAATAAAACATTTTTATGAGCAGATAAAGCAGTCGCACTTGTACTGCTTACAAAACTATCTTCTTATCTTTATAAAATTTTGAGTATGATAATTTAGATAAATATCTAATGATAGTTATTTTTAAATCAAGGTAATTGTTGTTATCGTTAATTTTAGTATATAAAGTAGAAAGTGATTCAAAGATATTTATTTTTTCTTGATTTTTTCTACTTGTTGTCTTCATTAATTTTTTTCTTACAATTTGTTTTAGATGCGTATGTTGCTTGTTCCTAACATATATTTATTTTTAAATTTGCAAGATGATTAAAATTGGAAAGTATATGAAAAACCGCAAGATGATTAACAATGGTAGATCTTTATCAAATATGGATGATGAACAAAATCAACCTAGTATGGTAGAGGAGTCAGAAAATACGGAGGCTCTTAATCAATAGTTTGACGTTACAATTGGAGCTTCAAATAGTGCACCTAGCCTAGAAGGACAAGTTGTTAGTATTGGTAATGTGATGTTCATAATTATATGATTGTGCATTTAAATTTTTAATATAATATTTTATATCTATATTGATTTTTATTTTTTAAGTAGGAATGTAAATTCTAAAAAACGTGAACGAGGACCAACAATTAATGCTAGACTTGCCAAGAAGAAAGCTGAAAGAAAACAAATTAATGTTTAATTTCCTCCTCCATACTATAAGGTATATGGTAAATATGCCCGCCTTTTCAAGTCGAAAGTTATTGTATGCATTCGACAACTGGCACTACTTCGTGTCTTTAGTTGGAAAGAGATTAATGAGGATGATAAGAAGGCAATGTGGTTATTTTTAAAGGTATGACAATTTTTTAAATTGCAATATAGTTTAGTTTAACTGCAATAGAGTTTAATTTTGTTGTTGCATTGAATTTGCTTCTTAATTTTCCTAACTATATTTTTTATATGAATTTAGGATAACTTCAATTTCTCAAATCAAGTGCAACCTTACATGATGCAACAAGTGCATGCACAATATAAAAATCGACATTATCATTTGCAAAAAAGCTATCTCAAAAGTAAAGATTGCCCAAAGGATGTGGAGGAAGGTAATTGGCAATGGTTGATTGAGAATAAATAGGAGACTCTAAATTTAAAGGTAAATTTAAATTTAAATTTCTTTAATTTATTTTGTTTGTTGTTTTCTTTTATTAAAAATAAATTATTTATCAATGTATAGGAGCAAAGCGAAAGAAACACAAGTAATAGGGGAAATCAAAGAAATGAAATCAATTTCTGGTACAAAGTCGATTGTACAAATTGCATATGGGATGGTAAAATAAAATTTTATTTACTTAAAATTAAAATTATATTTTCTTAAAAAATAAGTTCCAATTGATCATTAATTTTCTTTGTCTTTTCTTCTTTTTAGAAAGATAAAGATTATGATGAGTGGCCCGATGCTGTTAAAGTTTGGAAGGTATCGCGACAAAAGTCAAATGGAACTTGGTCTGTTCCAAATGGAGAAGAAATAATGGTATGAAAGTTATAGTCAAATTAGATTTTTAAATAAAATTTAATATTACTTTATTAAAATTTCAAATTCTATCTAAATAAGCAGAATAAGTTTTAAGAAGAGAGAGAGAAAAATAAAGAAAAGATTTCATCTGCAGCTCTACCACTCGTTGAGCATTTCGGTCTTATCCTAGAAAGAAATTCAAGATATTCACGCGGATTAGGTGTTAAAGGGATAACATCTAAGTCCCGAGAAAAAAGTAAAATTATAGCTGAAGCTGAGGCTGCAAAGAAACATAAAAGTGATTTAGACGATGAAGTTGCAAGACTTACTGAAATCACAAAAACACAAAATGAAAAGATTCAAGCTCAAAATGAGAAGATTTAAGCTCAGGATGTAGCTATTAAGAAGAAAGCCACGGAAATGAAACAAATTTCAGTTGTTTTTGCACATTTGGCAAGTACTGGAGTAATTCCTAGTTTGTTACTCAATTCTTTTACCTTAGTTGAAGATCTATCAAGTTCCACAACGTCAAATACCCCAACTACTCTTGTAAGTTTATAAATTTATAAAATCTAGAATACTTAATATCATTTCTTATCATTATTATTATATTGTTATAAAATATTAGTATTAAATTTATATCTCAATATTTTATAAACTAATTAACTGATTTTATTTTTATTTATTTTATAGGAAACAAATCAACAGTGAACTTCATCCTGAAGAATAGCCAGGAAATTTTACTTATAGAGAATTTTAGCTTAAATTAATACGCATTAATTTGAGATAATTGTAATAAATAAACTTCTTGGATATTAAATTTTCCAATTTTATTATTGGAAATTATAATTTATTACATTTTGGTGATTTTTATATATTTTATATACACTAATAATTTTTATTTGCTTGTCTAATAATATCTTGGCACTAAAAATTCGTATCATTTGTGACAATGTCTATTTTATGGCCACCAATGCAAAATTTTGTATCACTTAAGTAATTAAATTGTTATATTTAATAATATTATTTGTGATGAACACGAACACATTAGTGATAAATTAATTGTAATGTATATTATCTATTTAGTGACAACATTAAAATTTAATACCTGTGACGAAATTTGCTAGACAATATAGCCATTGATGCAAATTTATTTTATAGCTAATGTAATTTCGTTTGTAAATTGATAGTTTTATTTGTGATAATAATAAACACATTAGTGACAATACTTTTGTAAGAACCAATTTTCATTTTTGTGACGACATGATGTTGACACTATTTTATTCAAATATTAGTGACCAACAAGTAATGGACACTGATGACAAAATTATTAGTTACCAATATTTCGTCACTAATATAATTATTTTAGTGCCGACATTGTTGTAACAATAAAATGAAGTATTGTTACGACTTTACTCGTCACTACTTTATATTATTTGTGTCGACATATTTGTCATAAAAATGTAAAGTTTATGTGACCATATATTGTTGTCACACATTCCATAGGTTTTAGTGTCGACAATTTTGAAATAATTTAATTATGATTTGTTACCACTTAATTCGTCACTATTTTATATTATTTGTGTCGACAAAGTTGTAATAAATATGTAAATTTGTTGTTACCATATAGTGTTGTCACACATTCTATAGATTTTAGTGTCAATATTTTTGTCACAATATAATACAGTTCTGTTACGACTTAATTCGTCACTACTTTATATTATTGGTGATAACAAAACTTGTCATAAATATGTAACGTTTTTGTGACCATATAATTTTGTCACATATTTCATAAATTTTAGTGTCAATATTTGTGTCACAAAAATGTTGCATAATTATGAACATTTCTTACATTAGTCACTATTTTAGTAGTGACGGAGGTATTTGTGACGAGAGGTGACAACTTCAAATCTTAGACACTATTAATAATAGTGACTAATATTACAGCTTTTAGTGACAACTTTTACTATCACTAAAAGTACAATTTCTTATAGTATCATTTATTTAAGTTTATAGTTTATCATAAACCAGTTACCAAAGTTCGTTTTATATTTAACATATTTTTTTGAAAATATGTTTTTCTTTTAATTAGGAATGACAATGAATTGGATTTGAGTCCAATCCAAAGTTGGAAACCCGCCTAAAGCTCATCCTAACCCATCAAATCTTAAACCCGACCTAACTTGTCTAAAATCCAACCTGACCCGCCCAAAACTCAACGAATTCTTTGTTAGAGGAGAATCACCACAGGTGGTGTCCAAACCTAATTCCAAATCAACTTCAGATCTAAAACCAACTCCAAAACCATAGCCACCTTCAAATCAAACTCAGCTCCAAACTCATACAACATGGCAGTTGTATAAAAAGAGCGTAAG
The DNA here is from genome assembly GCA_027575705.1 of Erythroxylum echinodendron. Taxonomy (NCBI): domain Eukaryota; kingdom Viridiplantae; phylum Streptophyta; class Magnoliopsida; order Malpighiales; family Erythroxylaceae; genus Erythroxylum; species Erythroxylum echinodendron. The sequence continues at coordinate 7,190,898 of JANZXR010000172.1, forward strand.
AAGTCTAAAGTCTGGTGTGGACATAAGCAATCTTGAAAAGGAGGTGGTGAATGATGGTAAAAAATAAAAGAAGCAAGCTGCTGCCACCACAGACAGGACTATCATATTCCAACTCCTATCTTACCTAGACTTTTCGCCAATTTGGGGTTACGTTCATATCTACTCAAGCAGAACATCTCATGATCCATTGAATCAGAACCACCACAGATAGGACTCATTGCGCGCTAGTATGGAGTAGTTTGAATCACTGAATTAGGCTGGTGGGCTAGAAAATAGGCTTGGCAAAGTACTAAAAGAAGGCATGCATTCTTCCAAGCAATTACAACGAAGTAAATCAACAAATTCGAAATTTTAAAAAAATTTAATTCTAACTCAATTTGAAATTAATGAATTTAATTAGGTCTTCTTTGCCAAGCCTACTTCCAATATTGGTCGTGTTTGGTGAAGAACTTTTTAGCTGTTTATCAGCTGTTTGACTCAAATGAGTTGTTTGACTTATTTTAAAAAGCTCTTCGTTTATTTAGTTAAGAGTTGGTAAGGTTGGCTTATTCAACCCAACCAACTAATTTTTGACAAGTTCATTGAAGGCAACGTTTGAAGTTAATTGATTCGTTTCTGACAGTCTTACCTTTGTCGTAATGAACACAGTTATGCTCGGATCGGTAGAATGAGAAATAACCGGAGATTATTACACCAATTGGCATATTACTGGCGGACCACACAAGCAAACAAGACTTCCCGTTTTCTACTTCTTCAAACCCATAACAAATGTCAAGCAGCTGAAACCAGAAGACTACAATTAGCCTACCTGTTACAATTATCCACACACAAAAAACTCATATCCCACCCTAAACAAATCCATGCCCATGTTTTAGTTTCGGGTTTGGAGTCAAATGTTTACTTTTCCAATGTTCTTTTGCGTTGTTATGTGAGTTCTGGGTTTTTGTGTTATGCATGTAAGTAGTTCAATAAAATGCCTGAGAAGAACTCGATTTCTTGGTCTTCCATGGTTTCTATATATAGCAAGTATGGTTTTTACGAGGAAGCATTGGTAGTGTTTTTGGAATTTAGAAGATGTTTCGTTATACCTATGAGTGTATATTAGCTAGTGTTGTGAGAGCTTGTGCAGGGGTGGGTGGTGATAATAGAGGTGATAGTATTGGTAAGCAAGTGCATGGTTCGGTCATTAAGGTTGGTTTTGATCAGGATATTTATGTGAGTAGTTCCTTGATTGATTTTTACATGAAGAGTAGTGAAATTGATGAAGGAAAAGTGGCATGTGATCGGTTGTTGGAGAAGAGTATGGTTACTTGGACAACCATGATAACTGGCTTTGCCAAAAAAGGGAAATGTGAGAAGTCATTGCAAATTTTTAACCAAATGATGGAAATTGATGTTGTTCTTGATAAATTTGTCCTCTCTTGTATTTTGAGTGCTTTTGCAGCCCTTGAATATTTTGAGGAAGGCAAACAAATTCATGGTCATGTATTTAGGAGAGGAATAGAAATGGATGTTTCAGTGAGTAATGTGTTATTGATTTGTATATGAAATGTGGTAAAGTATAAAATGCAATGAAAATGATATAACGAGTTCTGATACTTGGACAAGTAAAACTTTTTTGTTCGTACATTTATCTAGAGGATTCAGTCAAGGTTTTAAATATGGTATCCAAATTTTTTACCCTCAAAAGTGATATTTTCCATTATCATTCATGAGAAGACACGAATGATTGTTGATTATGACATTTCGTGTTAATATCATGATTTTCTCTTTGAAGGAAATGAAGAATATAATTTAGTTTCCTTAGAGGTTCACCTTTTTAATTAGTTTATATGAAACAATATTAGTGTATATTCTAATACATTTTACTCTAGGGATGTAAGGTTTGTAGAATTAAATACCTAAAATTTAAATTTTTATTAGAATATTTAACGAAATATTAAAATATATAATATTCATATTTTTATAATTATATTTAAAGTCATGTCTTCATAAGTCATTTTACACATAAACGGTTAATGCTAAACAAGTAATTTTACCAAATATCTCTAACAATTAATTAATGCAATCTGCTAGTCAAATCATCCGATATAATTAACCATCAGTAATAACTAACATAATCGAACTGATTATTAAACAGTCATTGTCTACGATTATAACAGCTAAAGGAACGGTTACGATCAATAATTATGGCGATATTGGCTAATGGTCGCGATCGTCAATCAATCAATCAAATGAAAGCAAATAAATTTTTATGAGAAGGTAACTTCATTATTGTGATGTAGAAAAGAACCGCAAATATTATCAGAGGTCCACATGCATTTCACTGTCAATGCTGCAGGCTCATTATCTGAGGCAGCACCGCATGGATTCTTGCTTTGCCTCAAGTTCTTACTAGGGCTGCACGATATACACGAGATTCCAAATTAAAGCTGTATCAATCTCTATGGAATTATTGATCAGTTTTCCTTCAATTTCGGTTGAGCTCGAATCGTTACGTACAGGAAAGAAAGTGTGAACAACTTACTGTCAAAGTAATATTCGAAACAAAATTCTAGACTATATCTTTGAATATTCAAAGAATTATCACTGAAAAAAAGATATATCATTCTTTTTTAACGTGTGCCAGAACTCAATGGGAGGTTGAAGCTCGACGTAACATACCCGAGACCGAAACAGGGAAGGGTTGTCAACTTGCCTACCCGCCTAGTCCAAATTGATCATTAACCGATGAAACACAGGATATTGGTATATATAGTTACAAGAGTACGCCATGTCTGATAAGATCATCATTATGGTCTCCCGTCAAACCTCGTAAAAGCAAACAACTAACACAGTACAAGATGTATACATTGTAACAATGTCTTCTCCTTGGATATAACTGGCAACTATCTTAGTTTGCCTGGTTAAATAGTTAGCTTAATATCGATTTCAGGTACTTCGGTTACATGCGCTTCAATGGATGCGCAGGGGGGTCAATGGTGTTAAATGTTCGGTACTTGTTGCCAAGATTAATTCCCTTTGTGAAAAGAAAAACTCGCTTTAAGGACTGAAAAAGGAAAGTTTCATTCTATAAAGTTTGATATAATATTAAGAGAGAATCAATTTGTCATGCAAATTTATGAATTTAAATATGATTACATGTGGGAAAAGTAGTTAATACCCTTGATCTCCATATTCCAATTAACTATTTTGGAGAAATAATTGAATTTGGCCTAAGCCCGCATTTAAATACGTTCATAGTTTCTTAAAACTTTGAACCATTACTTAAATATGTATTGAGGTCTTAGGGTCAAATTCTTTTTTACACAATATGAGATCAACCTCCTCCTCATATCCATTTATATATAAAATTTTACTTTGGACTAGTGAACTACACAGAAGTTGGTTGGTCCAATGTAATCTTGAAATAAAATTAAAAAGAAAAAAGAATCAACTTAAGAAGTTGGATAAAACATTTGAGTTTTGTTGGATGCAGTGGTAAGTCCCCTATCCCAGGTCTAGATTCAGGCCTTTGGTTAAGGGATTTACAATTTTTCAGTTAAAGAGAGAACAGAGCAAGAGAAGTGCAGAGCAGTAGAGTCAGTTAAAGATAAGGTTTTTCTGATTGATTGTTGTACACACCCAGTTGGATTGGTGTCTTCAAGTTATGCAATTCTGATCAAAGGGCATCAGCTTGAATCCTGACACTATTCAAATATTAATTTACTTCAGCAACCGAACTTCTAGCCTTTAGCTGAAAAGGCATACCCCTCTCCAAAGTTGTAAAAGAAAGTTTTGAGACTATTTAGCTTTTCTCTTATAACGAAACTGTCATATCCGTGTATTAAATAAATTTTCACAATTAATTTATTACACCCAAAAATTTTATAATTAAAAAATACATATCTAACTTTTTACTTCAACCAGAAAGAGAAACGTATTGAAACAAAGATTTTGATAAAAAGGAAACACAAAGAGTTATCAAATGGAGATAAAGAAGAGAGAAACATACTGAAACAAAGATTTTGATAAAAAGGAAACACAAAGAGTAATCAAATGGAGATAAAGAAGAGAAGTGTCTAATTTTGTCGCAAGGAGACAGAAAAGAAGCTTATAAAAGCAGCCTATTGGCGTAGGAAGGCTTTTATTAGGTCTGTTTTCACCAACATCACTCCAGCATAAGGGACTTTAAAATTCCGATCTTTTCATTTGAAAGGCTTAGTAGGACAGACAATCCTGAAATTAGATATCCTGTTTGCTCTCACTTTGCTTAGAACAGCTAAGCAAAAACCAGAGAGAATGAGTGAGAGTCAGGCAAGTTCCATGTTTGACTCACAGCTGCTTGCTCTCTTTCTTCTTCCATCACTTATATCCCTACTTCTGATCTTTATTATTGTTCAAAGAAAACAAGCCAGCTTTAATCTGCCACCAGGAAACATGGGCTGGCCATTTCTTGGAGAAACAATTGGCTACTTGAGGCCTTACTCTGCTACTTCAATTGGAGATTTCATGGAACAACATATATCAAGGTGAAAGAAAACTACCCAGAAGCGAAAAACCAACATTCAGAACAAAAATATGGCAGATATTGTTTAACCATAGCATTTAAACTTCAATTTTAACGTGCAGGTATGGAAAGATTTACAAGTCCAATTTATTTGGGGAGCCAACGATTGTGTCTGCAGATGTTGGGTTGAACAGATTTATATTGCAGAATGAAGGAAGTTTGTTCGAGTGCAGCTATCCGAGAAGTATAGGTGGAATTCTTGGAAAATGGTCTATGTTAGTCTTAGTAGGAGACATGCATCGAGATATGAGGATAATATCACTCAACTTTTTAAGCCATGCCAGGCTTAGAACACATTTAATGAGAGAGGTGGAGAAGCAAACCCTACTGGTTCTAAGCAACTGGAAAGACAATTCAACATTTTCAGCTCAAGATGAAGCAAAAAGGGTAACTTTTGACATTTGCATTACCAAAATAATGTAACATTAATGTCTGAATATTATTTGTAAAGAAAAAAGTATAGCTTATAAGAAGAAATTGCAGTTCACCTTCAATCTGATGGCAAAACATATCATGAGTTTGGATCCTGGGAAGCCAGAGACTGAGCAGCTAAGGAAAGAGTATGTCACCTTTATGAAAGGAGTAGTATCTGCCCCTCTAAATTTGCCAGGAACTGCATATAGAAAAGCCTTGCAGGTAAGCTAAGAAAATAGAAGATATAATGCTTCATCTTCACTTCTCAGATTCGAGTTTAACGAGTTCTGTTCTTGCATGTTCTTTTTTGACAGTCTCGTTCATCCATCTTGAAATTCATAGAGGGGAAAAAGGATGAGAGAACTGAAAGAATGAAGGATGGAGTTGAATATAGGGAGGAAGATGATCTTCTCGGATGGGTTTTGAGACATTCCGACCTTTCTACAGAGCAAATCCTTGATTTGATACTAAGTTTGCTCTTTGCTGGGCATGAAACTTCCTCAGTGGCTATTGCTCTGGCAATTTTCTTCTTACAAAGTTGTCCCAGTTCTATTCAAAAGTTACAGGTAAGTAAGCAAACATCGTACACAGAAACATGTTATGTTAGTTTTATCACTAGCCTTGATGTTTATTTAACTTGCAAGAATTTTGGTCAATTTTTTCCTTAATAGGAAGAACATAACGAAATAGCCCGAGCAAAGAAGCAATCAGGAGAAACAGAGTTGAACTGGGAAGATTACAAGAAGATGGAATTCACTCAATGTGTAAGCTCTGTTAATTTTCACTATCCAGTCAAATCAAAAACTTGCATTCTTGCTGTGTTAAAGAAATTAATCAGCTTCTTTTCTTCGTTCAAGGTTATCAGCGAGACACTTAGACTTGGAAATGTTGTCAGATTCCTCCACAGGAAGGCTCTGAAAGATGTTCAGTACAAAGGTAAACATAATCCCACGTGTCCCAAAACCAAAGAAATCTGTGTCTGTTTTGTCTGATTTACTGTAGATTTGCAAATGAAATTTGTAATGTTTAAAGGGTATGACATTCCACGTGGATGGAAAGTGCTTCCGGTGATTTCAGCAGTGCATTTGGATTCTAGTCTTTTTGAACAGCCTCAGCGCTTTAATCCGTGGAGATGGCAGGTTCGTAAAAGCATTTTGATATTGACTACAAAAGCGTTGCGTCTCCTGTTTCCAATGTTGCACTTGTCAATTGTCATAATCTTGTTATTCTTTTCCTTCTAACCATAAAAAACTCTGCAAGTTTTCCATCTTGTTTCTTCTACCCTGTAGCTGGCATCCCTGATTCCTGTTGTTTTCTCTTTGAATTTTACACACCAAAACGCTGAGGCAATAGGCACTAGAGAATTATTATGTGACTATAATATGATTAGTATAGAGGAAACTCAAATTATGTTGATAACTTGTACGTCGTAGCTTCATCTACATGACCTCTTACTTTTCTTTAATTGTCACATGAGGATTCCAAGCAGTCCTTTGAGTTGAAAAAGAAAGGGTGTTGCATGTTACAAGTACAGAAGTTACATTATGGAAGTCAAAAGTCTTTTATGACAGCAGTCCTTTTCATTCATGCAATTGAGTTCCAGGACTTTGGTGGGATAGATTTATGATTAAAAGAATTGAGAGTTATTATTTAATGACTTTTATGATTATAATTTACGTTGATTAAATTAATTTTGTATATCATAATATAAATTAATTTTATATATTATATTGTAAAGGGTTGATTATTATTTAATGACTTTTATGATTATAATTTACGTTGATTAAATTAATTTTGTATATCATAATATAAATTAATTTT
>JANZXR010000172.1:7210630-7223206 GCA_027575705.1 Erythroxylum echinodendron
GTAATTATATTTACCGACGGTATATTGGCTTTTTCCGTCGGTAATTGCCGTATGTAATTCACTATTTTCTTGTAGTGCTTCAAGTCCTTAGAATGCTTGAGACAAGGAAATTTTGTTCTCGTAATAATCCCTAACTCGATTGACAATTTTGTAGATAGGATCTTATCTAAAGGACGACTTTGTGAAGTATCAATATGTATTGACAACTTGTTATCCATTGCAGCATTCATTCATTGTAATTCATAACCTCTAGTTATACCTCAACATCTTTTTTTAATATTGACAATGGAAACTGACAAAAAATCAATAATGATAAGAAATTAAACATGTAAATATATATTTGAGCATAAGTCTATTTATAGGTGTTAAAGTTTAACAAACCTGCAGATTCCTTTGTACTAGTTTATTTATTATTGTTTGAGGAAGAATGAGGTTATGCCTGACTAACTTCATTGGTGGATGAGATCGAATTTCGTTGTTAGCTAAGAACTGATTGATATGTTTGAAGTTGCATATCCCTCTGTTCTACAATTTCAATACCTGTCACTTCTTTCCTTTGTTTCTACCAAGTGCCATTATATTGGATATCTATAAAAATAAAATAAATTTTATTAACATTACAATGCATACACTCATAATTACAAAAATACATTCAATCATTAACATTATTCACATCACATGACTCAATCATCAACAATTCACATTAACATAAGTTAACCATCAACAATTTGCATTAATATAATTAAGTCAACTATCAACAATCCACATTAACATAAGTGAATCATCAACAACAACATTGCTATAACTTAATCATCAACAATCAACATTAATATAACCCAGTCATCAACAATTTGCATTAACATAACCCAATCATCAACAATTTGCATTAACATAACTCAATCGTCAACAACACTCTTTAATATAACTCAATTATCGACAATACACATTAATATAACTCATTCATCAATAATATGCATTAATGTAACTCAATCATCAACAATTTGCATTAACATAACATAAGAAACAACAATCCGCATTAACAAAACTAAAGCATCAACAATCCACATTAACATAACCTAAACATCAATAATACCCATTGATATAAATGTTAGCAACATTATATTCAAACAATATAAAGAACACTTTTATTAACTTCAATCATCATGATTAAGATCTCGAAAATCATCATCATTAATTGCATTATGATTTGACTCTTCATCGTTATTATATTCGGCCAAAGTATCATCATTTTCAGATAATGAACCCTCAATATAGTCTTCATCTCTTTATAAAACAAGATTAGCTTGTACTTCATTTGCTTCTAGTATATTAGGATAGATATCTCTCCTATGAAATGATAATATATCTACATCTTCTATTTGTAGGGATCCATTATTCAGCTCCGATTCAATCTCTTAATATACTTCATCATCATCCTCACCTATTGGACCATTTTCCTTTTCACAAAAAAAAAATTCAGTGTTGAAACTTTTGAGTAACTTTCTAATTACTACCTAGTACAGTGTAGTTGAGGTAGAATACTTGCTTCATTTGACTTGTAAACACAAAAGGATCATTATCATACTATATGTTACTAACATTGATGCTAGTAATATTGCCATTCACTTTTATGTTTATCCCTTTTTCACCAAGATTAAACAATTTTCACTTAAAAAGAATAACATTTATATCCTTGTCTCCTTAATGTAATATAACTTTATTATTTATAAGATGACACTGAAGAAGTTAAAAATAATGGTTATGTTATCCCCCAACAACAACCCCATAATTTTAGGTTCTAAGTTAACTATTACGATCTTTTATATGAAATCTAACTCCATTAACAATGCAACCAGTATATTTTTTCCCACACATATGGGGCTCACATACAAAAGCATATAATGTTGTCGTCGCCTCTAACAAGTTACGGTTACCTGAAATATTCTCACAAATATTTTTTTCAATATACATTACATCAAGATTATGCCTCAATAGAAATTGCTTCCAATATGGCAAATTGAAATTTTTGATTTTTTATTCTAATTAAGATCAATAACACTTCACTTTTTCTTTTTATTACTTGGGTATTTGCCAATTGTAAACTCACCTAAATGTGATAGTTGTTCAACCACATCATTATAAGACAAGTGTAAATGAGTTTCATTATGTTCTACTTTGCCATTAAACAATTTGATTCTTTGTCATCTATGCCGATGTTCTAAGTAACAAAGATGTCACATATAAAATATTTTACTTTGTAGCCTCATTGAATGAGTTTGATGGTTACACATAGTACAGGCCATACACCTTTTCAGACTCCATCTAGATAAATTGTCATAAGCTGAAAAATCATTTATAATCCATAAAACAGTCCCATGCAGTATAAATGTTTCACCTTAAACAACATCATAAGTTTCTAATCCAATCTCCTAGAGATGGTTTAAGTCATCAATTAGTGGTTACATGTATACATCAATATTCTTACCAGGAGCAGTAGGTCCTAGAATAAGTAAAGATAATAAAAAAATGACTCCTTTATACACTTTTATAGAGGTAAATTGTATGGCACAAGAATTATCAGCTACATGCTATAAGAAGTACTTATATTACCAAATAGATTAAATCCATAAGAGGCTAAACCAAGTTGAGCATTACGACAATCCTTTGCAAACCATGGTAACTTTCCATCAAAGTCTTTCCATGCCTTTGAGTTTGTTGGATGACGCATAATGTTATCATCAATGTGTTTTTTTTTATGCCACCTCATATCTATACTTGTTTGGAATCTAGTGAGGGCTTCAAGTATAGCATAGATTTCATAAATTAACTAATTAATTTCATAAATATTAAAATAAGTCCATTTTCGAATTAGATATGATTAATTAGGATTACATTTAAAAATTGGAAACATGGTTACTGTTATAAGACTATGCAATGACCTCCAAGTTCGCTCACAAAATGCAGCAAAGTATAAATACAGTAGCTAAACTCTCACAATTTAACTCAACCTTACCAAGTCTCTCGTGTTTAAGGTGTTTCCCACAAAGGTAAAGTAAACCCACAAAATTCACTTAGCCAACACAATAGAATGGATAGCAATAAGAAGAGAAAGATGCACACAGCTTTACAATAAAAATGTCAACCTTTGTATTACTCACAATTGATCCAAAAGATACAAAGCTCCAACTCTCTCTAATGAATGAAGCCTTATTCAAATTGTTGGACCTTGAATTTTCTTAGAATTTATTTTATTAAATTAGCAAGCATGAATATAAGTTAGAATTCATAAATTATAAATTTTTAGAGTTTAATTTGGTCTATTATTATTTTCATGTGGTAGCATAGATTAAAAGAAAGAATTAGAATGAAGATAAGGAGATAGGACGCATTAGATTGAATAAGGAATGGTAAGATTGGAAGGTTAAATTTTTGCCTTAAACTAATAAGAGAAGAAGAGAAGAGAGTTGTGAGTGTTAAGAAAGAAAAAGAGAGAAAGTTGTAGAAGAAACTAGAAGAACATAAGGAGAACGCCGAAGCATAGAAAAAGAAGAAGGAAAGAAAAGAGCAAGGAGAAATAAGAGGAAGAAGATTATCAGCTGAGTTTTCTTTTTAGGTAAACCTTATTATTCTTTTTGTTTTGATAGAAGAAGGAAGTAGAGAAGATAGGTTATGTGCTGAAAATGAAGAAAAAAATAGAGAACCGAAATTCTTCTCCTCATATTTTTTTGAACCTTGACTAGATCTTAGTTCTTCTAGTTAGATAAATCAAGAATATATTAAGTTTAAGCACAGTCATGAATATATAAGCTTATGGAAGCTTTATTCATGTATGATGATTAAATAAAAATATTTTTGTTCATAGGGAACCAAGATTATCGAAGGCAAGAACAAGAGAAAAGACAAACTTGATCTTGGAAATATCAAGTAAATAGGTGGGTAATATGTTTATAGTTTTTGTGATGATGAGCTGAAAATTGTTTGTTTGTATGTGTACTTAAATCCTTAATTTACTTATTGTGAATGCGGGAAAAGTGTCCTATTGACACGACCCGCTTTCCAGGCCATATCGGCACTAGGGAATGGGTAGGCTTAATGCCACCAAGACCCATAGTAAACCTAACTTTTCTATGTTCTACTGCAAATCTGGCATGACCTATTTGTTTGTCTGACCATATATATGCAATTACCTGTCTAACAATTCAGTGATAAGTAAGAACATTACCGAGTTACGGGGTATTACACCTATGAATTTGTTATCATGTTTATTTTGAAATAAACTGCAATTTAGTATTGATGCAAAGCAAAAAATTTACGAAGCATGAAAATATGAATATATTATGAAATATGTATGCATCTGAAACTTTGCTTATGTGGGCAAGAGAGATACCATTTCATTCATCACTTGCACGTCGACTTAAAGCCTTCTCCCGGCTGCCCACTTGTGGCATATGAGCTATGAAAGATGGACTTATTTCATTCATGGTGTAAACTTCGGTTTCATCATTTTGTTCTATGGGATTCTCTCGAGCCATTATGCTTGTGCATTGCATCTTGAATTGTTGAGTATAAAGCATAATTGAGTTTTATGACTTGATTATTATTTGATTTAATTATCTGACTTGTGAGAAGAAGTGTTCATGTTTATGTAAAATTCTCAAATTTAGAATCTAAATGTTGTGATTTGTTGAAATTAAAATAACACTATATATATATATATACGATAACGAACAGCACACAAATCAAGCATACACACACACACACACACACACACACACACATATATATATATATATATGCATACACACACACACACACAGATATATATATATATATATAAACTATATTAATCTAGGTAGAATTTGACAAAATTGTTTTCATGAAGGTTGTAGATATTTTTTTTAGCTTTCTAATGATATAAAGTTTGTAATTTTTGGACTTTGGACTAGAGAGTTATGATGTTTTGAGCATGATCGCAACTTTTGTGTTTTAACAGGAGCAGGATCGTGACTCCCGGTATCTGTCACAGGTATGAGAAATTTTCTCACCCCTATGACTTTTCTCTTCTGCACTTTGTTTTTAATTCGTTAATTCATTTGCTATTTATTCCTTAATGCCCAATTCAATTTATTTTTATGTCCATTTTATTCTATGTTATTTTATTTAAATTGTTAGGTATTTGTTTTTACTCCCTCTATGAATTTTATTTATTTATCTAATTATTTATTCATTTATTTTAAAAATTACATTAATTTTATTTGTTTGTTTATTTTTTTTATCTTGATGTTGAATATATATATCTATATATTTTTTATTTAAGAATACCCTAATTTTTGGCACCTTGTAGCTGTAAAATAGGAATCGAGACCCGGAGCCAACACAAATAAGCTATTTATAGGCTTTAGGAGACTTGTTGGGCAAGAATATAAGAAAGTGGTCTTAAGGCCACTAAGCCACTAACTTAGTCAATAGTTGACATCCCTAACCACTTTAGGCATTATTTTAGTGGGTGGGTTACATAACTTACCACTATCCCACTCATAAGTCAAAGTAACATTTGTAAAATGCTTACAAGAGACCTCATCCATGTTCTTTGCGACATCATCCCACTTTCTTGGTGATTCATCCAACTAAAATAGTGCCTAAAGTGGTTAGTCAAGTTCCGAGACAATTTGCGCATGGTCCGACCAATGCACATCTATAGTCTAGTTTGTTCGTCCATGGTCCATCATTTGACCACCATTTCATCCTTAGTCTCACTAAAGAAATCTTAGGCAAGTCCAACTCACCCTAACCACCAAGCCAATCAACGTCCCATGGCCACCGTAACTCAAACCATGCTTGATCTTTACTTGGTTAAGTTACCTTGGTTCCTTTGGCCTGCCTTCTTCATGCCTAATCCATGTTAGACATTGGCCGAGGCCCACCAATGCTAGCAAAATGGGTCCTGCAATGTTAAGGGACTAACAAACCACCCCCACTAGATGAACCCAACGCCCTCTTCGGAACAAATTGAAGGTAGTCGTTTACCTGGTCTTCGAATTTCCATAAGGTTGTGTCTTTCTCCCAAGTAGCTTTGAAGACTGGTTTATTCTTCCACCGAATCAGGAACTCCATCCTTCGATTCTTCTTGTGTTGCCCCAATATTTGATAATTCAAAATCTTTTTAATTTGCTCATCGAATTGTTTCCTTACAACTGGTAGAGCTCTTTGCACTTGACTCCTTTTAGGATCTATTGAATCCTCATGATATGGTTTAAGGAAAGTCACATGAAAAGTAAGATGTTCCTTTAAATGCTCAAGTAACTCGAGGCTATAAGCTACATTTCCTATCTTTCCAAGGATCTCGAATGGGCCATCATACTTTGGCACCAACCCTTGATACACATGCTTGCTACTAATCTTCTTCCAAATTTAGGGAGTAAGTTTGAGAAGGACCTTATTCCTGATTGCAAAATCAAACAGTCTTCTCTTTTGATCCGCATATTTCTTCATCCGTTTGGAAGCTTTGCGAAGACTATCCCCTACTTCATCCAACAATTGTTGCTTTTCCTTTGCAAAACAATAATTCCCCTGACATATGTTGAGTTATCTCGAGAGGAGTGACTAGTTGTTATCCCAGAACAACCTCAAAACGACTTTTCTCTGTTACTGAAGATATGTGGAAGTTATATCAAAACAATGTCAATTAAAGTTAACCAATTTCGTTGACTTGCATTTATATAATGCTGCAAGTATTCCTCCAATAAGCCATTGATCCTTTCTGTTTGGCCATCCATTTATGAGTGATTCACAGTTGAGAACTTCAATTCACACCCCATCTTGTTAAAGAGAACATCCAAAATCGACCAGTAAATTGGGCTCCTCGGTCACTTACTATGTTCGCTGGAATCCCAAAATGCTTCACCACATTTTTGTAGAAAAGCTTTGCAGCAACATCCAAGGGACACGAAGCTAAAGTTGGCACAAAGACCGCATATTTGGAGAACCTATCAACTACCACCATGATTGAATTCATGTCGTCCATCTTTTGGAACCTGCCAATGAAGTACATCGAAACTGACATCTATAGTTTTTCTGGAATTGGTAAGGGCTGCAACAAACCTGCCTTCTTCTTCCTTTAAGGTTTATCCAATTGACAAACAAGGCAAGTTTTGACATATACCTTAATTTCGTTCTCCATCTTTGGCCAATAATAAGATCGGGGAAGGAGTGTTAACATCCGTTCGACTCCAGGGTAACCAGCCCACTATGAATCGTGTGGCTCCTTCATTAAATATTTCTGCAAGGCACCAAAACTTGGCATTAACAATTGATTATTCTTCGTCATGAGCAACCCCTCATTATCAAGCTAAAATCGTTGCACAACACCCTCCTTTACTTGTTTCACAATTTGGCCATAAGTGTTGTCCAGAGGAGCTGCTAGTTTAATTTTCTCCAACATGTCCGATTCCACTCAAGTGATTGCATACAAGGCTGCAAAGACTTCCTTTCTGCTCAATGCATCCACCACATTATTATATCTCCCCAGTTTGTACACCTATACAAAATCATATTTGATAAGAAACTCTTGCCATTAGGCTTGTATTACTCACAATTGATACAAAGGATACAAAGTTCCAACCTTTACATTACTCACAATTAATACATATGATACAAAGCTCCAAATCTCTCTAATGAATGAAGCCTAGTTCAAATGAGTTCTTTATAAGCTTTAGGAGACTTGTTAGGCAAGAATACCAGAACTTGGTCTTATGGCCACTAAACCACTAACTTAGTTGGTGGTTAACATCCCTAACAACTTTAGGCATTATTTTAGTAGGTGGTTTACATAACTTATCACTGTCCCACTCCTAAGTCAAAGCAACATGTGTAAAATGCTTACAAGACACCTCATCTATGTTCTTTGCTACATCATCCCACTTTCTTGATGATTCATCTTACTAACTATGCCACATCACCCATGATTTTATTCAACGGTGAAAGTTAGCCAAGTTTTGAGCCAATTTGCACATGATCCAATCAATGCGCACCTATGATTTAGTGCCTGTTTGGTTGAGCTTATGTTAGTAGAGCTTTTGTCAATAGAGCTTTTGTCAGTAGAGCTTTTCTGAAAAGAGCTTTTTTAAAAAGTCAATTGACTGTTTGGCTGTCAATTAAAAAATAGCTTTTTAAAAAGAGCTTCATATAGTAGACTGTTTGATAACATAAAAATAAAAAGCACTTTTATTAATTGTAACTATATTTTCTTTTATAATAAAATTATTTAAAATATAAATATTATTTAAAATATATTAAACAATATACAAAACAAAATATATTAATTATTATATAATTTTAAACCATATGAAATATAAATGAAAATATATCTAACCAAATTTTTGTATAGATTATAACATAAGTAAAACTAATTTCAAAAATGAATATTAAAACATATAAAAAATTCAAATAATATTATATAAATCTCAAAATAAACGTGAAAATGTGTTTGTGAATATTGTAAGAACTATGTGTAAAGCATAAGGGTAAAAGGGACTAAAAATAGGCTCATTAATTGATATAAAAAATCTACTTTAAAAAGTGCTTTTTTGAAAAGCTCCAAATTTGAGCTTTTTCAAAAGCTGTATTTTAGCTTTTAAAAAAGCTATTTTTACTTCAAAAGTGCTTTTGAAGTTTACAGCCAAACACTCATTTTTTCCTTAAAATAACTTTTGCGGTGAAAAAAAGTACTTTTTCACCTGCTAAAAGCTGAACCAAATGCATTCTTAGTCCGTTTGTCCGTAGTCTATCATTTGAGTATTATTTCGTCTTTAGTCCCACTAAAGATATCTTAAGAAAGTCTAACTCGCCCTAACCACCAAGTCAATCAACACCTTACAATCATCGTAACTTAAATCATACTTGATCTTTATTTGGTTAAGTTACCCTAATTCTTTTGGTATGTTTTCCTCATGTTTAATCTATGCCAGACTTTCGCCGAGGCTTAGTAATACTAACAGAAAGAGTCCGGCAATGTTAAGCAACAGTTGCTATCCACTAGACTACTGCTCATGACAAATTAAACACGTCCTTCTAGACTACTGCTCATGACGAATTAAACACGTCCTTCTGTGCTGTACCTAGAAGACGTATTTGGGGCGATCTTCTTTATTGTCGCTTCTGTCCTAACGAGAATAATTGGAAGAGCAACTGAATAAGATTCTCATGGAATATATCGTGTAGGACAAATGTGGATGGGAAAATATTTTCCTTTCTCCATTATCCAGTCTTGTTTGTTGTGTCATCTCCATCATGTCCTCTGCGTTGAAATTACTTGGCGTTAAACGAATATACGTAGGAAAAATCCAAAACCAGTATCGTCCTCTGGCTGCACAGGATTGGTGGGGACTCTAGGATACGAACATCGATTGGTATTGTGATAGCTATAGTTGAAAACAATTGCATGACACAAGCTTCATTGAATGAGGATACAACGCAAATTTCCACGAAGGAATTGCTCAATTAAGAAACCTAACCTATGCATTTTGTTGTCTACCGACGAGCCACGTATTTTCGAAGTGACAGAAAGCGATGTACTTGGACAATTCTATTCAAAGAAAACTAAACGTATTGCTGATATTTATCATAGGATTACTAGTACTCACCAAGCAACGATTGTAGCTGGAGATACAATACTTTTCTAATACACATATTAATATACATAATTAGGAATTAAGAACCATCGTAGTATGGGCTTATCTGCCACAATCAATTGATTGATTGTACATTTTATGACATAATTAACTAAAAATATTCTTTATTTTTTATATATCTATTAAGATTTGTATGATAAATTCCATAGGAGGACATATAAGATAAAATCCATGAGATAAATTTATTTTTAGATGAAATTATGATAAGATAATAATTATGAAATTTATATTATATTAATGTATTATTTTTAAATTGTTTTTAGTTGTTATTCTATTAAGAATAGATATTAATAGATCGGAAAGACTATCACATGTTATTTTTTTCCTTATAAAAAAATAGTTAAGTTTATAACAACAACAACAATCCAGTGAAAGTCTCACTGATACACGTGGTCTGGAGAGATTCAGCAATACATAGCTTTGTCAATAACTGTAAAGAGACTATTTTCGATAGACTTACATGAAAAATATATAATTAAAAATAGACATAAAATAAAAGATGAAAATAATAATAAAATAAAAATAAGCAAATACATATAAATAAAAATATAAAAAGAGTTAATACAATAAATATAGTACAAGGTAAAAAATACAAATAAAAGATAAAATAAGTAAATAAATATTCAAACAAGAAATGACAAGAAAATATTTAGGTTAAGTAAAGAAATATTTAAACTAAATAACTAAGAGGGAAGTACTACATATTAAATGTTTAGGCTAAGAAATGAGACTCAAAAGAAAATGTTTAAAAGACATATGGAAAGAGAAGGACCTCTCTATATGAGATCCTTTATCTGCATCTTAGTACCAAAGTTTTCTATTGAGGGTCATGCCCTGTAAAGTACTAATATGTCATATCATTCTTGATCACCTTCTCCTTATTCTTCTTAGGCCTTCCTTTTTTCTCTTACAGTTTCTAAGTACAATCTTTTCATTATAGCGTCAGAGTGTCTCTTCTTAACATCTCTTAACCACCTAAGCCTTGTCTCTCTTAATTTTTCATTAATATTAGCCAATTTAATTTGTCTCTTACCATTACATTCATAACCTGATGCATATCCAACAAAGCATCCTCGTCTCTGCCACCATAAGCTTATGACTGTACACCTATTTGATGGGCTAACACTCCACCTCATAGAGCATGGCCTTTCTAATCAGTAAACGATATAACTTACCGTTGAGCTTGAGTAGTATCTTCCTGACACATAAAACTCCTCATGCACTTCTCCATTTAACTTACCCTAATTTGATACGATGAACTATGTCTTCATTGATCTCTCTATTGCTTTGGATGATTGAACCTAGATACTCAAAATACTCTTTCTGTGGTATAAATTCTAAATCAATCTTTACCTCCATATTAGAAGTCACTCTATGGACTGAAAAGTTACATTTTAAGCAATTAGTCTTAGTCCTACTTGATTTAAAATCCTTCAACTCTAACGTTTTCCTTCGACACCAACGTATCCTTTTAATAAATATGTGAGTACTTGCTAGAAGAAATGTTCACTAAACTAACTCAATATAAGAACATTACTTATGTGTATATGGAAATGCTTATTGTAAAGGTTGTGTAAGTGATTATTTGATTTAAGATCTCTAAAATATCTTATATAGGGATTGTTATAATTTGATACTAATTATAACATATCATAGTCAAAAGTAATTCAACTGGTAATTATTAGGTATGACATGAATTATAAGTGATCAATATAAGATTCATCACCTAAAGTTAATTAAGGAGGATGTTTTAATATTCTCGATTAGCATTGATTTAAGAAATTCTTAGTTAAGGTGGAATGATAATTTAATAATAAAATTTAAATATCATTAAAAATTAGTTAATAATGCTGGAGAACTAATATAATTAGATTCAAATAGAAAAGACACTAATTTCGTACTCTATATGTAATCAGAATATTATATGATGAAAAGATTAAATTATACAAAAAAATCACACACAAAAAGGTCAGTCAAAACTAATTTGACATTGCTAATATTTAGATAGTTATAATATGTTGCTATATGTCAATCTTGATCTATAGATATAATTTATAAAATTAGAAAATTAAAGATAAATTAAATGAGATTATTTTATATATTCTTAAATACAATTTATGATTATAATTTATATGAATTGTCAAAATATTTCACAAATAAAATTTGAAGAGAGAAAAAGGTAATTTAATCAAGTTGGATTTGATTGTAAAGTTAAAAAATTTTAGGATAAAATATAAGATATTTAAAAATAGGAATCAAGATTAGATATTGAATCTTATTTATACCACCCCATTGAATTCAAATTTTGTTTTAAAATTAAATTAAACTTATATTTGGAATAGATTTTTCATTTATTTGGGAAATAATTGTTTAATCTAATTTAATTGTCCAAAGAATTGGAAATATTATCTTAACTAGAATCAAACAAGGATTGATATTTTCATGCGTAAGATATGATTATATTGAATTGTAATTCCTATATATGTTTGAAGTATTTTATATGCATATTGAATTGCACACACACACACTGAGAGATTAAATTATACATATAATTTGTGTTTGATAAGACCATTCAAAAATTAATCTCTCATTATAATATTAAGTATATGTTTATAACATGATTATTGCCTTCCATTTTTTTTAGAAAAGTATTTTGATTTTCCTTGTTATAAAAATAAACAAGAGTTTTGTTCATTGTTGGGTCCATTAAGTAAATTCAAGATCACTTTAACTAAATATATTGCCTTATAATAATAGGTTCTACTTAATTAAAATTTGACTTAGATAAGCAAACTCATGATCATTTGAATTTGGATACGTGATTAATGTGTGTGTGTGTGTGTGTGTGTGTGTGTGTGTGTGTGTGTGTGTGTGTGTGTGTGTGTGT
>JANZXR010000172.1:7233711-7287331 GCA_027575705.1 Erythroxylum echinodendron
TGGATATCGGAGTTGAGAGTTATGCTCATTACAAGTTAGTGATGCTGCACAAGGTGAATATTGGATATTTGTGTAGACTTTTTTTGCTTGAATTAATAGAAAATGAGTTCTGTGATGTTTTGAAACGGGATGAAGAATGAGTGTGGTTAGTTAGAGATGAAATGGGGGTGAAAATGATGAGGAAAATGAGTTAGGAAGTTTATATATGCATAGGATGGGTCCTAGGTAGCTTAAGGAGTTGGAAGTATGAAATTTGACCCGTAGCTATCCGTTAAACCGACTTGATGTCCGTTGGGCAGACCTTCTCGGGTCTGAAAATGTCCCAGCTCAGTTCATATCCCTTTGTAGGGACATCATGTCCGCTAAGCGGACCTTTTCGGGTGAAAATGGCTCCCAAGCCTGCTATGTCCGTTTAAAGGGACATTATGTCCGTTGGACGGACCTTCTCGGGACAGTTTTAAAAATGTGCAAATTTTGACCCTCCAAATGGAAAAAATCTCGCTTTGGGGTCTTTACGGAAGTTGTAGAAATTAAAGTTCTCTTCGAAACTGTACTTGAATGGTCTAAATCCAACGTCTTTATCAAAAGTTATGCTAATCGCTTCATAATGAACTAGAGACATAGAACTACAATTGTTTCGAAGAAGTCAAATTTGTGATTCCGCTACCGGAATTAGTTTTGGGCTAGAGAGATCCTATGGAAACAACCTTATAGGATGATACGTTTACGTCATTGATATTTGCGATCGTCGGGCTCCAGTAACGGGGTCCGACAATTAATTTCAAGAGATCAACGACAAATTAAAGAATCGACAAGATGACTTATTTTTAAGGAGGCTATTAATTTATTGTTGGATCATATTTATTATAATTATTGGGTTTTACTTAGCAATGTACTTATTACAAGAAATATATTTATCCTGTTAATGTATTGATTAATATTACATATTTCTTCATATTAATGTATTAGTATTATCTTATTTGGAAAGGGCTATGAAGTTATTTATAATATTACATATTTCTTCATATTAATGTATTAGTATTATCTTATTTGGAAAGGGCTATGAAGTTATTTATCACCAATTAAGGATAAACACAAATCTAAAAACAAAGTAATAGGAAATTATATCTTTATCACCATAATAAGCATATAAGAAGTAAGATTGTAAAAGACAAATCATTAATAAGTTGGACAAGTGTGACATAAACAACTATAATTTCCATATATAAACATATATATTGTTTAAAGCATATATATACACCATAATTCATCATCCAAATAAGATCTGCATATAAAAATAAAGATCCAGAATAAACATCATAAAAAAATTTAGCCTTCGTATACACGAGTATATCCAAAATACAAAATAAGCTCTATATATGTGAGTTTATCTATATCCAAAATAAGCTCCATATACATGAGTATGTAGTCTCAACGTCCATATATATAAAGATAATTTCTTCTTCTTTTGCTCTTTATCGATTATGCTAGTTCTTGTGCCAATTCGTGTCATGTATTCAATTGGAACATGTTTTTGAATTGTGACCATATTGCTTGCATATATTCCATGTCATTTGAAGTCCTTTCTAAATAACTTTAGTTCTGCTCCTCTCCTACCTCCTTGCACTTTGAATTTTTTTGTCTTTTAACCCTTCTCAAGTATTACGGTAGAAGGATTTTAGAACCATGAAACTTGATAGGGGTTGACCACAAATCCTTACAAAGAATTGGAAATTTTTGATATGTGTAAACAACTTTAAATGTTTCATTACTATACACCAAATCCATATAATCTTATAGTTTGGCACCATTGTGTCTGATTACAGTATAAACATGTTGGTAAGGAATTCCACTTAAATACCATCCCTGGCATATGCAACTCCTGTTGGCTAAATTAACAATATGTTAGTCAAAATTCATATGCTCCACTTCAAACAATCTCCCACCACTAAAGTATGACATCTCTTTACTGGAAAGTTTAAACTTCTCCAAGGGTTTTCTAGATCCTAGGACAAATAGATTCATTAAGTTTCTCTATCTCCTCCTTTTTCTTATTAAATCTCTTCATCATTGCTCTTCTATTCATCTTAAGCATTACGATGATCAGTTTGTCTCTAGCATATTTGATGTAAGCCTTGAAGCTTTCACAATGATTGTTCTGCAATATGTTACATGTACGCTTTTCACTATGAATGTGCCTACACCATCTACAGGTTGGTATGTTGTCCAATCAATCATAGATAAACTCGTCAATATCTTCTAATTGCTTCATATACCTGTTTAAGGAAAAAAAGAACTCTAATATGACTTAAATAACCATATATATTGAAGTTCAAGTGTTATCCAAAATTAAACAATCATATACCTTTCCAATTCATTAAAGGTATATGCTTTAGCCCGCACTCCACACTATATTTTTTATAACCTTTGTAGTCTTAAATTCAGCTTAAAGGTTAGCATATATATGTGTTACACAATATTTGTGTCCAACACCAACTATATCAACATTGAACACATTTTCTACATCGTATTTCCATTAATCAACAAGGTATGTTAACTATAAATGAATGTTTATAAGATTAAAAGAAAAACCAATAACAAAATTGTACTTTTTGTCGATCAAAAATGAAAACCTAATTATCATCCTAATAGTGTTCGATTTCTTTTTGTAAACATTCAATAAACTATTTCCATGATACTTGAGTCTCTATTCTAATCATAACCCACACGATCAAAAAAATGTTGTTATTTACATCCAATCCACTAGCCAAAAGCAATTGCCCTTCATGCTTGCCCTTCAAATGACAATCATCGACATATATTTTAGTCCTACAACTAGCCAACCCTTTTTACAAGCACACACACACACACACACACACACAAAATCAAAACTATCTTGTGGATACTTGATTATAAAAGTACTACCCAGATTATACTTTAATATAGCTAACCTATAGCTCCGTAAATTTTGAAATTGCTTTCCCTCTTCACCCACCAAAATTTCTAATGCAAAGATCTTCTCTCTATATGCTATTTTGTTTGTAATCTCAATATTAAAGTCCCTTAAAAGTGCGCCTTTAAGCTTTTTAACTTCTTAAGTAGGACAATCTTTAAAATATGAGAGATATTTCTTTGCAATCCATAGCACCTTACATTTTTTATTCTATTATTTTCTACCACACTCATGGTTAGATTGAAATGATGTCCCATGTTATATTGGAGAAGTATGTATTCTCTATCCACAACCCCTTTTACATATAATAGTTATTTTATAACTCTCATTGTTGATAGATATATAATCAAAACCTTTGTTAATAGTATATTGCACTAAAGCTTGCTTAATTGCTTTCATTGAATTAAATAACATACCAACCTTTAAATCAATTGGCCTTAGCATATCATTATGTACATTAAAACTTAGGCCTTCATCTCCCTTCTTCATCTAAATTGGCATCCATGCTCCTAAGCTTATTAGAATCTTCATATACTGAATTTGTATCTATATTCTATATCTGGTATATTGTTTGTTGTGTGTTCTTTTACACCATCATAAACAGCCTTTTTCACAGCCTCTTCATCATCTCCCTCATCAAATCTATCATCATAATTAGTTGAACTGGAATCACAGAGTCACTAACTTCCTTCCTCACCCTCATATGCTAGATCATTAAATTCACTAAACTCTCCTTCATTGCACTCATTTATGTCAGGCTATTTTCCCTCCCTAGAAGTAGGTTGATCAACCTTAACGACATTACAATCATCTAGTTCACCATCTTCTAAACACCTTTTCTTATCTCTCAATAAGAGACACACAACCCCATCAAATACAATCCTCCACAATCTCACAGCATTTTAATTACATTAATCATAACGATTATGTCATCATCACTTTTTAATTCTCTAATTCCATCCTCAAAAGACTCATTACAAAAATTATAACTTAAAACTCCAACCTTTCTATATCGCAAGTCCCTTGTTGTGTATATGAATTGGTCCAACTATACTCTAAAATTATACATTTCTCCTCCTTCATAATGCATGGTTAGGGTAAAATTGAAGTTTTTACTATACCAAAATTGAAACTCAAACATAAGGTGTACCACATAAGAAAGATAAACAAACAAAAAAATAAGTTATAAAGTATTTAATTAAAATATGTTCTTTAATTCCATGAAATAAAACATATGTAACTTTCATAATTTTTTCAACTCTATCTCTTTCAGGATTCATTTTCCTAAGGTTTATTTCAAATCCTAACTCATAAGCATCAATGTTATGAAATAATGAAAAAGCCTATACACACAAACATATTATAGAAGCTTGAAATAATGAAAGAGTCTACATACTCAAAAACATATTTTATAAAGCTTGAAATAATGGAAGAGCTTACATACACAACATACTAAACATCTATAATGAAACTTTTTCAGATCATGTAACAATATATAATGGTGAAAGACAATTTAATAATGCAGGACATGATCAACCTACCAAGAAAGAACTAATAAAAAAATTTCATAGTTAGGACCAAATTATATCGAACTCTGCCTACAAGATCGATGTTGAAACTGGTGAAAGAATATAATTTAAAGGACAATATGGTACACCTAACAAAAATTTCAGACACAAATAGTTGCAAATCTCTTGCTTCTTTCCATCTAATTCTTTTATGTAATTTTTGGCTTTTAGTTTTTCATTCTTAACATGGCATGTAAAACTGAGGGTCTAAATTATAGTAGAGTAATAATGACTTTAAAAAATTTTCAACTGACTAACTTGAAAGACAACATTAATGCTCTTTAAAATCTTAAAGAATTCGTTTGTTGAATATAATCATATCTAAGAATCTAGATGCAAATCTTTAAGCATATATAATAGTATGTCACACAAGATAACTCCACAAATCATGATATATTATATAAGAGTGAAAGACGAACATAAATTGACATTGACGAGAAGTAAAATTGTAAATCAAGGAGAACTATTTCATGATATACATAAAAAGAAACAATTAAGAAAATAATATAAGAACTAAAAAATTACATTTAAATAAAAATAAAAAAATATTCAAAATGTAATTTCACAACTTAGGAACTACTCAACCTATTAAGAGAAAGAGGGGGAAAATAAGCTTTAGAATGCAATAACATCTATAGAGAAGAGCGTAAATATTCACTAAACCACTAAAAAGACATGACGGATGACTGAAGCTTTCAGTGCCCAACACAATTTATCCTGGCCATACTAAATAGGAACATAATAAAGCACTAGATGATCTCAACATGAATATAATAATTTCAATTTCTTGAGATTTTTGCAGCTCCTCCATAACCATCCGAATCCTAAATTGTCCCCTCGAATTCCAAATAAACAAAGACTCTCCAACTCCAATTCTACATTGGGTTCATCAACAAAAACAAAATATATTCACTATTGGCATTCAATTCATCCTTAACTTCACTACTATTATTCATATAGATAAAGAACTCCTTCAAACACAAAAAGACACAATCCAATCAAAAAGAGAGGCCTTAAAAGAGAGACAGTAAGAGAAGCGGGAAGACTACACGAATTTGACAAAGAAAGTAGAAATCATCAATGAATTAATCATATTAAGAAATTATTATTGGTTCACTTAATTTTGGATTCTAATTATTTCAACAGCTTATGATGATGCCATTTTACCAAGTTTTTTTTGCATACCATATAACGGAATATGGTGATTGATGAAGTTG
Source organism: Erythroxylum echinodendron (assembly GCA_027575705.1). Taxonomy (NCBI): domain Eukaryota; kingdom Viridiplantae; phylum Streptophyta; class Magnoliopsida; order Malpighiales; family Erythroxylaceae; genus Erythroxylum; species Erythroxylum echinodendron. The sequence continues at coordinate 7,239,450 of JANZXR010000172.1, forward strand.
GAAGTTATCATATGAAAGGAACCATAAAAGAAAAGGGACCAAGAATTACCTCTGTGTCTATTACTTGTATCTTTACTACTTGCCATCTCTGTTGCCGCCTGTGTCCCTACTGCTTTTTTTTGGTGAAATAAAGAAACAATGAAAACCTAATGCCTTAAGACAGCCACAGAGGAGGCATCATTAACTAGAAGTTGGCAAATTCCTGGAACAGGAGCCTCCTAAATAGACCATCGTTGCAGATGAGAAACACCATACTTTGCTAAAAGGTCTGCACACTGATTACCCTCCTGAAGGTTATAAACAATAGAGCAATCCCACTGTCACTTCACCAGAATCCTGATATCCTCAATGACATTCAAATACAGATGAGAGCAAGTGCATGATCCCACGACCAGATTAATGGATTCTCGTGGGTCCAATTCTACTACTATTTATCGATATCCGTGTTGCCAAGCCAATTCCAAACCATGCTAAATCGCTAAAAGTTCAACGAGCATAGTAGTGGCATGACCAATGAATCCTGAGTAGCCGACTAGCCAGTCCCCTCTCTCATCACGTAACAAACCACCAAAGCCTGCAGCTCCTAGATTACCAGCCAAGCTACCATCCACATTGATTTTAACATACCCTGTGGATGGCGCCTTCCATGCTACCCACCTGCTCGATTTTTGGGTTGTATTCGATGAGAAAGCACAGTTGCACTCATCAAAAGCCTCATGAACCACTGAAGTTGTCACACAGTCGATAGGACCTCGTGCTAGATTACCTCTTTGTTTCTGACACACTATATAATCCAAGCCACGATGACAAATTTTAACACATAATGAAAAGGTCGTGAGGAATCGAGGACATGAGAGTTAAGCCAATCGTCTAGATTGAGTTTGAAGAAAGAGTCTTCGACCTGCTCAAGGATGGAGATCCACATCGCCTTCTCCCAAATGTAGTCCCTTAAAACATGGGTATGAGTTTCCCACCCTTTACCGCACCTTTGATAGTAGGGAGACGAAGTCATTCCCTATTTATAACGCAGCTCATTCGTAGGTATGTGGTACCAACGAATCTTCCAAATAAAGAATTAGAACTTTTGTGGAATATTAAGCTTCCAAATCGGCGTCCATTTCATATTGGGATTAGGAGGATGGGCAAGCGAGTAAGAAACTCATATCCTGATTTCACTGTATCTTGTCCAGCTGGTGATTCCCCCCAAATTATCGAATCCGTGGCCACTCTTGATCGGGAGACGAAAACTACTATGATAGACTGATACACCTCTGGCCCTAAGGGTATGTGTAATCGAGAGAGATCCCACATACGGCGGTCATTTAGAATGTCCCCCACCACTAGTTGGTCTTGATCGTTGATTTGGGATACCTGATTGCGTAGTGTGTAGTCACTGACCCATCGATCATTCCATAATGAAATGTTAGCCCCATTCCCAACTCTCCATAGGAAGCCATCGCGCAAGTGAGGAATAGTTTTACATATGACTTTCCATCCCAGAGAAGCAGTGGGAGAGGCCATACAAGTAAATACAGAAGCAGTCCAGAGATACTTACTTCACATCTCATCAATCTAGAGTTTCTGACTATTCTGGGAGAGATCCTAAAGAAGTTTGCCACACATGGCTATGTTGTTGTCACGAGCCATATAGAGTCCAAGGCCGCCCATATCTTTATGACTACAAACAACTTCTTAATGCAATAGGTGAATACCTTTACCATCAGTAGATTTCCATAAGAAATCGCGACAACATTTATCAAGAATATTACAGACCCCTTAGGAAACTAGCACGTTTGTATCGTGTATAGAGGAATTGTGGCTAAAGTGGATTTCGCCAAAGTCAATCACCCAGCTTTATTCAAAAGTTTAGCTTTTTATCCTTACAATTGATTGTGAATCCTATCAACAACATCCATGAAGTCACCCTTTTTATTAGTACCAGTGATAGGGACACCAAGGTAGCTGTCCAAGTCTGCCGTAAAGGTCAGATGAAAGTGAAGCTTCAAGCATTCCTTATGCCGACGATTGACATGGGGCGATAAGAAGGTTTTGGATTTCTGCTCATTGATAAGCATGCCATAACAAGAGTAAAACTGTTGCATAATCTCCAAGACCACCTGAAATCTTGGAGGCGTAGCTTAGGAAAATAAAAGCACATCATCAGCAAATAATAAATGTGAGATAAGGGGCCCATTACCTGAGACTTTGATGGCTTTCCACTACCTCGCCTGAGCGTGACTACAAATGAGCATGGAGACCTTCTCCATGCACAGTACAAACAAATATGGCAATAATGGATCCCCTTAGCATAGCCTTCGTTGCGGCTCGAACGCTGGTAGACGAGATCCATTCCATAAGATGGAGAGCCGAGCTGTAGACACACAAGACATAATGAGGGAGATGATAGCTGGCAGAAAGCTAAAATCTATGTTGGTCTGTTGTAAGAAACACCAGTCAAGTCGATCATAGGCTTTATGAAGGTCAATTTTCATGGCCAAGTAACCTTCTCATTTCTTAGATTTCTGGATGGAATGAAGCACTTCTTTGGCCGGAATAATATGCTCCGATGTTATTCGTCCCAGAATGAAGGCTCCCTACATAGGAAGGATAAGTTTCCGTAGGATAGGTCTAAGACGTTGGACAATACGTTGGAGAGGATGTTATAGCTAACGTTACAGAGGTTGAAAGGGTGGAATTGAGACATTGAGGCCGGCTGACCATCTTTTAGGATTAAGGTCACCAACGTTTCATTAATGTCGGTAGGGCAAGTTCCAGAAGTAAAGGCATCCTTCACCATATGGAACACACACTCCCCAACTAGATGCCAATATTTCTTATGAAAACCAGCTAAAAATCATCTGATCCAGGAGCTTTGTACGATTTCATAGATTGAAGAGCATTAAAAAACTCCTCCTTAGATATAGGTGCCATTAGGGATTGAGCATCAGCCTCAGATATGGTAATATGAGCTTGAAGCGGGGGGAAAGGCATAGATATATCCACAACATTGTAGAATAGGTCGTGAAAAAACTGTAAGACCTCAGTTTGGAGAGCTACTTGGTTAGTGATTCAGGTTCCATCCAAAGTGCGCAATCGCTCGATTTGGTTTTGTTTTCTTTGAGTGATAGTCTTTGCATGGAAGAATTTGGTGTTTCTGTCCCCACACTGCATCCATTGAACACAATATTTCTGGAAGAAAAGAATTTCTTCTTGCCGAAGGATGTCATTGTATTCAGAGATAAGATCCTGTTCCAAGGTTAGAAGTGAGGCACACTGGTTGAAGGCTAAATCTCGTTGGACGCCTGCGAGCTGGGCTAGAGCCCTTCATTTTCGTTGGAAGATATTGCCAAATGTATCCTTGTTAAATAAAAGCGTCGCTTCTATGACGTTGGCAAAGGAGGCAGAAAGGGAAGAGTGGGGCTTGGACCAAGCTGCCTCCAAAATGTGAAGGAACCCCTGATGCGTGGTCCATGCATCTTGAAACTGGAAAGGTCAGGAAGACATCGATAGGATAAAACCTAACAGTTTTAAAACAATAGGGTTATGATCAGAATGCGTGCGAGGGAGATGGTGGATCGAGGCTTCTGAGAACAGTAATCGCCAGGCATCATTGCAGATAGCCCTGTCGAGACAAATAAAGGTAGAGACGACACCTGACTCATCTATCGATAGATGAAAAGAGAGCCTTTAAACCCTAGATCCATAAGATAACAAGCATCCATAATCTGCTGGAAGCGATGAGCCATCTGCATAGAATAAATACCCCCTTGTTTCTCTGTGGTGCAGGTGTAATCATTAAAGTCATTAATCAGCACCCAAGTAAGATCAGTGATGGCATTTATACACGATATCTCTCGCCAAAAACATTCGCGGCCTGAAGGATGGGGATTGGCATATATCGCGGTCAAAAACCATACGTGGTGGTAAATATCCTGTACTAGACAATGAATGAATTGCTTATGCGAAACTAAAATCTCGAGCTTGATGATCGAATCATTCCAAAGGAACCATATACCCCCAGAAAAGCCAGAGGCCTCCACACTAGCAACGTTTTTAAATCCTAGTGAGCGGGAGATCCTGTCAGCCTAGGATCCTGAGATATGAGGTTCCACTAGAATCAGGATATCCACCTTGTTACGGGTACTGAGGTCTTTCACACAAGCTGCAAAATCTGCATGAGCCGCCCCTCAATAATTCCACGATAATATATTGAGGCTATTAAACATAAAAAGATGAACGAGAGGAAGGGAGGAGAACTGCACTAACAAGCAAGGCTGCTAGGGACCATTTCCACATCCACCCCTTCCGTAGTAGGGAAAACTGTTTTAGGAGCATGGTCTCCTGGTACCGAGGCCTCGGTATCAGCAGTTCCTAGGGTTCGGATCACGTCTCTGCCCAGATCGGGAGTTCATGTCCCTATAAAACCTGGACTCGTTGCCTGTTCGACCCATCATGAAGTATAGTAGTGGAGTGTAAGGGTAGTATGGAGGCTTGGAAAGTTTGGAAAAACTGAGAAGCAACCTGGAGGACAAGTGTTGGGTCAGCTGGGGGAAGCGAAGGGGAGACACAACCAGACTCTCTAACAGGTTGGCAGGCTTGGAGCTCTGTAATGCCAGCCCTAAGAGGTTGGGGCTGTCCCCCCATAGGAGTCTCAGGGTCTCAAGGGGCAGCTGACGCTCGCTAGACTGACCTGGGCCCCAGCGATTTATGTGGTCTAGAAGGTCTCTCTTAGCATCTAAAAGACCTACCAGTCTTTTTAACGCCACTGTTACTCCCCACTTCAAAGATAAGCTCTGCTGGATTCTCCTTCTCCCATACCAAGGCATCAACACTGTGCAGGTCGTCAACCCTGGGCGTAGCATCATTTAAAACTGAGTAACGGTTAGTCGGCTGACGCTGACTAGGTGAGGGGGCAGCAGCCTGCTTGGTACGCTATAGTCGCTTGGGTCTTTTCTCAACTACCATCCAAGAGCCCACCCCCAGATTTACGTCGTGTCTGTCCCTGTCAACTGTCACATCAACGGGTGGGCGCGTGTCCTCTTCCATCTGTGCCTCCCCGCCGACACGGGCCACAAGTACCCCATTCTCTGTAGTATGGGGCGCAGCGGGGAAGAGGGAGCAAGTGCCGTCGTTGTATCCAAAATTTCCACAAGTGAAACAAATGGTGTGGAGGCCTTCGTATTCCACTTAATACGTGTTGCCATCGATAGTTGTCCGACTAGGGGTTTATCTAAGTCAATCTCCACGCATACCCTAGCAAAGCAACCGCGATTGGCCAGGGTAGTGTTCTTGTCAACCTTAACAGGGCATCCGAGGCCGGCAGCAAGCACTAATAACAAGTCTTCATCATAGTACTGGACAGAGACGTTAGGCAAGCGAGCCTAAACGAGTGTAGAATTAATCAAAACGTTCAACGTCGAGAACCCCAGATACCATTTTCGGACCATCAAGTAGTGGTCAAATATCATCCAAGGTCCCTTTTCCATGGCAAATTCGAAGTCACACCGTGATCAAATTTAACTAGAAAGTAGTCGTGGCCAATGTCCAAGATGTCAAACCTCTCGTAGGCTTCCACAGCTGCTCAATTTTGGCGTATAGGATCCTGTAAGAAATGGAGTGACCCAACAGCTTAACGACTACAGATTGCCTCCATGGGGCCTCTAGTGTCTCTATGTACGCTGGGTCAACGTGAAATATTGGAAAGTTCGGATTCCCATCTTTGTACTCTCTAGTGACAATCCCTGATTCAATGAGATTCACAGGGACTCTCTCCTTTGCCTCATACACTACTGCCTTATTCCATTCCCTGTTGAGAACTTTATCTTTCCAGGACATTTGTTTCAAAACAGGACTGCCATTTTCTTGGGGGCTTGGGTTCGTGACGAATCGCTGGGGTACCTAGCCTGGAGGTGGATATGGAGGTTTGGTGCGTTTGTTTGGGCGAGGTTTAGTGGAGGGTATTCATTCGCAAGACATAGTTAGAGTACCAGCACTAATGCACTGGATCCCATCAGATCCCTACTGTTGGTGTCACTGCCATTTCCACTTACGTCCTTTGCCACTACCTGGAATTGTCTGAGTTTGAATGTATTTCGTCTGCTTAGTCTAGGAGTTTGAAGGAAACAAATACGTGGGCTGGAAATGTTAGTTAAATGAGTTAGGTCAAGTAAGTTAAGGTAGGTTAGGTTTTTGGGCCAGATAATTGATATACGTGACCTAATATTGCTACATTAGCATGTTTTGATTGGTATATGTGGCTTAACATTGATATACCACAATTTCTGTTAATGTTTTTGACGGAAGTCTACCGTGAGGAATTTTTCGGTGAATGTGAAACAAAAGGAACCTTTTTTGACAATTTTAAACTAGATAGAGATTTTTATTTAATTTCTCTAACTACAAGGGATGTTTTTGTCTTTTATTCTAAGGTTATGTTTAATTGGGTGGTTATTAATAGAATGTAATGGAATGTAATATTATTTTATCGTTTGGGAGAAGAGTTTAAAATATAATATAATATAATAGAATGGAAGAGGAGAGTTTCACATTACGTCTTATTTTATCTTAAACAATAAAAATAAGTTATCTCCAATTTAAAAAGTTTACGATGAAATATAAAATAATAAACAAAATTTTATTATATATATTATTAATCCTTCTTTCAAATAACATTTTACTATATTATATTATAAACCTTTTCATCATTTTTAAATAACAATATTTTAATATTATTTCTATTTATATTCTATTTTATTATAAAACATTACATTCTATTTCATTTTAGTCGGTTCAAAAAGGAAAAGTTATTTTCAATCAAACAAACCCTACGCTCTTGGGCATTTATACTCTTCCTTTGACCTGAATCCTGCTTTGGTACGACTACTTTTATTTATTTAAAAAGAAAGAGAGAAAGTGGCATTCTAGTAGTTTGTCACGGGGCAGTTCTAAGTGCTTGCCGAGTCGTGTGCATTAGCATTTTGATTTCTAGGTCCCCAACCCAGGAACGTGGTGGCTTTCGGTTCAATAAAACCTCCCAGTTTCGTCCATTCTACACGTTTTTTGGGTCTTCTTTTCGGCTTTTTGTACAGCTGATTCTCTCTCCCTGAAATAAGCGCTTTATTAACTAATCCACTATCTAAGCCTAGAGATAGAGAGTTGACGAGAGTGATGTGGCGGTGCGTGGCTCGTGGCCTCCGTGTTCCTTCTTCTTCTTCCAAGAGATGGATCGCTAATGACTCTGTTAGATCTCACATTTCCAGATTTTTCTCTACCGATTCGGTAAGTGTCAGCCTCTTTTTTGTTACTCTACTATTTTCTGTTCGCGTTTTCACATTGTTATCGGTTTAATAGATTTCGTGTTCTCTTCCAATTTTCTGAAGTAGCAGTAGGAGTTGCTAGTTGCTAGTTGATAATTTCTCTCTTTGTTTTATAATAAAGGATCTTATCAGGTACCAGTTGCTTTTCTTTGCTTTTTTTTTTTTTTGCCATTTCTATTGCTAGTTGCTCAGGTCGGCGTTGCCGTTATGTGTCCACACGCAGTTTTTTCATTTTCTAAAAATCTCTGTTTGGAGGCTGAGAAAGCGAATTAGACTCGATTTAATGTAGAAAATGGAGATATTCAATTTAACGAAGTCGATACAGTTTGTTCTAAGTATCAGTTTGAGGTCAGTGGCTCTATTAATGAGGACGTTTTTAAAATAACTAAAAACTGCTATGGTATCTAAATTGTTGAAGTTTGTATCAGGGAAAACTTTTCCTATCATTTTTTTCTCGATTTGTGAAGTTGGGACATTGTGCTCTTCTCTTAATTATATTTTAGGTGTTGTTCTTCGCCATTTCTTCTTTGTTCTGTTCAATCCATTAGCATATATTTGTGGGCGCATAACTTTTCCTGTACTTCCAATTGAGAATATAGTTTACCTTTGCAAACACTGTTTGGTATTGATGTTTGCAATGATTTTGTGGGCAGACTGGTGGGAGATCCTCATATACGATTGTTGATCATACATATGATGCAGTTGTGGTAGGAGCTGGTGGTGCTGGACTGAGGGCTGCCATTGGACTCTCAGAACATGGATTCAGAACCGCTTGCATTACCAAGCTTTTCCCAACCCGTTCTCACACCGTTGCAGCACAGGTATATTTCATGTTAGATTGGAATATTTTGATTGAATGATGCTACAAGTATTTGTTTTCCATATGAATATAGCATGTACATTTTCCAAACTTGCATTGAATTTTGATCCTGAACGAAGGGAAATGAATGAATGTGACAAGTAAAAGAAACATCCTTTTGAGAAATTCATTGCGGTTCTTGATGTGCTGGAGTCATCCTTCTCTTTCAAGAAATATTTATGTCGGGAGTAATTCATTTTGGGGCAATTGGGGGTGGTGGATAGGAATCCTGGGAGCATGTTCGTCCTTTGTGCTTAATATGATTATTAACTGGGCATGAATGATAATTATGTCTGTATAACTTTGTAGCGAAGGATTCAGCCTTTTGAATTTTTGTAGTTATTGGAGACATAACTGGTGTAGTGCTCAACAGATAGGAGAACCGTACAAGTTTCCATCTTCTTTGGATAGAAATTTTGTTGACATGCAATTCTGTATCTGGCAGGGTGGTATTAATGCTGCTCTAGGAAATATGACAGAAGATGATTGGAGGTGGCACATGTATGACACTGTTAAAGGAAGTGACTGGTTAGGTGTGCTTCTTGCTCTGCTCTTGGATTATGTGCTCCTTATCTGGTCTATATTACCTAGTGTTTTAAAGACATGTTATTCTAAAGCATGTAGACCATCTAACAGAAGGTTTATTGCATTCTATGCTTGTTGAACTTGTGCCGGAGAGCAACATGACTGCTTGGATGTTTATAATCATTAAACTTTCTGTAGTTGTGAAGATATAAAAGTAGAGGTGTTACTTTCATTGGAACAACACTCAATTGACCGTGTAGCTCAACTTAAATTATGCAGCTGCGTGTTTGCAATTTTACCATATTACTATTATTTCTTAATGTCACAACTCACAACTGATTGCTTGGGCATTAATCTTGACGATTTTTCTACAGGTGATCAGGATGCTATACAATACATGTGCAGGGAGGCACCAAAAGCAGTTATTGAACTTGAGAACTATGGCTTACCGTTTTCTCGAACGGAGGACGGAAAAATTTATCAGCGTGCATTTGGTGGTCAAAGTCTAGATTTTGGAAAAGGTAAGAACTAATACGTTAAATTCGGAAATCAAATAATCAGATGATAGGTTTTCACTAGTAATTTTCTGTATTTGGTTCTTGGTTGCAATTGCCGTAGGTGGCCAAGCGTATCGTTGTGCATGTGCTGCTGACAGAACTGGGCATGCTCTTCTACATACTCTGTATGGCCAAGCTATGAAGCATAATACACAGTTCTTTGTTGAATATTTTGCCTTGGATCTACTGATGAACAATGATGGTATGTTCCAATTGAAGCTTATAATTGTTTTTGACAGTTATCTTTTTTGTACTGCACTCTAATTGATGGAAGTTATACATTGGCCCCACTAGAGGTATAGACCTATAGCAGGCAGAATTTAAAGGTTTTGAGGATTTTCTCTTTCCTGTTGGACAGTACGGCTACTTAAGCTTTCAGACTTTTTTGCTGTGAAATTGCTCCACGTATTTTACTTGCACCATATGCCAAAAGTATATACTCACTAGTGCATCAGTTGTGAGTTTCTACTGAGATGAAGACCTTTCCATTCTAAGGGTATGCTAGTTAGTTTTCTAGCAGTATTCATTGTTCATGTCATGGTATGCCAGTCATATCCAAGAGATGGCGTGGTTACTGGCACTTATGCTAATCCAAATTAACAGCATTTATCTACTTGTTGTGAGCTTCTAGTAAGATGCAGATCTTTACTTTAGGGTCTCCTAGCTAGTTTTCTTGTAGTATTCATTGTTCATATCATGGTATGCTAGTCATATCCAAGACATGGTGTGGTTACTGGCCACTTATGCTAATCTAAATTGACTCAGTTATCTACTACTACATTACAAATGCTGTTTTCGGAAGACAGTTGTGAGTGTGAAAAAATTCTTGATATCCAATATTCAGGTAGTTGCCAAGGAGTAATTGCAATGAATATGGAGGATGGAACATTACATCGAATACGTGCTGCTTCAACAATTCTGGCCACAGGGGTATAGTTTTTTTTAATGGATGTGTCTTATCTCAAGTAGTACTGGAATTAAATTGTGCGATTTTAGTGTATCTGTCTTTTACATGTTTGTTTCTTTCAGGGCTATGGCAGGGCATATTTTTCTGCAACCTCTGCTCATACATGCACTGGAGATGGCAATGCTATGGTTGCAAGGGCTGGGGTTCCGCTCCAGGTTGGTTTTATTTCTTGATCCTGAAATGTTTTTATGGAATTGTCTTCTTGTTTACACAAAAATACATTAACATTTATGGACACAATATCTTCTCCAGGATCTTGAGTTTGTTCAATTCCATCCTACTGGAATATATGGTGCTGGATGTCTCATTACTGAAGGTAAGAGCTTTTTGAAGTTGATATGTGTTTTCTTCTTTGCTTATATGCTAATCAAACCATATGATCATTTGGTGTCCTGTTCAGATCAGACCATAGTGAGTTGCAACTCTTTAGTTGTTTTTCTGGTGTGCTTAGGTTAGTTTGATTCAGGTGATAAGAAAAATTTTTATTCCAAATCTTTATCTGCCTTTGTAGGATCTCGTGGCGAAGGTGGAATTCTTAGGAATAGTGAAGGTGAACGGTTTATGGAAAGATATGCACCTACTGCAAAGGATCTTGCTTCACGAGATGTTGTTTCCAGGTCTATGACGATAGAAATTCGGGAGGGTCGTGGTGTAGGTACGATTGGTTCCCATATTTAGATAATTCATGTAACTAGAAGATGACTATTTACTTATTCACCAATCCTTGAGCTAAATAATGGTCCTGTGAAGAAATTGTGTCTGAAGTTCCTCAGAACTGTACATAGTTTCTGGCATGTTCCAGAAGAGTATTTTGTTTTGCTATTATATGAGGATAGGTAATGAGAGTTATCTATATATTTTGTCCTTACTAATGCTATCACTATCCACAAAATTTTGAGAGGTTGTACCTTCTAATTTTACTTCAGCACTTCTGTTTTATGATTTGATTGAGTTATTAATATCTTGCAGGACCTTTGAAGGATCACATATATTTACACTTAAATCACTTGCCACCAGAAGTACTAAAGGAGAGGCTTCCTGGTATCTCTGAAACTGCTGCCATTTTTGCTGGTGTTGATGTGACAAAGGAACCCATTCCTGTCTTACCTACTGTGCATTACAACATGGGTGGAATTCCTACAAATTATCATGGAGAGGTAAGATTTTGCATATGTTGGGTTCTTTTATCATGATTAACTGTGTCATAAAACAAGTATAGGAACCTAAAACGTCACTTAATACGTTACTATGTTGAACGTGTGATTGAATATTCGGCTAATTTTCAAAATATGTTTTTCAAAGAAATTGACAAATAAACAGCAACTAGACAAGGCAGTTACTTTTGGGTGACCATAGAGTATAATTTTCATCTCATTTCATGGTGCTTATGCCATACAAGACTCATCGCATAGAGTATAATTTTCATCTCATGGTGCTTATGCCATACAAGACTCATCGCACAATCTTGGAATCTTGCTTGCTGATTTCATATTGAAAATTATTGTTCAGGTAGTTACTGTCAAAGGCGATGATCCAGATGCCGTTGTTCCTGGACTTATGGCTGCTGGGGAGGCAGCCTGTGCATCAGTTCATGGTGCCAATCGCCTTGGTGCAAATTCTCTTCTTGACATTGTAGTTTTTGGTCGAGCTTGTGCTAATAGAGTAGCAGAGATCCATAGACCAGGCAAGTTGATTGTTTAATTGTGGCTAATTGAGAGTTACCATTTATGTGTGAGCAATGAAGGCGCTGATCCGTAGTTGATCAGAACAGCTGTAGACATCTATATGATACTAATTGATAGAGAGTTAAAGTCCTTACTGCTTTAATATGATTGAAAAGCCTATGCTTCTTATCTTGCAGGAGAAAATCAGAAGCCTTTAGAAAAGGATGCTGGGGAGAAGACAATTGCGTGGCTTGATAAACTAAGAAATTCAAATGGATCATTGCCTACATCACAAATCCGATTGAAAATGCAGAAAGTAATGCAAAATAATGCTGCCGTGTTCCGTACACAGGAAACATTGGAAGAAGGTACCCTAACTTACAGCCAGTTATACTTCATATTCCTCGAAATCACAACCACGTGGTTTTCATTATTATTGTATGCCTAATTTTCTTCTCCATTCTTCTTTGCTTTATTTCTCTCTTTCTTTATTTTTTTTGGGGTTATTTTGGCTGGGCAGAAGATTGGGACAGGTGGGTATTAAATAAGGGGTTGCCTTTCTATTGCAGACAATAAGTATTTAGTAGCATGGATGCAATGTAGAACATTCTTGACAATTTGTATTGATTGTATCTAATTTATACCTGTCCTTGTCACTGTCTTTGCTACTTGTTTAGGATGCCAGCTGATTGACAAGGCGTGGGAGAGCTTTCATGATGTAAAATTGAAAGACCGAAGTTTAATATGGTATGCTACTTGTGAGAATGTCAAGTTATCAAATTATTGGATTATTATTTTCTTCAAGCTTAAAGTTTGATGAATTATGGTAGGAACTCTGATTTGATCGAGACAATTGAGTTGGAAAACCTTTTGATAAATGCATGTATCACTATGCATTCTGCCGAAGCCCGTAAAGAAAGCAGAGGAGCACATGCTCGCGAAGACTTCACGGTTTGTATTAGTTCTGCTATCAGTTGATTGTTCTGTTTTATTGCCTGATTTCATCTTATTTACGAAATAAGATGGTTAATTATCGCAGAAAAGAGATGACGAGAACTGGATGAAACACACATTAGGGTAAGTCCTTTTGGGATGAAATATTAGTGATATGGACATATAGTCTCCCTAGTTGATTCTTGTGGGTGTTTCCTAAAGTGTTATGTGTTGTGTTTGTTGTTAGCCAATTGGTAAATTTTGGATTCAGTATTTTCACTTGCATTTTGCAGATACTGGGAGAACGAGAAAGTTCGTCTTTATTACAGGCCAGTTCACATGAACACCTTAGATGATGAGATTGAATCATTCCCACCTAAGGCCCGTGTCTATTAATGCCGTTAAATTTTAAATATTGGCATCTGCAGATTACCTGATAATAAGAAACAAGCGAATGCAATAAATTGGTTGTATGCAATGCAATGCAAGACATTTTGACGATCTTGTAGCATCGGGAAATGTTAATATTCCAAGATTCTACAGTTAAACTGTGGATTTTGTATTTATATATAACCATTTGTTTGCTTTCGTGGCCGTTCTCTTGTCTGCGTCAGCAATACCATTAATATGATACATGATTTACTGGTTGAGGGTAGCAATCGTCCTGCCAAAAAAACTCGATAATTTAAGAGCAACACGTTGCCCCATAATCGAACTTGTAAGTCGAAACCTCGTTTGTTCCTTGATAAGTAGACAAACAAAAGTCAATTCTTATAATTTTATTAATTACGAAAATAAGAAGAAAGGAAAATAAAAAAAATATAAGTTAAAATTTCTATTAAAGATTTCTTTTACTGAATTTAAAAATAAAAACAAATAGTTACTACAGAATCCAACTACGCCCTTTGATTATCTGCCCTGTCATCCATTTTTTTGTACGTTGGGCTCTGGATGCTAAAAATAATGACATGAAAGACGATTCCTATAGCTGGGTGCGTTTTTTTTTTTTAACACTGTCACTGACCATGAGCACTCCAGGGGTTAATGACAAGTAAGGTCTTCGCCTATTTACGTTGAAAATGGAGTTAGTAATGCAGTGGGACTGAAGCTATGATTTCTTTTTATCTCGCCCTCGTTTTATATTTCAGTCTAAAGCTAAAAGGATGAAAACGGATATAAACATCACTTTCAGGGGAAGAAAAAGAAGCCAATCACCCACACAACTGGATGGCGTGGATTTACACGCATTAGTGTATTGTCTAGTACTTAGGATTATTGCCTGTGATGACTAGTGGACTGTGTCTGTTGTTTTTTACTCGATTAGTCAAAGTGACTGCCTACCACCAAATTCTAACGTCTATCTTACACCCTCTGAAGTCCAAGATTGGGTACATATGGAAAAGCCACCCAAAGCAACCAACTTTTGATCGAACGGTTCCACAAAAGCAGTGCTTCCATTATGTTATTGTAACAATATCTATTTTGAATTCAAACATCACCTCATTACAAGTTCGACAGGAAATTAGCCATTGCCTTCCTTGAAGAGCATAGTAATAGATTGCTTGTATATTTGATGGCATCATAGTTATTACGTATCTGGCTTTTTTTTTTTTAAAGGGAGAACTTGCAATGATTATCTCTTAAATGCATCACTATTAAAATTTCAATGTACACAATTGTAGAAATAGATAATAAAAAAATGTAGAAATACTCTCTACATTTTTGTGTACATATAATGTGATATACATCCATTTATTTATACACCTAAATGTTTCTAACTAAAGTAACAAATCAACACAATAATTCCCAGTATTAATGTACATAATTTTAGAAGAAAATAAAGAATAATCACAGTAGATAGTTGACTGAATGAAGATTACGTGAATATATGTTAATATAAGTTACTAAAAATTATTTATAAATTACTCAATAATTAGACAAACAATTGATTCAAAGTCATACCATGCGTTTAATCCAAGACAACCAAATTAAAAAACCAATACCTCAACTGTTGGAGATTCGATGATGAGTCTACCATTTAAGCCATCTTAAAAGACATTGTAATAGGATTAAAGATGTATGGTCTCTCAAAGTTTATAGGATCATACAGTCAGTCTCTTGCACCGAGTTAATGATTGCTTCAGACTCGTTACCAAGAAAAATAAAAGAACAAAAAACGCTTCAGGCTCAGAAAAATTAAAGCTTAAATATAAATTCTGAATTTTTCTTTGCAATTTCTGATTTCATGTTCCTAAAAGAGCTAGTAAAATATCCATATACTGTTTTCTGATAGAAAGTGAATGTTTTGCTTTTAAACGATTTATCCTGATATTTTGCAGTTGGGCTAAATCCCTCGTTTGCAGAGAAGTTTCAGGTGCTTCTTGAGTTCCTGAATCCTGCTCGCAAAGGACTTATGATACAGACTAGAATGGCTTTATTTAGCTCTTATTTTATTCAACTTTAACTTTTTTGTTCAAATGATGTCCTTCTAGGTCTGTAGAAGAACGAGAATTGGAGCAATTCCTTGTCATCAGGCTTGTCGAAGTTTTGCTAGGGTTATAGGTATGAAAGGTCATTTCGTTGTTATAAGAAATATGACCTGATCTTTCTATAGCCCATATTAAACTTGATTTACGGTTTTTTTTTATTTAATAGTATATTAAATTTTAACCGTTAATTTAATACTTAATAGAGAGATAAGATTTAATGTTAACAAAGAAATGTATATAAACTAATCTTCTATCTACCTTAATAAAATATGGAAAAAACAAACATAGAATAAAGGTATTTGCATATTAGGTTATCTATTAAGCTATCTGTTATAGAAAGAGAGTTAAGAGATAAAAATTAGTTTGTGATCATTGAAAGATTTCTTTTTACAACATGACGAATTCGGCTTAAGTTAAGTAATTTACTCACTTCATCTAAGTAATTATTATTATATTCAAGATTTAAATAGACATGAATAATTTACGTATGATTTATATCTTTAATGTCTAATTATTAAGAATAGAAAAACTTACGTGTAGTCTCAGAGCCACGAATTTTGAATAGGTAATAATCCTTATATTACTGATTCGATGATTGTTTCATTATGATGTTTATGAAAACAAATTATGATTTTCGTTTCTGTATTAACACTTCTTTATATAGCACTATCCCCGATCAGGAGAAGTTTTATGAAATAATCGCTCAAGCGTGAGTTCTCACCGGTGGAGCAGCCATGTGGAAGATTCACTATTTATATGTTATTGCTGTGAAAACGCAATAGAAAGTTTGATGATGCTGTTTCTCATCAAGGGTCATTCAATTAGTTACCATCTTATAGAGAGTGATGTAGGAGTTACAAAAGGTTGGCAATAATGAAAGCGGGGCGCACATACTTACCAAGTTGCTTTTGCTTTTTTCTAGGGAGCAACTCGTGTGTTCCATTTATTTTGTTCCCTTTTCCCATGGCTGTTTGTTTAATCTTTGGCTTAAGAAAATCTCTTCTATTTTAATTGTCCCTACAATTGTTGCCGCCGACCATCTTCTTCCTTAATAACCATTAATTTCAAGATTTTGATCATGCCTCTGTATTAGGTATATCATTTTATAGATAGAGCAGTATAGTTAAAATTAATTTGTTAGTTACCAAAGCGGCCAAATTAATTTTGAATATGTGGTTATATAATTTATGTATTTTATAAAATAGTATTATGAAAAATTTATTAGTTGATAGAAATTAAGGACTTTATTCAATGGTAAATTAATGTTCTATAACTAATAAATAAAAAAAAGAAAATTGATATGCTCTTGTCACATATATACAATTATCCAAAGATGCTATATGTATTTGATGAAGTTTATTTAATTTTCTTATAAATTTTAAATAGTGATGATATGTATTGATGTGTTACCTAAAGGAAACCTACAATATATTTAATGTATTTGCTTCCTATATGAACTTATTAATTAGTGAGCATTTATATATTTGCAGTTGTTAGTTTTCACCCTCAAGCTTCTTTTGTTACCTTGTTCAACTGTATGAATTTCTCTAAATGGAGCAAACAAGTCATTTTCCATTTTGATGCTTTGGATCTTGACTTGACGCTATTAGAGGATAAGCTAGTTGACGTTAATGATACTATTACAGAGGCTAAAAAGGCACACCATAAGTTGTGGGCAAGGGCTAATGGTTATGTTTGAACTTTATGCGAATGAAAATTGCTAGCAACATTAAGTCTTTTCGTCCTAGCATTGAAAATCATAATGCTAAAAATATTCTTAAGCTTATGGAAGATAAGTTTCGTTTTGCCAATAAGGCACTTTCAGGGACACTTATGGCTGAACTCATGACCATAAAGGTTAATGGGTCAAAGAGTATACAACAACATATCCTTGATATGACTAATATTGCAGCAAGACTTAAGACACTGTGTATGCTTATCATGAACTCCCTTCCTATTGAATATGGATCATTCTACATTAATTTAACACATTAAATGATAAGTGGAACATTGATGAATTGTCCTATAAGCTTATTCAGAAGGAAGTGAGATTAAAGAAACAAGGAGTTCATTCTAATAACTTAGTGGGTTAAGGAGTTGGAAAGAAACTCAATCCAAAGGCTAAGAATTTTAAGAAGAAAGAACTTGCTAAAGTTCCACAAGTTGCTGGTGGTGAAAGGAAGGAACAAAAGTTAGTATCAGAAAGATTTCTTAAAACATAAGGCTTAGTTTGAAAAGAAAGGTATACATTATATTTTTGTATGCTTTGAATCAAACTGATCTAAAGTTCCTTCTAATACTTGGTGATTTGATTCTGGTGCCACTACTCATGTTTATAATATTATATAGGGATTCCTTACAATCCAAACCATAAGCCCAACTAGTAACTTTCTGCTTATAGGGAAACAAATGAAGGCCCCAATTGAAGGTGTAAGAACTTACAGGCTGACATTAGATATTGGGTTTCACTTGGATATAATGAAAACTCTCTATGTACCTTCAATTTTAAAAATTTAATTTCTATTTCTAGACTTGATGCTAGTGGATATACTTTTAATTTCTGTTTCGTCATTAAAAGAGGAGGGAATATTACTGTCAAACTTTACCGACATAACTTAGTGACAAAATAGTGAAAGTCAACATAATAGATGCCAATTGTTTTCGGTGAAAATTGTATATGAAATTAACCCTACAGAAAAATTTTTTGTAGGTCCGTAGGTAATTTCCTTATGAAAATATGTTTTTATAGGGAATTTCCTGACAGAATATATTTTTGTAGGTAAATTCTTAAAATACAAGCATATGGTTGGGACGACAACGTTGTTTGAGTTTCGAATAAGGGGCAAAACAAAACCCCTTATGAGACTCGCGATTCTGACTTTCCTAATTAGAGTTCAGAGATGCAATTAGCGATTTGAAGGATGATTAGTCTTTGCATGTTTATAGCAACCAAAGGTAAAGATCTATGTTATGATAGCTTGCGTCCTCCTTCTTATACTTCCTTTAATCGATTTCTACTTTTGCTAGCTTAGAAATTCAATGAGGGGAAGTCGGATAAAGGTTAAGCTCAATCTAGGTTAGAGTTGAAATCATGTCCTTTTTTCATTTAAACACATCCTATTTCCCAGCTTATTAGTTGTTCTCTTACACTCATTATAATCGTTTGCACTATAACTTCTTTGGAATGTATATTTTTACAATGTTTTAAGTTTTCTCAGTAATTAAGTTGCCTAGATTTAGGGTTTTTTTATTTTTTTTAAGTTTTGGTTTAAGACCCCCTTTTATATATGCTTAAGCTGCCAATTTAAACTTGTAAGATGATATAAAAATGTTTGGTAATATTAGGCACTTGTGTTTTATGATTCTTCACCTTTTTGACTGATGTAGCTAGTGACTTTATGCCTATTATTCAGGTTATCATGACCTGCTATGTTTGTGGGGATTGTTTTGCATTTTTTTTAATTCATCAATGTTAGTGTTGTTGTTACTAGCCTTGTTGTTGTTTTCTTGATTTGTTATTGTTAAGTTCATCGATATTGGTATTGTTGTTATTAGTCTTGTCATTGTTCTGTTGGTTCTGAACATGTAACCTCATGCTTACATTTTCTTGATTTTACAATCAAGGTTGTGTCTTGATTTTGCCAACAGTTTGGTTATCGTTAAGTTATAGGCAAATTGATCCATTGTATGTTCATTTGCATAACTCTTGGATACCTTTATGGAAAATAAAATTCTGGGATATTTGTCTTTCCATTATTTTGTTATTAATTTATTGTTTTGTTGTTAACTGTGGAATCCAATTTCATTACCTAATATTTGTTTTCGAAATGAGGTTTATACTAAAGAGAATAGAGTATCTGTTTGAACTTTCTCACTGTTTCATTTTCTTGATTCTTTTTTTCTTTAAATTGTTCAATCGTGTTTCATGATGAGTTTTGATTCTTGAATCAAGTGGTTGTTGCAGTTGGATGTCTTTAATGTGGCTTTAGTTCTTTGTCTTAGTTTAATTTTTATTTTATTATTGAAGTCAAATTTAGTATATTCGGTAATCTTGTTGAAGTAACCTTGACAAGATTGTTGCATTATTATAGTCTCAAGATCTATTTTAGTTGGCGCTGTACTTTATGAATATGCTGCTTTTTATTTTATTTGAGAAATTGTGCCAGATCTATATTCAAGTTGATTTAGTTGCTAAGATTTCAACATAAACTTGCCATTCACCTTGCTTAGTCATCTTGTTTTGAACTATATATCCATTTACTATAAGCTTTACTAGAAAAATCTCAATAAGTACTCAAAGCCAAAGATAGTTGTCCTAAGAATTATGATCTAGTGAGTAGGAAGGTCTTTTGTTTAATAGGTACTCTAATGTTGGTCTTTTGTTTAATATATTGAACTTTTCATTTTGTGAACTGATTCCTGACCCTAAGTCTAAGACTGACCTCTACTTAACACTTTCAGTGCTTTGATTAGCAAAATGATTATCACCTTTATTGTAATTAGCACATCAGTAATTTTTTTAATTGAATCCTACCTATTGTATATATTTCAATTTGATGAATCGTAATAGTTTTTCCTCTTTTTCAATAATGACTATATGATTTTATTTTATTCGTACAACATTTTTTTTATTGATTGGTTTGAGTGAAGTTAATTTCTTTTTGTTTGGATTATTTTGATTGCTGTTAGAGACTTGTTACAGCTTTTATCCTGGGCATTTTTTGTTTTGGCTAGTTGTGCTACCTCATTCATATTTTTCTGGTTTATTTGACTATTTGTAGGCTTTTACAATATCTGATAAAATTGTAGAAATATTTTGACTGGGTTATAACTTGAGTGGGTATTTTCTACCGGGCATTATTTACGGTATTTGTTGTCCTCGACACCGTTGTATTGGATCTCTCTCTCTACCAGGTGTTACATTTCTCCATTTTTAGAGTATAAAGGTACTCACTTTGCTGTCTTTTTTCAAATTTATTTGTTATTGTATGTGCTTATTTATGTTAATTATTGAAATGGATTTTTGTTTAATGTTTCTAAAGCATGATTTATTTACCTACAAGTAAACATCTTGATCATGTAATGCTTAGATATCTGCTTAGATGAAGAAACGGTATAATTCTAATAAGTCCCCTCCAAATATTGTCACTAGTGAGTTGATATGAACAGTAGATACTTGAAATTAGTTGACAGTACTTGCAACCTAAAATATTTCCCTATCATTTGACATTAGTGAAATTTATGCATATGCTATAATACAATCCTTTCTTCTTGTGTAATTGTTAATGTGTAAATTAAAGATTAAATATTCTGTAAGATTAATATGGATACTACCATAATGATTATTATATCTAACTATGAAATCATTTTTTAAATAACATTTATGCATGAATGAGTAATGTTGATAGATCTTGGATGTATAGACAATTAACACCTGATAGTTTCAATAATCTTGAGGTTGTTAAGGGAGTTCAAGCTTTTATTTACTATACATATTCTCAACTTGCATATATGGATGGTTCGCAAATTAGATGTCCATGTAAAAAGTGCAAGCATATTCATTTTCTTCCTATTAATGGAGTGAATCTCCATTTGTTAAGAAAATGGTTTGTTCCAAATTATTTTGAGTGGATACGACATAGGAGGCCATTAATTTGTGGCAGCTCAAAGTGTACTGAAGTAAACTCGTCAATAAATGTACATGGGTTTGAAGGAGGAAGTGGATTTATAATAAATTGGTGCAACTGAAAATCCTTACACCTAAATGGTTTATGATGCAGTCAGCTATACCTTTAAGGCAAATATAGAAATTCTTGAAGAAGAACCAAACCAAATGGAAAAAAAGTTTTTTAACTTACTAAAATCAACTGAACAAGAATTATGGTCAAATTGTAAGACTATGACTCAGTTATCTTCAATTGCTCGAATATTGAACATAAAGTTTGAAGGGCATATTTTTGATCGAAGTTTAGATAAAAATTCTTGTTTGGTATAATGAATTATTGCCTCCTGATCACAAAATGGTTGACAATTTTTACAATATGTAGAAACTTATTAGGGGCCTTAGTTTGCTAGTCAAGAAAATTGATTGTTGCAGTTTAGGATGTATGTTTTTTTTTGGGAGATGATGTAGAATTACAAGAGTGCAAATTTGTAGTCAATCTAGGTTCAAATTAAGAAAATTTACTATGAAGCAAAACTTAGTAGCTTGGAAGCCGATGTATTATTTCCCACTAACTCTAAGACTTCAAAGACTATATGCCTCTGATATTACTGCATCTCACATGAGATGACATAATGAACATGAACAGGAAGATGGAATAATGAGATATTCATCGAATGCACTCGCATAGAAACATTTCAATAACACCCATTCTAAGTTTGCAACCGAAAGTTGAAATGTTAGGTTGGGATTGTCGACAGATAGATTCTAACCTTTTGGTCAATCCGTCCAACAATATTCATCATGGATAATCATAATTAATCCTTATAATTTGTCTCCATAGATGTGTATGAATGAGGCATATATGCTCTTGACATTAATTATGTTAGGTCCTATAAATCTAAAGTTTAAAATTGATGTATTCTTACAACCATTGGTATTTGAATTGTGTCATCTTTGGGAATTTAGTGTGGAGACCTATGATGTGTCTCTTAAACAAAATTTTTTGTTGAGATTAACCTTGATATGGACTATTAGTGATTTCCCTATATATG
This sequence comes from Erythroxylum echinodendron, assembly GCA_027575705.1. Classification (NCBI taxonomy): domain Eukaryota; kingdom Viridiplantae; phylum Streptophyta; class Magnoliopsida; order Malpighiales; family Erythroxylaceae; genus Erythroxylum; species Erythroxylum echinodendron. Next base: position 7,261,477 of record JANZXR010000172.1, read on the forward strand.
CTATATTGTTTGGATAGAGCACAGTAGGGAAATTGGCTTACCTTTGCTGTGACAATGATTCTGATGCGTTTTATCTTCCTAAATAGGGCAAAGCTTCTTAGTTAGACAACCACAGGAAATTTATTCCTCCAGATCATCCATTTAGACATAGTAAATTTTTTTCATTAAGAATAAGATGGTACAAACAACTCCTCCCCCTCATAAAGCTGGTTAAAAGATATTGTAAGAGATTGATGAATTAAAGTTGCTAAAAGTTACATAACTTAAAGTTGAAGAAGTTAATAAAAGCATTAGTAAAAACTTTGGTTGGAGAAAAAGAAGTATCTTTTAGGATTTTCCATATTGGAAAACTAATTTGATACATCATAATCTAGATGTGATGCATATTGAGAAAACATATTTTTGACAATTTGTTCAACACCATAATGAGCATTGAAGGGAGGACAAAGGATAATGCAAAATCAAGAGTTGATTTGAAACTTTTTTGTAGAAGGAATGAGTTAGATAAGGATCTTCACATGGCTAAATATCCAAATGCATATTACACTTTGAATAAGAAACAAAAGGAAATTTTGTGTGAATGATTGAAAATTTTAAGGTTTCCTGATGGTTATGTTTTGAACTTGGCAAGGTATGTCGACATGAGAAACTACAAACTATTTGGGATGAAAAGTCATGATTGTCATGTGTTTAAAGTTACTACCAAATAAGCTTTAGGAAGTTATAACATAATTAAATTTATTTTTTAAAAGATTAACATCATTCTAATTGCATTTCGGAAGTTGCTACCAAATAAGATTTAGGAAGCTATAACATAATTAAAATTGTTTTTTAAATGCTTAACATCATCTGAAATAAAGTTAGCTGAAATGGAAAAACTAGAAAGGGAAATTCCAGTTATCTTGTGTGAATTAGAAGGGATTTTTCCTCTAAGCTTCTTTGACTATATGGAGCATCTACCCATACATTTAGCACATGAGGCTAAACTTGCTAGTCTAGTTCAATATCGATGGATGTATCCATTTGAGAGATAATTATAGTTAATATTTAAATAAAACTTATAGCATGTTTTAATCAGTAATCGTAATAACCCTATTTGTAATGTAAGGATTTGCATTATTTGAAGAAAAATATTAAAAATAAGGCTAGAGTTGAAGGTTTGATATGTAATGCTTATATGTCAGAGGAACCAAATATATTTTTTTCATGTTATTTTGAGTCGCATATGCATACAAGAGAAAGAAAAGTTGCTCGTAATGACGATAGGGGTGAAATGGGTGATGTTGATGGTAACTTATCTATTTTCACATAACAGAAGAAGAAATAAAGGTTGCCCATAGTTACATTTTATTAAATTGTCAAGAGGTTCAACCTTTTTGTGCAGTAAGTTCAAGTTAATTTTGAAATTGATTATTTGGGTTTTCCAGGTGAGTGATGTTCATAATTAAAATACATAATAATGCCTTTAGATTATATGAGGAACGGTTATGCAAGCTAATGCCCGAAAAAACACAAGATGATATCAATAAAGAAGTTGAAAACCACTTTCTTTGATGGTTTGAGAAATATGTAAGTTTTGACTTTTAATAATTGAAATGGTTGAATTATCAGATCAAAGTGTTTAAATAACATTATACTATTTAATATGATATTTTTTTAATATTAAGGCCTAAAAAATCTAATAGAGAATAAGTTCATATGTGATTGTACGAAAAGACCTTTGCGAACTGTTAAATCGTATTTGGTGTATTTTGTTAATGGATACATTTCATACATAATATTATGGTCATAGCATGGAGACAGTAAATAATGAGGTTTGCATACAGGGAGAATTGATGGATTATTATGGTAAAATTATTGAGATATTTGAAATTGAGTACTTCATATTGATAATAAAACAGAATGTGATATTTAAATGTGAATGGTTTGATTCAACTCCCAATGTTGGACCAAAAGTGCATAGCTGATACAATCTAGTTGAAATCAACCAGTGAAGAAGATTTAGACAAGTTAAACCTTTCGTGTTGGTGATGTAAGTGACCCAGGTTTATTATGTACCTTTTCCCAACTTAAGACGAGATAAGTCAGATTAGTTGGCCGTTTGTAAAGTAAAACCTAGAGGTGTTTTTGAATTACATGGAAAAGGAGAAAATAAGATAATTGAAAGTAAAGCATTTCAAGAAGATATTCATGAAATAAATGCATGTTTAAGTAATAGGATACTATATGAATAAATTTTTTATTACATTAACAATATATTGTTATATGTTTAATTTACATTGTTTTATTAGTGAAATAATTAATACAATGTGAATTTCAAGTTAAAAATATGCTACAGTAGAGAAAAAAAGGTTATACTGCGGCCAAGGCTCTGGTTATCACCGTTAGGAGGAGCCAGTGCATGTACAGGTGAAGCATCACATTCTGCAGATGCTACAAAATCAATATTTGCACATCCAGCTAGTGAACATCTAGATGAGGCATCACCTTCCCCACCTACAATCCCTGTAGAGTCACATTCCCTACCTACTACTACACCATCCAGCACCCTTACTATATTTAAACCATCAGATACTATCGATGCAACATCTACTCCCATAATAGAATCTGAATCTATATCGACAGAGATATCAGGGATAGATGCGTCTTCTAAGCTGGAGCTAAGGGAGTTGGTGGAAGAATTTACATTACAATTGTCAAAAATCTGTGAGTAAAATTCTAAAAATTTTGTAAGACATGATAACACCATAGGTTTATACTAAAGTTATAGGTTTTAATTTGAAAATGATCTAAAATAGCTTATATATTATGTTGGTTCTGTCTAAAACGTGCTCCAAAAATATCCCATTCAAGTTCAAGGAGAATATATAACTTGCGGGTTATTTATGGAAGAATATCTCTTAGGGAACAAAGGATTTTTATAATCAGAAGTTTGAGGTACAAAAAATAAATTATTTAATCTTTTTTATTTTATATAATTTTATACGTTAATTAGATAAATATTGTAGTTTATAAGTATTTATATTATGTTTTTCTTTTTTATTTTTCAGAAAGAAATTTTTTCGGATTCAAATTTTGATGTTGTCATTTATGATGTAAGAGAGAGTCGTGCCCGTGTATGTTATAAAGACTTTGTTGGTTTGATACACAAGGATGATGTACGATCTCCTTATATATTTGAAAAATATGGAGTCGTTGGCAACAGTACTGGGCAATACTTGAAGCAATCTCCATTTCAGAGCGCAATTCTGCAAATAAATAAGGAGGACCGGAGGGACATAATCTACTCATATACACTGGAGGATCTATGAGCCACCAGGAGCATGTAGAGAAACTTGTAAGTTTCTAAACTTTACATTTATATTTTGATTTTTGTACTAATTACTACCAATTAGATTTCAATGTAATTTGATATATGAAATTTAGAATGAAAATATATGTGTATTATGGAGAATGATAATTTTATAAAAGTTTGTTGCTATAAATAGCTATGTTGTTGAGATTTTTTTTGTTTAACAGGGGTTCAATATCATTAAAATAGAGGAAACTTTGTTGAAATTTTTGTAAATTGTATTTCACTTATAATACTTTATTCTAATGTAGGAAAAGCCTATGGGTAAAAGCCTACACTACGTCAGCTCTTTTTGCACACCCACACTAGGAAGTATGATGGTGTGACCTTCGTCAACTCTCGATGCAGACAACTTAATGCATGTGAAATTTATAATTTAATATTAATTTGATAAATAATATCTGTTAAAATTATTACCTATTAATATAAACCATTATAATGATAGAAGCAAATACAAGAAAGCATTGAACGACAATGTCAGAACTTTGAAAATGTTGATGACAGTCAGACATATCTTGATGTCATTGGTGGTAGGGACTGCCGGGAAAGGATTTTCGGATTAGGTTCTTTTGCAAACACATGTTATTCACAATATTTCACATCCATTATAGCCGTATCTAGTAGGTAGTCCGCATTCAATGAGTGAATTGCTCAGCTTGAGAGCACAATGGGGATGTTGGCAACTCAGTTGTGACAGTCGATGAAGTAAATAACCCAGCTCCGTAATGATGTGGATGAGTTGAAGGGGAGGAGTAACACCTCATCGGAACAGTCAGATCATCTGCCTTCACGAACTATATAGCTTAAATTTATAATATTTCGGTACTTAAATGGATTTTATTTGATGTGTTAATACTCTTGTGTTTTTTATGAATTCTTAATTTACAGTTATTTTCAAGATACTTACTGATGTACATTATAATTTTTATATTATATTACCAATTATGATAATTTTTATATTATATTATCAATCAAGATTATATTATTTAGAGAAACTAAATGTAGAAAAAAATCAATAAATTATCAAAAGAAAATTATGGTGGGAATTTATAATGAGATATGTCGATGGAGTTTTTGTAGCTAAAATTACCAATGGGAAAAATGGTACTGTAGGTAAATTTTCTAATGGAATTACAATATCCGTCTCTAAAATTACCGGCAGAATGTTATATTCTATAGGTAAATTTAGCGAAAAAAATTATTGATCCTTCGCTAAAATAACCAACAAAAATTGTATTTTGTTAAGAATTTTAGCGAGGGATAATTTAATTCCGTTAGGAAATTTGGTGACAAAAATTGTAATTTTTTCGAAAAATTTTACCTACGGCCGTTTCTCCTACGACTCTTTTCGTTGACAATTTCTATCGCCAAATTTATTTCCTTACGAAAAAATATTATTTTCTGTCTTCAATTTCTGTCATTAAAACTAATTTTTATTGTAGTGTTATATCTACTTAACAGGGTTCCTAGGTTCTTAAGACTCCTTATGAATAATGGATAGAAAGCAAACACGATTGAAACACCTTTGTGTTCGGGGTTGCCAGAAGAGGTAAGGGTATATAATCCATATAAAAAATAAGCTTGATTCAAGGATTGTTAGTTATTATTTTATGAATTATCCTGAAAAGTTAAGAGCGTGTAGATTTTATCATCCTCACTATAATATAAGAATATTTAATTTTATTAATGCTCATTTCGTTGAGAATGGCAAATTTAATAAACGTACAAAACCTTAAAAAGTGGATATCAGAGAGATTCAGGTGTAAACCTCTATACCTAATATTTCTCCTCTTATTTTCATCCCTCTTATTATGTCATAGCCACACAATATGTTGAAATAATAAATCAATATTTAAAACCCACAAGATTAGCATTTAGGTGATGAACCAGCTAATGATGTTAAGTCACAAATGAGCAAATGGTAGACAAGCCAAAAAAAAAAACATTATGAAGGTCTATAAGAAAATACTAGCTATTTTATATGACCATGTAGTTTAATCATATGAACATAATTATGATTTGAGCATTAATAGGGATATAATATTATAGAATGTAGAAATTTCGATATGTGGTTTAACATTATGAAAGAAGAGTTGAAATCAATTGATGATAATAAATTATGTGAGCTAGTCAAGTTACTTGTAGGTTTAACATAAGTTAGTTGTAAATAGGCCTATAAGACCAAACGAGACTTAAAAGGCAACATCAGAAGCTGTAAGGCTAGTTTTATCGTCAAAGTTTATACTTAAAAGGATGACATTGACTATAAAGGGATCTCCTCTCTAGTTTCAAATAACGATTCCTTAAGGAATTTTATGACTTTGGTAGCTCATTATGATATAGAACTTCACCAAATAGATGTAAAGATTGCCTTTCTGAATGGTGAATTGGAAGAAGTTTATATAGACCAATCAGAAGGATTCTCCATCATATAAAAGGAAATTTTGTTTTGTAACTTAAAGAAGTTGATATATAGAGTAGAATAAGCTTTTAGTGGTATCTTTATTTAAATAATACCATTATATCATATAGTTTTGTAAAGAATGCCATTGATTGATGTATTTACATGAAGGTCAATAAGAGTAAGTTCATTATTTTGGTCCTATATATTAATGATATCCTTCTTACTACTCATGAAGTTAGCTTGTTACATAATGTAAAGAAGTTTCTCTCTAAGAACTTTGAAATGAGAGATATGAGTGAGAAATCTTATCTGGTAAAAATAGAAATATTATGTGATATATCATAAGGTCTGCTAGTATTATCTCATAAAGGCTACATCAATGAAGTATTTGAGAGATTTAGAATGGGAAAATGATATTCAAGAATAGTTTCATTTTTAAAAGGGGATAAATTTAGTGAAATGTAATGTCCTAAGAACAATTTAGAATAGAAGGTAACAAAATCTATTCCTTATACGATGGAGCATGTATGCTCAAACATACACTTAGTTGGATATCATCTTTGTTATTGGAATATTAGGTCAATATCAAAGTAATCTCATTATAGATAACTATAAAGTTGCATAGAAAGTTTGTATGTACTTTTAACACAATAAGGGTTACATGCTCACGTAAAGAAGGTCAAATTACATTGAAATTATTAGCTACTCTAATTCAGACTATGTTAGATATATGGACCCGAGAAAATCCACATTATATCATATGTTCCTTTTAGATGGAGGATTAGTTTCTTGGAAGAGTGGAAAGTAGTATGTCATTGATACTTTCACTATAGAGGTTGAATTTGTTGCAAGCTTTGAGGCCACTGTTCATATGTTGTTGTTATAAAATTTTATCTTAAGGCTTGGTATTATCGATAAGATGATAACTCCACATTTGTCTTCTTTTTTAGGAGTGACAAGTATTTAAAGGATGCAAACCATATGGATTTGAAGTACTTGTCTGTCAAAGAAAAAGTGAAGAAACAAAAAGTATCGAATGAGCATATTAGAATTGACTTGATAGTGGCTACATTAACTAAAGAATTGTTATCTAAAACATTTTCTAACTATGTTGAATAGATGGGCTTTGTGGACAAGTCCTTGATAGTAAGATAATATGATATGTATATATACATATGGTTGACTTACTCGTATTATTGTTATATTTATGAATTCAATTAAAGTTATATTTTGCTTGTTTGCTTGTTTTCTATATTATATTGTATGTATGTATTATTTCAGTGTGATGACAGATTGTGTCTTTTGAAAGACAATAAAGTTAAAGATTATAGTACTCCTTAACTAAAGTTGTTTTAAGTTGAGTTGGTTACTATATGGAAGGAATCGCATTATTAAATGACTTATAACTTTTATGATCCAATCATTTCAATTTAGTTAAGGATGATGACTTGATAGATTCAATATGTGGTGTGAGTTTATGATTTGATGAATCACCAAGTTGTAACATAGGCCAAGTCAAAAATTGTTATATTATTTTAATGATTCGATTATTTCAATTTAGTTAAGGATGATGACTTGATAGATTTAATGTATGGTGTGCATTTATGGTTTGTTGAATAACCAATCATAATATAAGCCAAGTTGGAGATCACTGGATTAAACAACCTCTCCACTAGTTAAGAGTAAGACTGCGTACTACTAACCCTCTTCGTAAGGCCCCAATAGATACCTAAGAAGCATTATAGTATGTCTAGGGTGTATTAAGAATTGAATATAAAGAATTAAGTGTATCTAAGCATAGTAAGGGACATAACGGTAATTAACTTAAAAGACAGATTGGTAATTTCTTCATTTAGGCATGGACATGAATAATTATATGTGAAATATGAACTAGAATGAAATCAATTGATGGCTTTATATACCAATGTGGGAACTAAAGGAGGAAAAAGGATCAAATGTGCAATTTTACCAAAAATTAACATGTGATCCAATGGGATTGAAACGTGTGTCTAAGACAAGAAACTTTATGAAAAGGGGAGTAGAAGAGAGGGAAGAGGGATGTGTATATATGGTTTTAACTTCAAAATTTTCTCTTCTCATCTCCTCTCCATTCCAACTCCTTAATTACATCATTTTCCATAAGGAGTCAAGCTAATCCTAGGTAAAAATCAAGGTAAAAGTTTATGATTTTTCTTCTTACCTTCATCTCTCTTGCTTTGCTCATGAAGACCTAGAATTATAAGGTTGGATATGGGATTGAGATATGTATTTGTAGTGTTCTAGTTAGTGAATCAAGCAAGGCTAAGGGAGAAGAGAAGAAAGATTACTAGAAGACAAGCTAGTTGACAAATTTCAAGGTTTGGGACCTAATGTTGTCCCTATATTAGAGTAGCTTATGATGTTTGGTGCATATCTCATGGTTTAGAAGTTCAAATGGTCTTATTTTTGGTGCTATGGAAACTAGAGATATAGGGAGATAAATGTTTAGAAGACCTCAAAGCCTATATCGAATGTTTGATATGTGAATATTATCGAATAAGTGGAGACCTTCGTGTAATTTGTTTCTGGACTGATTCGTTTGCCTATTTTTAAAACCACCATGGGCTTAGCCCAATTTACACTATTTTGAGTTTTTTGGTTCTGTTTTTTTTACCGAATCATATCGGAACCTTTTTAAATGTTTATAGAACTTTGCATGCACCTAGAAATAAATGAAATATGACTTACTATATGTAAATTGGGTGATTAAACATTGAACTTTAAGATTGATCATAATGTATGCTAAAGGAAAATTACATGTATATAGATGATTTATATGCATATTTATTGCTTATATGTGTATAGTATGATTGTACAAGTGTGATTCTAATACTAGACTAATGGTGACAAGTTATGACTTGCATGTATGAACTTAAAAACATATTTTATGTCATCAAATGAATATCATGTTATTTGTCAATATATTAATTATGAAATTGGCAAATGATTAAAAGAAACATTACAGTGCCTGCTTTATTATCTTGGTGATGGATTTATAGGCATGCCTATAAGGTTACAATGTAGTTACTACAGTTTGAGACCACTGGTGTCTTCATTTCGAGACCATGGTGTCTCTATAGTTCGATACCTTCAGGTATCCATAGTTTAATACCTCCTGGTATCCATAGTTTGATAACTTTGGGTATCTATAGTTTGCTATCTTCAGATATCCATGGCTTCCGTTGTCTACACCCACAAGAATGTGTAAGCCTAACATAGAAACGAAATGAAACAGTTATAAATAAGAGATAAAATATGACAACATGAATAATTTATATTAACAAGCTTTACAAATCAACATTTGTCTTATAAATGTGAATTTACGGCATATGGATAATACATTGAAGCATATTTGCATAATGCACTTTACTTAATTATGTCATTATTGTTTGCATGAGTTTATGATATTTATGAATGTGTGTATGCTTAGCGGATGATTGCTGTGAATCTTTATCGAAACTAAGTATTTCCCCTACTAAGCTTTCAAGTTTAGCAGTGGTGTTAATCTGTGTAGGTCTAAGTAGTAGGACTAAGACACATGGATCATCTATGGGGCCCAAGGCCAACCGCTAGAAGTAAAAGTATCTTTGGATGTGTCTTTTGATTAAAGAATGGTGGTATATAAAATGAAGGAAATTGCAGTTTCTTAATAGTTTGTAATTAAGAATTTAAGTTTTGTGTAATATCTCTTTTGGATTACCATATAAATATAATGATATAATATTATTTTTAAATGATAATGTTAAGGGATATAAAATTTTGTATTATATATGTGTACAGTATTGAATAGACAAATGAGTGATGACAATCCTTATAAATGAATAGAATTATATGCGTCTTACACTCTTTATACCCCACGCGTCAACGAAATTTCTACTGGGTTGTTGTTATTGTTTAATAATCTATAATGGTCCATATTGCTAGTTGGACTTATTTAAATAAAAGTGGGTCGAATGTGATGGTTATTGAGTTTAAAGAAATTAGAGAGTGGAGAGAATATAGGGCTTAGTTTAGGGGAGTAGTGACGGTTGACAACCTGCTGAAATCAACCTACTGAAATCTATAAGTACTTATGCGTTTGTGATTATTGTTTTGGTAACTGTTGAAACGTGAAAATAAGTGTTTGGCAAATGCGGTTGCAGTTGCTTAAAATAGATAAAATGACTAAAATGCCTATTGATTTAATAAACTATTAATTATTATATAAATAATTAAAAATATATTATTAGTCATATAAATTTAAAATTATAAATAATATAATAAGAAAATATAAATAAAATAAATTTAGTAAATAAAATATTTCATAAAAATATATTACCAGCTATATTAATTAAGGGTATAATGGAAAATAATACTTGTATTGAAGGTTATTAATGGAAAGTAAAATTTTTACCGTAAAAGCAGTTTCTTACCGTAACCCTCTTTTTGCTTATTGATTTCTGCAGTGACACTGCACTTTTCTCCAACCTTCGGTTATTTACCGCAGATCCAAACATGTGACTGTGTTTGAAAATTACGGTGAATAAGTACTTATCCCCACCGCATCGTAGATCCAAACGTAACCTAAATTTCTCCCCTCTTCTTTTTGTAACTTATGGTTACAAAAGATAAGATAAGAAAAAACTAGAAAATTTTAACATATTAATCATAATCATCAAAGATTATGAAAAGAAGAGAAAGAACAAATCATAAGAGAAAGGACTAACGTAAAAATAAACAAATAGTCATGAATCAAACTAAAATTATTGCCATTATTATTTATATAAAAGCAAAATATGTGAATTCATGAGATTTAAAATTAAAACACTTTAGTGAAGGTATCTATTCAGTGAAGGGGGAAGAAAACAAAATAATACCTGTCTTTGTGATAATTTCATAATTTTCTTAACCAATTTTATATTTATTTTAAGCACTTTCATATCCTGATTTGAATAGTCATACATATTTTGAATTTGTCAAGCATGTTATTATGATTTGAAGTCGTAATTTGAAATAATTTAAATATTCTCTTATATTGAAGCTGTCACCATTCAAATAAAATGCATGTCCGATTGTTGTTTAAGTTATTTTATAAATTTCTCTTTAAATAAGGGTCTGAATCAAGAAAAATCGAAAGTAGGGATCCTGATTGCAAACTATTAAATGAACGTTACGGTTGCTAAGTGTAAAAAGGCGCAGCCTTTTTGGACTGGTAACGGGCACTTTCTGTGAATATGGTCAAGGGTGAGTAAAGTGGGCTCGGAAAACGGGGCAGACTTCGCTTATTACCAGCCGTTCTTTCCGGCCAATTGATGGGAATCCCTATCCCTTACACCATCGCCGTAGAAAAAAGTAGCACAAGTGGGGCTTAACTCAAGAAGCTGCTTTTGACGGGTAAAACGCAACGTTGGAATGATATTTTTGATGGGTACTTCTTGGTGGCTCCACTTCGACAATGGCCAGAGTGAACGTTGCGATTCTGATAGTCGTAACTCCGTTAGAAAAGGGCTGTTGTGGCTTGATCAAATGATTTTTATTTTAACTCTTGTTTCTGGTAAATATCGTTGATTGGTAAGAGGCTCATGGTCAGGGTTACTTACATTATTGCAGTTTTATTGGTAAAATTACTGTAGATTGACTTCAATGTAATGATCTCTTAGTTAATTTATATTTAATCGAAATTAATACATGATATTATTTATTTTATTTAATAAAATATTTGCTATTCTTATATATTTTATTTAAACTATTTAATACTTAAAGAATAAAAAATTTTGAAACGATTATTTTATAATACAAATTATGATTTGATTATGATATTCAAATTATATTCAAGTGTTATTCCTAAATAATCATTAATTACAACCTTCAAGGTGAGATATTAATGAAATGATTAATTTAATATAATGTTATATTTATTTTATATTTAGAAATAGCTTCTTTACTAGTTAAAGATAAGGTTACATATTATTGAACCTTTCTAAACTCTATTTGTTACATGTTGTTGTTGTTGTTGATGTTATATTTCTTTTATATAAAAAAGTAGTTGATTCGTAAATTAAAGTGTAGTTATTCTTAAATAAACATGTACGTATTTGATGGAGAATAAGTTTATTTAATTGATTTATTAATAAAAATCTCCTATAGAACATTATTTATAAGTTTATAAATCTCATATTTTGAAAATTATATTTACATCAAGATTCATACGAAGAAATGTCAAAATTTAGGATCCCAATGCATTTAACCTTCTAATATTAACATGAGATTACCAAAATGTTTCATATAAGAAATAATATATTCTGATGTTCCTTATCACTTATTCTAGTTAAAGAAGCCCAATTAATAAAAATTTAAAAAATATACTAATAATTGAATAAGCAAATAAATAATAAATGATTCATTACCTTAAAATAATTAAAGAGAATATTTTATTATTCTTAATTAGTAATAATGTTGTAACTATCTAGTTAGAGTGAATGAGTTTTGAAAGTGTTGTTTTAAAAAAATCAATTACTAATTTTTAAGAGCAAAAATACTTCAAATTTATATAAAATAAATATTATTTTCATACTCTATGTTAAATTAAAATATTCAAAGATAAAATAATTAATTATATGTAATAACTAAGTATGGATATGGTAAGTTAAACTATTCTAACGTTTACAATTTTTTTAATTATATGTTATAACTATGTATGGATACAGTAAGTTAAACTATTCTGTCATTATAATTTTTAGTGGGCATGATTTATTACTAAGATCAATCTTGATCTATCATTTTTGATTAAATTAAAGTATTTTAATTTATCTAATTTTAATCATATTTTAAAATTATAATTTATAATCATTACCAATATATTAGGAACATAATTCACATATATACCATAAATAAAGAAAAAATTAATTTGAACTATTTTAGGTTCAATTACAAAGTTTAAGAAATTTCAACGATAAAATATAAAATATTTAAATTTATTAAGGTTAAATTCCAATTATGTAATAAAAATTAGACTTTAATTAAATTTTACATTTTAATCTTAATTAGTTGTTAGTGTCTTTATTTTCTATCTTTTTATGTGTTAATTTTCTTTGTTTTTGAGGTTTGAAGTTATACTTAATAGAAATTAATCTTGTCTTTATGTCAAGGTGTATTTTGGAATCAAATAGAAAGAACTGCAAACATTTTGGGGCCAAAAAAAAAAAAAGAGCTAAACTAGGCATTTAACCTAACTAGACATGACCTCATGTAGTGATACTTATGTAACAGACAGCGGTAGAATTTTTTTAGAGATTTTGTTTTAGGCTTTAGCCTTGCATTTGAAGGTTGCATTGGCTGTGAGATTGGGCCCTATTTGAAAACAAAGAAACGTGACTTGGTTGAATCAAACAAAGTGGGGGCTATGAATTGGATAGGAAAGGAAAACGTGGGCTACAAACATCAAAGCAACAGTAGCTAGAAAAGAGAACAAAGGAGAGTAGCATGAAATAGAGAAAAGCTTGTGGTAGGAGAATAAAGAGCTGGGCACAGAAACAAAAGCAGAATAGAACACTTCCATAGAGAAGAATAATGCCCAATAGAAAAAGAGAAAAATCAAGCAACAAGGATGGCAGCTAGATAGGAAACAAAGAAGAAAATCAAGAACGCCACAAACGTAAACAATCCCAAATAGTTAGGAAAATTTGTAATGTTGGGTAACGAAACTCTTACTTCTTGGTTTACGAAATCCTAGTTCTTGAATTCTAAATGTTGTAAGACTTTCATTCTTTATTTGAATCGATTTATTAGTCAAGTATTAATGTTTTCTAGGTTATTATTTGATTGTTTGATTTTACAGCTAGGTGCGCAACTAGTTTGTGATTTTAGTCAATCAATGGCTAGATTAAAAAGGTTGGCATTCAATTCTTTTAGTCAAAAGTAACGACTAGGATTTTTCTCTATTATGTTGGAGACATGATTCTAGGAAAAATAATTGTCTAGGCTAAATATATATCTTATGTATATTGTCTAGTTCGTCGATTTTTTTGAATCATAAAGTTATTAATTAATTAATTAATTAACTATAAGATTGTATCTAAGTTATTGATTAATAAGGGTTAATTCGAATACATGTTTCGGTTAACTAAATATGAGAGAAAATAGGTCAAGAAATTTATCACGATGAATACTTAACCAATAAATTGATTATTTTTTATTGTTGATGATCAATGCAAGTTCAATAACGAAGGAGATCGAAAACCAAGATTTATTCCTATTGATTGTTAAATTCTCATTGTTTTGCAATTAGTTATTTTTCAATTTCATATTCCAATTAATTTATGTTTAATTCACAATTTAAACCCCGCTTTTATTGCGTAACTTCTTACGTCTAAATTTCTCGTAGGAATGATCCCTACTTTTTACTACTAGATTAATTTGTGTTTTAAGAAGTTAGTTTCTTTTTATATTTGGTTGCAGGCGATAACATTCACCATTAGAATTGGTAAATCTATTCTTTTCTATAAAAAGAAGAAGACAATAAAGAATTTAAATTTCTAGAGAAATTCTCTTTTAAAAGTTAAAATTCTCCTTTGATTGGTCAATATTGTTGGAAGGTTGATAATTGAATAACTTCTTGATAACTTCTTTTATTAAAGAAGATTTTTTTTTATAAAAGTCTCTATCCTTTTTATTTTCTTATTATTTCAATTTATTATATTAAAATGGCTCCATTCACAAATTGTAAAACTATTCCTTTGCACTTAGGATGCAACTTTGTATCCTGTTTCCCTTCACTTCGTTTTCCTTCTTGCCCCGTAATTTTAAAGGATGAGATCTTTCGATAATTATGGCAATGTTTTAACTAATTGTCACAAATAATTTTTCCCTATGTTTTATTTTTATAACAAAAACTATTTGCGACGTTTTGAGAAATCGTTGCTAATACTTTTAGCTACACCTAGTTTTCACAGCTAAAAATTATTAAGTTTTAGTTGCATTTTCAGTAATGTAGCTAAATATTTTTAGTTAAGTTTCCAGAAACGTAGCCAAATGTTTTTAACTATGTTTTATAAAATGTAGTCAAATTTTTAATATACATTTTAACAAAATGACATACCATGTTGAATTATAATTATTTGTGACTTTTTAATCCATATTATTGTGTATAATATTTAGAATTTTTTTGGTTGTTAATTTATTATACAAAAAATTATACTAAAATAATTGATAATTTGAAGCATTTTATTATAAAAATAAAATATCATTAAATTTATTCATGTACAAGATTTTAATTAAAACTTCAAAAATACTTATATAAAATAGTAAATATAGATATTAGTTTAATCACTTAGCCTCACTTTCATTTTCACTACTTACATAATCCGGGCTAAGTAATTTTTTAAGATACTTTTCATACTTGGCTAACTGTTTTTAAATGGCTTGTTTTCCTCTTCAAGACGTTGAATATATGCTAGTCTTCATGAGGATAAAGCAGTTGACTCAAGGTCAAATCTAAGACCTTTGATAATATCTAGATCATGTACCTAACAGCTTGTTGCAAATGCCCTCTACATTTGCCTCATTTTGCTCAGATATTGATGTTTGCAAGAACTCTTGCATCGTATTCTAAAATTAAAAAAAATAAAACCAATATTCAATGCAAATATTATTAGTTAGTACTAAAAAAGTAAATAAACTTAAATTTTAAACAAATTTTTATATTTACATAGTTATTTTGCGCTTCTTCAAACATTCACCTTTGACTTTTTATATAGTGAGTGAGTTTGTAGAGTATGATTCTATCATACTCTTTTCCATATAGTTTTTTCTCACGCTGTTTTATGAAAAAAAAAGTAAGAAGCAACAATGCACAATATATTTTATTCATCAGAAGAGAAAATAATCGAAATATCTGTAGTTCTTAATTAAAGAACTACAACATGTGAATAAAAACTACATTAAACCAAAGAAAAACTAACCTGTATAACAAATTGAGATCAAAGGTACATAAAGTCCCTTTTTTGTAGAAATAAATCGAAACCCAAAAAATCGTCAGTTAGAAAAATTGCATACTTCTTCTCTATCTATATATAACACACACAACATCGTAAAGTGAACATCTTTTTGAATTTAAATTGAACAATCTAAATAAAGAAATTACAATGACAACATCTTTTTAAATAAATTGCATCCTCGTACAGTTTACATGTTACATCCTAATTTCACGCTTAAGCTTAACACATTTTTTGTTACCTATTACATTTAATGATGTAATGGAACTTGTGAACAAAACATATGGTGCAAGAATCCAACTCCATCCTTAAAAGTCAATAGGCACTCAAAAAAGAAAATTTTACAGAATAAGATGGTAAACGTTTGTTGTCATACATTGATCTTATTTATTAGTTAAAGTAAAAAAGGTATAAGGTCTCTCGTAAAAAATCAAATAGCTTGTAGATTATGTAAAGAGGGAGAAAAAAATGCTTGAAGAAGCTTCTGGCTTAAGAGAAATAGAAAACTAAATTTCAAGATGAGAGCTAGACAAGATATTGAAAAAAAAAACTTAACCCATAAATTGCAAAAAAAAAATCTTTTAACAGAACTTTCATTGAACATGTTATAGGCAGTACTCAAACAAGTTTCCTAATCCATTTAAGTAAAACTTAACCTATTGTCGATGTATTAACCATCTCTTTTGAATACACATTATTATCAAAATACATATCCATTATCAATTAAACCATAACACACATGGTTGACAACACAAAACCTAGCAAAATACCCAACTAAAATAATAAAAAGCCAAACATAAAAACTCAGGTACAAAGGAGGGATAACTTACCTCGACAGACAACAAACTAGAGACGATGAAGAAGAGCTCAAAGAAGATTACGACAAAATTTGGAACAAGACAGAAGCAAAAGGAAAAAAAATAATGAAAAAATAACTGGGAGGCTTTGTTTTTATGTTATATTTAACAAAGTTTGAACGGTTGGCGATAATTTTCTATAAACGTCGCCAATGCACACAAGGTAGCATTTTGTGATGATCTTATGGAATCGTCGCTAAATGTTGATCACTGGTGATGAATTAGTAAAAACGTCACCCAATGATTGTCCTTTGTGCTAATTTTTGGGTGACGTTTCCACAAAAATGTCGCTACATGAGGTTTTTGGTGACAATTTTGTAAACAGTCACCAATTCTTTTTACATATATATATATATATTTTGTAATATATAATTTCTATAAAGCATTATAGAATTTATAAATAATAAATAAAGTTTTGTGACGATGAGCAAGTTTTATTTCTAATAAAACCCTAATATTTGCAAGTATACGGGTAGTAAACTTGTAGTATTAAAGGTGTTGATTCCATGAGGAGTTGGTAAATTAATCTAATTCTAAGTTATTAAAGGCCTAAAAGGATTATAAGAAAAGAAAATAAAAACTAAACAAAATGGTAAATTCGTGAATATGGATTGATTGAAATTAAAATGTAAAATTAACACACAAGGAATCAAATTGAGCACCACCAAATTAACAATGGAAATCACACAAGGAAGATTAGCTGATTATGAGAAGGGGGATTTATCCTATCATCATTAAATCCTAACATGATTACTTTTGAGTTAATACACTATCAGTTTTAGACTTTCGAAGTGTGGATTACTCTCTCTTTAGTTATAGTCATTAAACCCTAAATCATAACCCCTAATTGAATTATGGAATTTAAAATCTCTCAATTAACAAAAAAATCACAAATCCAATCAGATCTTAAGCCTTTTAATAGACTATCAGGTCTTCACACAAGATTTCTCTTTGTATAAATTCTCGATTTGGTTATTTGCACAATCTATTATATTGTTTAACTCTCGTTACCTAACCTAATCATTTTGCTATCAGTTCACTCTCTTAATTTATTACCGAAGCATGCAAATACAACAAATAATCACGATACCCAATGTCTTAACATTAAAAGAAATCACATTAACATTAATTTAAGACCAAATCCTTAAAAAGTTTGTAACATCATCATCAAAGCTAAATCCATCATTATCAAATCCATATTATAGATTCAAAAGAAAGAACAATAAAGATGAAATGAAATGTCACTTGGAAAGGTAAGAATAGATTAGGAAAATAGCAATGTTGTAGCCCTTCTTCTCCTTTTTCCTTTCTCCTTCTTCTCTCTTCTTCTATCTCTCCCTTGGATCTTTCTTAAAATGGCAGAAATGGAGCTCCCTTTAGGTCTTCCTTCTTTTCTTTATATATCTTTTCCATTTTGGGCAAACATTAGGGTTTACTCCGCCCCAAAAGTCTAAAATATCCCTAAAAAATTAAGTTTTAGAAGCCGGTCTGTGTCTGTTATCGTGCAGGGTCACGATCATGGAACTCAATTTTTGCTTTCTGTCATGATCATGACAAATGGGGCGACGATCGTGACAGATCACCAGGCTTCTGTCATGATTGTGGCCCTGGTCCTTACTATGGGCTTCCTCTTATTTCCCTCCATTTTTCGATATTTGATATGAAGAACTAACAAACCCATCAAAACACCTCAAATGTACAAAATTTAAGCTCAATAGTATGCTCTAACCTATAAAACACTTAAAACACAAATATCTAACTAAATAACATAATCTTAACCTAAACATGCACTAATCATTCAATTTAACAACTAAACACATACTAAACTACCTACTAAAATATTATCCAACCTACAATTATCAACATCCCCAAACTTAAACTTTTGCTTGTCCTTAAGCAAAAACCAAACAAGTAAAACATAAAACACGCATAACAGTAAAACTCACATAGGTAAAAATGGTACAATGACATTGAACTTTACGAAACAAATTTAACTATAAGCATGATCCTTCAAATTGTTTTAACTTATTAACTTGTGAAATCTATGTCTCAGTACTTCAGACTAAATATACATACTAATTAGGACTTACTGTGACATTCATTCACTCCTATCACTTACACACACGCATTAATAATTTGTTAGTCAATAAAAAATTGTAGCTATCCCTAAGTAGCTTTTTATGAAAATTCAATCTATTCACAAAGATTTGTAGGATTTATTAAACAATTTATTATTTTTGTTAATTTTATTAACATGAATCTAACTTTTTGATGCGAAGGCAAATATTTGTGATGAATGTTCCCTAGTTACTCAACTAGGCCATGTTTTTATTAAGCGGCTCGATTGGAATGTCATTATAGCCTTTTAACGCGAAGGCAAACATTTGTAATGAATGTCCCCTAGTTTCTAGGCTACATCACATTTTCAACTAGCTACTAACTCTATTTATAACCCACTTTGTTTCAAAAAGGGCCAACGTAATAGTTATTGAAACAAAAACACACTTTTTAAATATAAATTTTATTATCTACCTCATTACTTAAGCTAATCATTATCATAAAAAGATACTAACGATGCTACTTATTTGATTGGACTAAAATTATAAATGAATACGGTAAATTCCTATAGTGAATGAACTAACATCTTATCCTAATTAAAATGCATATGTAACCGAAACAACCTATAACACTAATTTCACAAGCTAATAAATCTTAGCATCCTAAAAGACTATGTTCAAAGCTAAATTGGTTCCGTTAATTCCTAGCCATTGACACCTTCACACGAATCACATCATGAAATCATAAAAAAAGTAACATACAACATGCAAAATTCACATTCAAATAAAAACATATAATGCACACCCCTCCCCGCACTTGAATGACACATTGTCCTGAATGTGAGAGGAACAAACAAGCAATATATAAAGTGGGAATAAAAATAATGAAACAAGAGAAACATGAAAACAGATGAAAATAAAAATAAAAATAAAAGACAAGGGTTAGAGTATAGAACCATCATAGTGGTTGAGTTGGTGATGGTGTTAGTGTTGGTGTTGATACCAAAACCACTTGACATCGAGATTGCTTTCCTTTCTTATAATTGATTTAAGAAAGTAAGATCCAAATCATTAAGACTTATGTATAGAATTTAAAACAGATCTAACTATATAATAATTTAAATCTAACTACTAAATGTGTTAATTTATGGTCATTAGCTTAACCGTGCATCCTTGGAAGTGAGTTCAGTTGTTCGAAAGAAAGGAAATATTTCCTTTTCCTTAGAGATCACTCCTTCGAAATATGGTTTGTAATGATGCCCATTGACCTTAATGGTCTCCTTGTTTGAGTTATCCAATTCAAGGACTCCATAAGAAAACATTTGGGTGACCGTAAAAGGTCTACTCTATCATGATTTAAGTTTTTCTGGAAATAGTTTCAGCCTCAAATTGTATAGCAAAACCTTATCCCCGACCTTGAATTCCTTTTTCATCAAATGAGAATCATGTCACTTCTTCACCTTTTCTTTATAAAGTTTGGCATTGTCATATGCATTGTGATGAAACTCATCAAGTTCGTTGAGTAGTAAAAGAGGCTTTTAACCCAATTGCTTCTAATAAAAATTAAGAATTTTCATTGTCCAGAATGCAAGATGCTCTAATTCTACGGGCAAATGACATGTGTTACTATAGATAAGTTTAAAGGGGGTAATTCTGATCAGAGTTTTGAATGAGGTTTGATAAGTCTATAAGGCATTATCTAGCTTTAATTCCTAGTTGCACTTCAGATCTCTATTTAGAACGTCGATTTATCCACTGGTCTGTGGGTGGTAAGGGCTAGCTACTTGAGGATGGACCTCGTATCTTTTTAGGAGAGCATCAAAAGATCTGTTGCAAAAATGTGCTCCTCCATCACTTATTATAGTTTTTGGCACTCTAAATCGATTAAATAAACTTTTGAAAAACTTCTGGACAACTTTGCCATCATTAGTTGAAGATGCTATGGTGTCGGCCTAGCGAGATACATAATCCACCCCCACTAGAATGTACGTGTTCGCTATGGAGGATGGGAATAGTCCCATGAAGTTGATGCCCCGTATATCGAAAACTTCAACTTCCAAAATGTTGTATAAAGGCATCTCATCTTTTTTGGAGATGTTGCCTACTCATTGATAGTGATCGCACTGTGCCAAGAAAGCTTGAACGTCCTTAAACAAATGTGGCCGATAAAATCCACATTCGAGTACTCGAGCTACCGTATTAAGCTTCATGACATTATGTTAATTTATATAACATTTCTTCATTTGGAACACATCATCTTACTAGACCATCAACACATGTTCGATGCAAGATTTGTTCATCCCATAGATATCGGATGCATTCATGCAAGAACCATTTTTGCTGATGATATGATAGATCAGAGGGAAGTTTCCCACTAGCAACATAATTTGCAATATCAGCGAACCATGGTGTCTCCAGGTTGTTAAGTAATGTCAGGTTTCATCAAAAAAGTTCTTATTAATATCATCACTTTGCTGGCATTCCCCTCCCTCCAGATGTGACAGATGGTTTGTGACCACATTCTCTGCTCCTTTCTTAGCTCGCACTTCTATATCAAACTCTTGTAATAGTAGCACAAATCGAATAAGTCTCAATTTTGCATCCTTCTGGTCCAAGAGATATTTTAAAGCAATATGGTAGGTGAATACGATCACTTTAGACCTCAAGAAGTATAACCGAAACTTGTCACATGCATCCACCATTGCATGTGATTCCTTTTCTTTGATGTTATAATTAAGTTGAGTTTATGTAAAGGTCTTGCTTGCATAGTATATCGCATGCAACCTTTTTACCCAATACGCAACCTATAGCTTGGTCGCTTGCATCGCACATAACCTCCAATGGGAGTGTCCAATTCGGTGGCGTTAAGAATGAGGCTAATGTTAGTGCCTTCTTTAATTAATTAAATATGAATAAACATTTTTCATCAAAAAGAAAGGGCATGTCCCTGACTAACAAATTCATTAAGGGTCTTGCAATTTGCGAGAAATCCCTAATGAAGCGACGGTAAAGCCCAGTATGGCTTAGGAATCCATGCACACCCTTGACGTTGATTAGAGGTGGGAGTTTCTCTATAACTTCAGTTTTTGCTCTGTCTACTTCAAATCCTTAGTATGAAATTTTGTACCCAAGCACTATCCCCTCCTGCACCATAAAGTGACACTTCTCCCAATTTAGTACTAGATGTGATTCTTCATAGCTTTGGAGTAACCTGTCCAAATTGGTTAGACACATTTCAAAACAATCTCCAAAAACTAAAAAATCATCTATGAAAACTTCCATTATGTCATATTTGCGAAGATAGACATCATACATCTTTGAAATATTGCTGGGGCATAACATAATCCAAAAGGCATCCACCTATTCGTAAAGGTATCATAAGGACATGTGAACGTGGTTTTTTCTTGATCCTCGAAGTAGATGAATATCTGATTATACCTCGAGCAACCATCCAATAAGTAGTAGAAGGAATGAGATAGATCTATGAATGGGAGAGGGAAATGGTCTTTTTTAGTAACCTTGTTGAGTTTGTGATAATCTATACACACTCTCCATTCCATGACTGTTCTTGTTGAAATTAATTCTCCACTTTCACTCTCCATTAAAGTCATTCCACCTTTCTTTGGTACAAACTGTATCACTATCAGATGTGGGATAGATCATCCCCGCATCTAAGAGTTTTACTACATCCTTCTTAACCACTTCTTTCATGTGAGGGTTCAACATACGTTAACATTACCTCACCACTCTACATTCTTCTTTTAGGTTTATTTAATGCATACAAACATTTGGGCTAACACCTCGAATATTGAATATTTTCCATCCTATGCCTTTCATCCGATTCCTCACAATATCTACAACCCTACTCTCTTGTTCCCCATCCAGTAGGTTAGAAATGATGATGGGTAAAGTTTGACCTTCACCTAAGAAAGTATTTCTGAGATGGGTAGGTAAAGGTTTAAGCTTTAAAGTAGGTGGTTTCTCCGTGGAGGGTGGTATGGGAGCTTCGGTTCGGACTAATATGTCTTGATGAGTTTGAATACTTGACTTCTCCATCTCATCCTCTCTTTAAGACTCAACCTTGTTTGCTTTCTCAGCTTCATTAATAGTCTCCACTTCTATTGATTTTACTTATGCAATGCAACTCTCTACTTGTTCTTGCATACCTTCATCTATAACGTTATTCATACACGCGCTGCTTTCCTTCAGATTTTTAAAAGCCTTGTTAATATTAAATTCCAATTGATCTTCACTAATCCGAAGTGTCAGTTTTCGTTCGTGAACATCAATTAATGCTTTTCTTGCGTTCATGAAAGTTTGCCCAAAAATCATTACATAGGTCTTATCCTCTTTAAAATCAAGAACCACAAAGTCCATAGGAATAATGAACTTGTCCACATACATTATAATGTCTATTGGCATTGAAGTTGGCTTGACCTCACCGAGCCCCAATTTCCTAAATATCGAAAAAGGTATAAGATTGATACTTGCTCCTAAATCGTAGAGGCACTTTATGAATTCAAATTCACCAACCACACAGGGTATTGTGAAACTTCCTCGATCTTTCAGCTTGGATGGCATCTAGTTGGTGATTATGGAACTACAGGTGCCAGTCAAAGCTACTGTTGGTTCTCTTCCCAAGTATGCTTCTTTAATAATATATCCTTCAAAAATTTAGAATATTGGGCATATGTTATAAAGCCTCAATAAATGAAAGATTTATCTACAACGTCTTTAATTTGTCTACAAATCTCGCAAATTGTACATCCAGTTTATTCTTTCAAATCGCGGAGGATATGGAACTTTGGGTTGATATAGCGGAGGGGCAACATAAGGAGGGTATTCGCTTATGTTCACGTCTTTCTCTTTTTCTTGGTCTTTCTCAATAAGAGGATGGTTTACAACTCTTGTCTTTGTGAGTTATTCAAGTTCCTTCCTACTACGAAGTATGCTAGTTTTTAGGTCTGTTTGGTTAGAGGGTTAGCAATGGAACGGAATGGAACGTAACACACTTCCATCGTTTGGTTGAGAGTTTCATAATGGAATGGAATGGAAAGGGATGGAAGCAGAGGGTTTCATGTTACGTTTCATTCCATCCTAAACAGTGAAAATAAGAAACATCCGATTCGGAGGGTTTAAGATGAAACGTAAACTAATAAATACATACTACCTAATATACCCTCAATAATTTTTCTTAATACCAATTATTTCTTCTAACCTTAACCCCCTTGTATATAATTAATAATATTTCTCCTTACCCTAATAATAATATTTTTATATTATTAATAAAAAATTGTACATAATTAATAATAAAATAAAAATTAATAAAATTTTTATTAATGAAAATAGAAAATATAAAAATTATTCTCTAATTGTTTGTATATATTTTAATATAAATAAAAATATAAATAAATAATTTTTGAATATAAATAACATATAATAGAATAACATTTATTAAATAAATAATAATAATTTTATATAATTAATAATAAATTGTATATAATTAATAATAAAATGATAAAGCTTTTATTAAAATTTTATTATTTTAAAATAAAAATTTATAAAAAATTATTTGTCACGGTTGTGCGTAACTTTTTAATTGGAGATGATTTCTGTTTTAAAATCATAGCGTTAAATCTTTTACAACAACTATTTTAATATCAGGGACGTAATAGTCATTTATTATACATTACATTACATTTCATTCCATTCCATCTATCTTTCAAACAATATTTCACTACATTACATTATGAACCCTTCTATCCCTCCCAAATAACTTTTCATTATTACATTTCATTCTATTATAAATCGTTCTCTTCCGTTCCATTCGTTCAGTTCAGTTCCATTAATTAACATCCAATCAAACAGGCCCTTAGTTACTACCTAGTAAGGGAACAACCTTTACTTCAACATATATAATCCTGGGTGGAAGAACCACACAAACTTCTCTTGGTCGAACAGTGCTAGAGGTCAATTCTAACCTTCAGGGCCACCTGGTTTTCAATAGGAGAGACCAAACTCGATGGAATCTCCTAGATTTTGTTTTAGAAGTGCTAAGAGATTCCCCTCATTTCATGTAGACAAAGCACTTGCCAATTAGCTTATTTAAACCTCCAAATTATAGATAGAAGAGGCATGATTCTTTGTTAATTGCTCGAATCTACCTTCCAAATTCTTTAGAACATCATCTAGGCTTCTAAACTTATCCAAAATCTTATCCAACTTAGATTCCATCGAGTTTGGTCTCTCCTATTGAAAACCAGGTGGCCCTGAAGGTTAGAATTGACCTCTAGCATTGTTCGACCAAGAGAAGTTTGTGTGGTTCTTCCACCCAGGTTACTCTACTGAATTGTGCTCCCATGTAATTAACATGTTCCACTTCATTATCCTTCATTAGGAAAAAATCAATGGTTTCGTGACTATCTTATCCACACTGTTCGCATCTTTTCTAAATTGCTTTGAAAGAAGCCATCATATTGTTTAGATATCGAGTCAAGTTGTCAATCATAGCTTGCATTTATGTAATTCGGTCAACAACTAAAGCTCCTTTTTACTTGCAAAGGGTTGTGGGTTGTCTATTCTTATCCGTTGTCAAAAGGCAACTGTCACTAACCATTTCTTCGAACAACTCCTCAGCTTCATCCACCATCTTCCTCATTAACGATCCTCCTGATGCTGCATCAATAGTGCCTTAGGTAGGTGGGTTCACTTCATTATAAAAGGTTTGCAAAAAAACATTTTTTGGTAAATTATAGTGAGGACACCTCCTTTGCAAGTCTTTATACCTTTCCCATGCCTCATAAAGTGACTTCCCATTACTTTGTTGAAAGTTTGTTATTTCCTTAATGATTTTGGCAGTATTTTGAATTTTGTTTTGTACCGGCCGAAAAACGGTACCGGAATCTTAATTATGGTACCAGATTTAAATACCGGCTAAATACTGGTCAATACCAGAAAAATTAAAAAATCTAGGGACTGAATTGCAAAATTTTTAAATTTAAATTTTCAAAAAGAAATAAAATTTTTGCCCCCCCTCTCTTTCAAATATTTTTAAATTTTTTGACTACTTTAACTTTTATTATAATTTTTATTTTTTAATAAAATAAATATCTTATTACTAATAATAATTATACATTAAATAAAAATTAAAAATAAATATCATATTTATTAATAAA
>JANZXR010000172.1:7299787-7317492 GCA_027575705.1 Erythroxylum echinodendron
TTTTATTAGATATTTTGATGTAATTATTATTTATTATATAATGAAAATTAAATTTGTAATATTTTAAATACTGTATATTGTTCTTAATTTTATATTTTTAATAATCATTTTCTTTTTTCATATAAATTGTGGTTATTATTTATATGTGAAATATCTGAAAATTATTATATTTCATATTAATTGTGACTATTATTTATTATTTTGATTTTTAGAGATTAGGTTAAAAATATACAATACAACTGTACAGTATGATAATGGATTATTTTGCAATTTTTAAAAAATTCAGGGACTATTTTATAAATTTAAAAAATTATCCGAAACGGCACCTGGTATTGACCGGTACCGATACAGTACCGTACCAGAACCCAATCCGGTACGGTATTCGCAACATTGGATTTTGGTAACCTTCGTGAGGGGGAAGTACTTGTCTAAGAATGCACGCACCAATTGCTCCCAAGTTGTAACATTTATAGGATTGAGTGAATGATAGCATGCCTTTGCTCTATCCCTTAGTATGAAAAGGAAGAGCCTTATCCTAGCAGCATGTTCCGACATTATATGATATTGAAAGGTATCATATATTTCTAAGAAATTTACTATATGCTCATTAGGATCCTTATTGATCAATCCATAGAATTGCACATTTGTTTGCAACATTTTTAGTAAAGATGGCTTTATTTCGAATAAAGGTGCTTGAACAGGTGTTCTAGCAACACCTTGATTGGTCGCATTAAATCCTGGTCTCATAAAATCTATAAGGTTCTGCAGTTGATTCCCTTGGTATCCTCCTTGCTGAAACTCTTGATGAAATTCTTCAGCCATAGTTGCTTCAATATTTCTATTCTTCTTCACTTCTAGCTCTTCGGATTGCTCGCTCTAGCTGTGCGATGTCAAGCTCTAGTGTTTTGGCTATCTGACTCGAACTCTTAATAACTCTTGTGTTCATGCAATTGCATGGACATAAGAGTGGCAAAAACTCCCTAGAATAAAAAAATTAACCTAATCCTACTAACTCACCGGTAATAACACCAAAAACTTATTGAGCAAGTTTTACTTCTAATAAAACCCCTAATATTCACAAGTATACGGGTCGTAAACTTGTAGTATTAAAAGTGTTGATCCCATGAGAATTTGGTGAACTAATCTAATTCTAAGTTATCTAAGGCCTCAAAGGATTATAAAAAATAAAAAATAAAACTAAACAGAAAGGTAAATTCATGAATATGGATTGATTGAAATTAAAATGTAAAATTAACACACAAGGAATCAAATTAAGCACCACCAAATTAACAATGAAAATGACACAAGGAAGATTAGTCGAGTATGAGAAGGGGGATTTATCCTATCATCAAATGCTAACATGATTATTTTTTAGTTAATACGGTATCGGTCCTAGACTTTCAAAGGGTGGATTACTCTATCTAGAGTTATAATCATTAAACCTTAAATTATAGCCCCTAATTGAATTATGGAATTTGAAATCTCTCAATTAACAAAAAAACCACAAATCCAATCAGATCTTAAGCCCTCTAATAGAATATAGGATCCTCACATGAGATCTCTCTTCTATAAATTCCCGATTTGATTATTTTCTTGATCTATTAGATTGTTTAACTCTCATTACCTAATCTAATAATTTTTCTATCAATTCACTCTCTCGATTTGTGACCGAAGCATGAAAATACAACAAATAATCACAATACCCAATGCATTAACATTAAAAGAAATCACATTAACATTGATTCAAGAAAAAATCTCTAAAGAAGTTTAGAACATCATCATCAAACCCAAATCCATCACTATCAAATCCATCTTAAACATTCAAAAGAAAGAACAATAAAGATGAAATGAAATGTCATTTGGAAGGGCTGGAATAGATAGGGAAGATAAGAACACTGTAACCTTTCTTCTCCTTCTTCCTTTCTCCTCCTCTCTTCTTCTTCTTTCTCTCCTTTGGATCTTTCTCAAAGTAGCAGAAATGGAGCCCCCTTTAGGTCTTCCTCCTTTTCTTTATATATCTTTTCCATTTAGGGTAAACATTAAGGTTTACCTAGGCCCAAAAGTCTGAAATATCCCTCGAAAAGTCTTGTTTTAGAAGCCGATCATCGTCTACTATCATGCAAGACATGATCATGGTAGTGGCACTTAATTTTTGCTCTCTGTCATTATTGTGATAGACCACTAGGCTTTTATGCCACAATCGTGGCCCTAGGCCTTGCTACGGGTTTCCTCCGATTTCTCTTCATTCTTCGGTATTTGATTTGAAACACTAACAAACACATCAAGGCACCTCATGTATACAAAATTTAAGCTCAATAGCACGCTCTAACCCATAAAACACTCAAAACACAAATGTTTAACTAAATAACATAATCCTAACCTAAACATGCACTGATCATTCAATTTAACAACTAAACACATACTAAACTATCCATTAAAATATTATGCAACTTACAAGTATCATGTGACATCACAAAAAATTGTCAAATCATATATTTTTAAAGGAAATAAATAAAAAGTATAAATTTAAGTAATATAAATTAATTTTTGTTTTTAATTTTATAAAATTTTTAAATGACATTATTATTGACTATATTTTTTAAAACTTACAATCATTCTTAATAATATTAAATATCATATTTTCCATTTTATTATGCTGCAATTATTTTTAATTATATTGCAATAAATATAATTATATATGGTAATTAATAAAATTTTATATGAATTTGTATATAATAATTGTAATTAGTATAATGATTCATGAATATATAGATAATAGATAAAATTTTCTCATTCCTTGCTTATGTAATATATTAGTCTAATTAACCATAATTCTCTATTTATTATATATAAATTCTATATCGTTATATAAAATTTATATATTAAATATAATTCTTATAATATACAGAGTGTAATATATAGAATAAGTTTTGGCAACGAATTATAAAAATCGTCGTAAACGTTTCACATTTTTGTCACCAAAAATCAAGCCAAAATCACGTTGTTTTATGATATCAAAAACTAATTACCTAAACAAAAGAAATAAACTGAAAACCTCCCTAACCGAAAAATTCTACAGATGCTTCCTAATTAGGACTGAACCATCGAAGATGATCTTTTGCTCTGAGCTGGTCAAGTTACTAGATATGAGTTCCTTTATTTTGCTTCTCACTCTTTTCACCTTTGGTTGTTGTTCTGCAATAGGTAGTCTTTAGCTTTCTTTTGGAGGAGTCACAGATCACTCCCATCCCAAGTGAAAACTCGACGTCTGACTCAATGTTTTATGTACTAACTCAGTATCTTCTTGCTTAATCCAAATTTATGAATGTCATATTTCTCTATGATATCTGATCAAAAACTCAAAAATAATTAATATTTTCAATTTTAACATATCCATTTATATTTAAAGTTAAAACTAAGAAACTTCAATCAAGCTAACAAAAGTTAAAAATAAAAAGTAAAAATAAGTGAGAGAAGTTTAAGTAAATAATTAAAAAAAGTACTTAATATTCCACTAGTATCTGCATCTATTTTTTCAAGGAATATCAAATAAGAAAGGAACTTATAGAATCATGTTGGAGGTTTTCTTATGAGTGTTTAGCTTTATCAACTTACTGGAATGGTCTTCCATTCCACAAAAGACACCTTAATATTTGAGGATGTTGATTTAACGTCTCCTTAAAAATAGATTGGTGTTTGATATGATGATTGCCTATATATTAGGGAAAATTATATCTTACTTTTAAAGGACTATTTTTTATAACTTCAATGATAGCTTGCTTGAGGAACTCTACATATGAACTTCTCAATTAATGGATCATCATCATCATTCATTTTTTTTTACAATGAGAACCTTAAGCTAAATTTATTACTATTATCATATAATAGTAATAAATTACACATTTTTAGTGAGGCTATTGAAGTAAACACATCATTAATTTCAATCGAGGAAGCTAACCTTAATTTAAACTTGAATTTTAAAGAAACAAAGGTAAGGGTAGGGGAGCTAACAATATGATATATAATTTTTTATTATTTTTAGTAACAATTCCAAAAATATAATATTCATAAACCTAGAGAAATATAATATTTAATTGGTTATAAACTCAACTTCAACCGGTTATATTGACTTATTAATAGTGAGTATAGTGAGTGACAAATATATAAGATGCTTCTATAAGGGATTTTGGATGGTTCAAATTTTAAGTTCGAATGATCTTTGCTTCTTCTGTGAATATTTTGTTGAATGCATATAACTTCGTATAATTTTTTGTTTCCTTATAAATTGTACATTTTGCTTCTACATATATTGTAGAAGATTAGTTTTTTTTTGTTTCTATTGTCTTTTCACAATAAAACTATTAATAGAAATTCATCGCAGAATGTTGACATGGCGACTAGTTTTCAATGACGGAAATGTAATCCGATGGGAGGAATGTGGCAGAATTCTCCCTGATGAAGAACAAATGGATGAATAACATATCTCCTCATCAAAGTCTAATCATCGCTTGCCTTCAATGGCTGATATTCATCTTCAAGGTTTTTAGTGTCATCTGAATTACGTCTCTTTCTTTATTATTTGTATCTCATTTTTTGTCATAAAGTTATTAGAAGAATGTTCAATTGTATATACTATGCCTTGTGTAAAGCTTCCTCAAATCTTAAAGAGAACATAGATGAAAATGTAGGCAATGGAGATGTCTTAAAGGTCCATACAGGATTAGGAAAAACAGTTGATTTGGAACAGTCATCGAATGTAGAAACTATGTCGATTCATTGTGAGGATGATGGAGTCATTCAATCGGGTATATATGTATTCAAATTTGGGTTCCTTATACCTTTTAATTTAGCTTTTTAATTTCTATACTATTTGTTCCTTAGGTTAAACGCATAGTATGGGTGGTTCATCTAATTCAATGATCCATACTACATTTAGGAAATCATTGACTATATCTTCTACAAGTTTAGTTAAAGTCAAGAAGTTGTTGGAAGATAATGTCAATAAGCCAACTTTTGGGAGAAGATCTTTCACTGTTTCAATTGATATCTTCAAACGTGCAAGGAGCCTTTTTGGAAATCCAGACATAGGGAACTCCTTCACCTTATCTACTGAGTCTCATGTTACTTGGAATCTAGAAAAATAATTATTTTTTTCTTTTCGAAGGAATAGGAGTGAAACTTTATTTATTATTTGTCTGTAATAATTGTTAAATTTCTAATTAGAATCTTGTATTACTTACCATATATCATTAAATTATATTACTTACCATATATCAATATTTATTATTATCTGTAAGAATCGTACATCATTATATTAAAAATTTCATGTTAAAACTATTTGAAAATTTTATGACACCATATAAAATTATCAAATCATATAATTTCAAAGAGAAAATGAAAAATTTAAATCAATATAATATTACTTAATTTTTAGTTTTTAGTTTCATACATTTTGTTAATTAAATTTATTTTACACTTACAATCATTGTTAATAATATTAAATTTGATTTTGCTCAATATGATGTTCATTTACAAAATGATCAAGTCAAAGTTAGTCAATTCATAATTATAAATAAGAGAGTTATTTTGTTGGTTAATTGTTTGGAGTCACCAAAAGTCTTACTTTTTACGATGATTTAAATGGTGATCTCCAAAGGATAACCCTTTGGTGACGAAAACAATAAACGATCAAAAGTGGATGAGCCTTTTGTGACGATTCCAAGAAAGCATTGCCAAAGGCTTGTAATTAATGACACTTTTCTAAAACATTGTAAAAGGTAAGGCTTTACGTTTTTAAAAATTGTCACCAAAAGTTGACTTTTAGTGATGATTTTGAAATCTTCATAAGAAAAAAGTGGCAAAAATTCAACTTTATTGTAGTGTACGTACTTCAAATAAGTCTCTTAATGAGTCAATAACTTAGAGTTAAATAATAAGTTTGATTAAACAGATGTTTGTAAGTTTTAAATATGTCTACGCTCTTGACTAGCCTGTGTCTTCAAAAATTTTAAATTGGCTATAACCCCTTACTATGATTCAAACTTATATCTTTGTACGTTAAGAGCAATATTATGAAAATTGTATCAAATTTAGTATTGAATTTGGTTTTAGTAAAGTACAATTAATTGATCACTATTAGATACCATTTAAGATATTTTTAATATTATAAAATAAATTTTAAATTTTATTAAATTACAAAATAATCTCTTAATATATTTTAATTATTTAAAATATTATATATGTAAAATGCTTAATGATAGTCTAAAGTACCTAAATATTGAATTAATATTTAATAACTATTACAAAATTGTATAAAAGTTCAAATTTGAAGTATAATTTAATAAACAGAAAAATAACATGACAAAATTTCCAATTCCATAACAACAAATAGGTGGAAATCTTCTTGCTTGATTGATACCATTAATATATGGCAAAATTGAGGGATTTTTCTAAGTAATATTATAAAAATCATACTGGTAAAGGTATCATATTTGGTTATGGTATAGTACTGTATCGATATCAATCAATATCAGGTACTGTTTTGGGTAATTTTTTAAAATTATAAACTAGTTCTTAATTTTTTAAAAATTATAAAATAGCCTTTCAATATATTGTACTCTATATTTTATAATTTTTCACAACCTTGTTTCCAAACATAACAACAATAATTTATTTATTTCTATTAATATTATTTTTCACATATTTTACATATAAACAATATCTATAATTAATATGAAAAATATCATTTAATCATGATATAAATATAAAATTAAAGATAACATAAAGTACTTAAAATATTACAATTTCATAATATAATAAATAATAATTATATTAAAAGATCAAATAAAAAGAAAAATAAAGATCCATGACTCTCTAAATATTACAACAACTGAGGAAACAACTAACTAGATATGAAGCTTGAAACAAAAATATTTACAGTTATATTATATTGCATATATAGAATTTAACTTATATATCAAATAAAAGTGAAATTATAAGAAGAGAAGAAAAAACTGAAACTTCACTCAATTAAATATCCACTCGAAGCGCATTGATCTCAATTCTCATTTGGTACCAAATTATCATCATTAACAGTAAAATCATCATCACTATCATTCAAATTCATTGCACCAAATAAAATATCAATACTTTTTTTATCCAAGATTATCTTTTAAGTCATTCTCATATTTCAAACTCAGTTCCTCATAAACCCGTTTCACCAAAATCGATATGGTCAAGGCAAATTGGATTTACAAAACTGCTTATCCGATTAAGAGTCCTAGAAATCAAATAAAATTAAATTATAAGAAATTATATTCAACTTAATATTAATAATAACATATCTTTCTCAAAGCTTTAAATTGTATCTAGCAAATACCAAATCATTCAATCCTTTGTGTTCTAATTTGTTCATTTTCTTATAATAGATGAATTCAAATGTGCTCTAATTCCTTTCACACCCTATTACAGTTACAAATTAACTTAGAATTTAAATTGCAAACTTTTGCAATTCTGGAACATCATTTTCAAATTTGTCTCACCAAGCAACTTTAGACAACAAAAGTAAGATTATAAACAAAATAAATTGATGATTAATTTTTAACAAGTAACAAAAGTGGAAAAAATATATACTTAGATTAAGTTTGTCTCTTTGACATATAGCAATGAGAATCCCAAAATCATCAGAAACATCCGTATAAATCTCTATTTGTGAACTTAGGAGATTTTGCATCATCCATGGGCAACAATTATTGTAATAGTTAATAGCATTCTCTTATTAATTTCAATTTTCTTTGCAAAACTTCGTATAGAATAGACACCAGGATTTAAAAACCCAGATGCAAATAACATAGAGTAAAGTCGTCTTTCCTATCTCTCATTAATGATTTCAAGATAAGGTGTGTATAAAGAAGGCCTATTTTTCATATTGACTTTGATTGCTTCGTTCACCCTCTTCATGACTTCATAAAAATAACCTATTATTGCCTTCTCATCATTATCATCCATATGAAGTACCCTTACTAAAGTCTCAAAAACTCATATGACAAATTGACATTGAGACCAAAATTTATGATCTTCAAGTAAATTAGTTATAAATCTTGTAATAGTAGCATGGTTTTCTAACTATTAATGAAATTCTTTCTTATTAAATTGAGGGCTTATAAATAATTGTAAATGAACTTGGTTGTTATTTTTTCTTTTTGTATAGTCTCATCAATAATGGGAAAATATATAGTATCTCTTATATTTTGTAACATCAGTTTAATGCAATTTACGGCACAAAGTGTCCAATAAAATGAATTATACGTACTTTGCAATATTCTTCCAGTTGTTTTATAAATAGAATTATTGTCAATAATGAAATGAATAATATTTTATGACTCAGCTTCACTCATAGCTTCATCAAATACCTAAAACAGAGTATCAGCATTCTTAGCAAGGTTAAACGCATCAATAGACTTCAAAAACATTGTCCCCTTTATATAATAAACTAAAAAATTAATAATAGGCTCATGTCTTCTATTTGTTCAACTATCGCACGTGATTAAACATTCGTTGGTAGCTTAATTCATTCTTCTTTTATCTAACTAACTTTGTATTTCATAAAAATATTTTCTCATAAATTTATATTTATAATCATCAATTAAATAAGCTTTATATCCTTT
This sequence comes from Erythroxylum echinodendron, assembly GCA_027575705.1. Taxonomy (NCBI): domain Eukaryota; kingdom Viridiplantae; phylum Streptophyta; class Magnoliopsida; order Malpighiales; family Erythroxylaceae; genus Erythroxylum; species Erythroxylum echinodendron. The sequence continues at coordinate 7,308,454 of JANZXR010000172.1, forward strand.
GTCATACGAGGCAACAACATCTGTCATAGGCTAATAATAATAAGATTGGGTAGTACTGAATGTTATACCAAAATCAACCACCATCTACCCATTGTCATGTCCACATTATGAGCCACTTCTATAAATTATAAGGCACTACAAATTGAAGGTTGAGCTCAAAGACTTGTTCGTGGTGCAAAAAAATTATACACATGTCTTCTTCTTTTCCTAACATTAAGTGCAACATTTCCTTCTTGTTAGGTAGGAATTCTACCATCTTCAACATTCCTTTTATCATCCTGACCACTAATAAAAGAACTTTTACTACCAATTTCATAGTTCAATCTTTACCTTCTATCTTTCTCACATTGTTAGTCTTCAAGAAAATTCTTCATTTGCCATTTTATATCACGACTCACTTTCTTTCAAGGCTCTATATCACCTTTAACTCTAGTTAAATGCTTCTTTAAGCTAGTGATTACCCTACCTTTTAAATGCTTGTTATAACACAAACAAATGGTATGATTCTTAATTATATGAATCAATACAACATGAGCCCAAGTTGGATCATTGAATCTTCTTAAACTTGAAGCCATTGAATTATTAGGAGTACTTGAACTTCCCTCCATTTATTTGTAAAATAAATAGAGATATATGTCAAAATTAAATTAATAAATTTATTATCAACTATTTCTAAAGCAATGCGTATCACTTAACTCAAAACAAATACGAATGCACATCTTAGATTCTAAAAGCATACACACAAATTGAATTTAAAAATATACATGCATCTTATATTCAAAGTCAATAGACCAAAAACCATTATTACCAACTACTAATGTCATCAAAAATATGGAATAAGTTGTGTAAAATAATAAGAAGAAATAGAGCAGTAACAACTTCTTAACATTCATATGATATAAAAATGCAAGTAAACTTCATTAACTTATAATTGATTGTTGCACTTTTACAATTATAACTCATTTTATATGATTACATAATTTTACTCAGTGTTACGAAAATCGTATTGGTATTGGTATCAGATTTGGTTCTGGTATGATACTGTATTGGTACCGACCAATACTAAGTACTATTTCGAGTAATTTTTTAAATGTACAAATTAGTCCTTAATTTTTTTAAAAAAATTACAAAATAGTCCCTCAATATATTGTATTGTATAATATGTAATTTTACATCAACTATGTCTCTAAAAATCATAATAATAGAAATTTAAAATAACAACAATATATTTTTTTATTGATATTACTTTTCACTTATTTCACATACAAATAATGACCATAATTAATATAAAAAGATTATTTAATCATCATACAAATATAAAATTAAGGGCAATACAAAGTACTTAAAATGTTACAATTTTATAATATAATAAATAATAATTACATCAAAATTTCAAATAAAAAGAATAATTAATATTTATGACTCTCTAATTATTACAATTTACAATAATAATTTGTGTCAAAGAATCAACTAGAAGTGAAATCTAAAACAGAAATATTTACAATTATATTTATATTGCATATATAGAATTTAACATTTATATCAAATACAAGTGAAATTAAAAGAAGAGGAGAAACAAAACCTAAAACTTCATTAAGAGGAGAAACAAAACCTAAAACTTCATTCAAACGAATACCTACTCAAATTACATTGGCCTCAATTCTTGTTTGGCACAAATAATCACCATCATTCAAATTTATTACACCAAATGACATGTTAATACTTTCCCATCCAAGCTTATTTTCCAAGTCACTCTCATCTATCAAACCTGATTCCTTAGAAACTCAATCTACTAAAAGATTAATATAATCAAGACACATTAGATCTATAGAACTACTTGTTTTATTAAGATTCCTAGTAAATAATAAAATTAAATTATTAAGAAATTACAAGAAATTGTATCCAACTTAATAATGATAATAGCATACCTTTCTCGAAGTTTTAAATTGTATTGAACAAACAACAAGTCATTCAATCTTTTGTGCTTTAATCTATTCCTTTTCTTGGAATAAATGAATTCAAATGTGCTCTAATTCCTTTCACTCCCTGTTACACATACACTTTGACTTCGAATTCGAATTGCAAAACCTTTGCAATTCTAAAACACCATTTCTAAATTGGTTCCATCAAGCAACTGTCCAAAATAAAGTGATGATTAATTTTTAACAAGCAATAAAATTAAAAAAAGACCTGGATTAAGTTTCTCTCTTTTATGAATGGAAATTGGCATCACAAAATCATAAGAAGCATCCTTATAAATCTCCATTTATGAGCTTAAGAGATGTTATATAACCTTATAAGAAACAATTGTTATAATAGTTAATATCATTCCCCTATTAAGTTTAACTTTCTTTGTAAAAATTAATCTAAAATAGACAATAGGATTAAAAAATGTTCTAACTGTAAACAACAGAGTATAAAGTTACCTTTCACATCTCTCATTGATGATTGCAAGATAAAGTGCGTATAGAGAAGGCCTATTTTTCATATCGGCCTTGATTGCTTCCTTCACTTTCTCCACATCATAAAAATAACTCATTATTGCCTTCTCATCATTATCAACCAGACGAAGTGCCCTCACCAAAGGCTCACAAACTCGAATGACAAATTAACATTAAGACTAAAATTCATTATTTTCAAGTATAATTCTAGAATTCATAACATTAAGACTAAAATTCATAACTCATTTATCATTTGTAAAAAATTTTATCAACACTTTCTTCATCATAATAGAACACTAAAGCGATTGAAAATTGGCTGCAAATCTTGTAATAATAGGACGATATGAATTCCTAGCATTAGTGAAATCTTTTCTCATTAAATTCAAGATCTATGTAACATTGTAGATGAAATTAGTCAACTTTTTTGCTTTCTATACAGTCTCATCAATAATAGAAAAACACCTAGCATCTCCTATATTTTCCAATATTAAGTCAATGCAATGTACAATACAAGAAGTACAATAAAAAGAATTATACTTGTTTTGCAATCTTCTTCCATATGCTTTATAAACGGAATCATTGTCAATAATGAACTGAACAATATTTTTTGGCATAACTTTATTCATAACTTCTTCAAAAATTTCAAACAGAGTATCATCATTCCTAACAAGGCTAGATGTATCAATAGATTTAAAAGATATTTCTCCTTTGTAAAATAAATAAAAAATTAATAATAGGCTAATTTCTTTTATTTATCTAACCATCACATACGATTGAACACCCATAAGTAATCCAAGTCTTTTTTCTTTCATCCAAGTAACTTTTAATTTTATAAACAGAGCTGCTTAGAAGTTTACCTCTATAGTCATTAATTGGAAAAGCTTTGTTACTGGACCGTAAAAGGTAATAACATCCACCATAACTGATAATAATAAGATTGGGCAACATTGAATGCTATACCTAAACTACACCACCATCTAGTCAGTGTCATGTCCACATTATGAGTTACTTCTCTAGGTTGTAAGGCACTATGGATTGAAAGTTGAGCTTTAGGAGTTGTTCATGGTACAAAAAAATTTGAAACTTGTCCTTTTCTTTTTCTAACATCAGGTGTAATATTTTCTTCTTATTGGGTTGGAATACTACCACCTTCAACATCCACACTATAATCCTGAACACCAACAAAAGAACTTTCATTGCTAATTTCGTAGTTCAATCTTTGTCTTATATCTTTTTTCATACTGATACTCTTCAAATAAAGTCTTCATTTGTCATTTGATATCATAAATCACTTTCTTACAAGGCTCCACATCACATATGATCCTAGCTAAATACTTCTTTAATCTAAGGGTTCCCCCACCTTTCAAACGCTTGTTACAATACAAACAAATACTATGGTTCTTCACTCTAATAACCAATCTAGCATAAAACTAAACTAGTCATCGAATCTTCCTATAGCTAAGGCTACTAAATTATCAAGAGTACTTAAACTTCCTTCCATTTAATTATAAAATAAATAAAGACATATGTCAAAATTAAATTAATAACTTCATATCAAAATAAAGAACACTTAATTTCATTATCAACTATTATCACCAAATATGTATTGTTTAACTAAAAAGTCAAAACTAACATAAAGCTTATACATCTTATATAACTCATTTCGTATGATTATATCATTTAAACCAAAGACATACACTCGCAATTATATCCTAATTAACTTCAAGCATAACTCACAAATATAACTTTACAACCTATTTTATGTAATCACATAATTCAACTATAAACTTTTTTTTTTTACTTATACAATTCAATTTGTAGTTCTTATCTAATTTTAATCAACATTGTTACTAAACCCAATTCTGAACTTTAATTTAACAATCTTACATTCACCAATTTTAATAATCATTCTTAGTTTCTTACTTAAGTTAACTCCACAATCAAGAATTAATATACACTACACAATTCAATTTCATCCAACATAATTCACCAATAAGCTAAAAATCAACAATTCAAGTATTCAATATATACAATTACACAATACACATATAAATATTATATAAGTCATTTTGTATGATTACATCATTCAACCATAAACTAAAGACATACAATTACAACTATAACCTATTCAACTTCAACCATAACTCACATCTATAAGTTTATAACCTATTTTATGTAATCACATAATTCAACTATAAACTAATTTATTATGTTTGCTTATACAATTCAATTTGTAAAGTTTATCAATTCTTTGTTTTATTAACTAATTTAAACCAACATTATTACCGAAATAATACATTATCTCGTGTCCTCGAGATGATGTATTATACACAGAATTCCCCATTTTTAATGACATCTATTGAGGAGTTCAACTAACTTCTGATTTGTGTAGTAGTATTAGAAAACGTCATTTTCCTTGTCAATGAAGCATCAACTTCCGATTCTCTAGTTTGGGCGATGAGGATTTAGCATACACTTAACTAGGAAATTCAGAATCCTGAAGTCAAGTAGATGAGATCATGACTGTAAGAAATATGGCTTGATATTATGGCCCATATTTTCTGTAAGCTCATATTAAACTTGGTTTAGGAGTTTTTTAATTTAATAGCATGTTAAATCTTGACCATTATTTAGTATTAGATGGATGTACAAGATTTAATGTTAACAGAGAAGTGTATATAAACTAGTCTTCTCTCTACCCTAATTAAGTATAAACGAAAACAATACAGAACGAAGGTATTTTTTGTATTGGATTATTTATCAAACTATCGTACAGAAAGAGGGTTAAGAGAGAGAAACTAGTTTGTGATCATTGAAAGTTTTCTCTCTACTTCATGACAAATTCTACCCAAGGTAAGTGATTTATTCGCCTTATCTATGTGATTATTATTATATTCAAGATCTGAATGGGCATGAATGATTTACATATGATTCATGATTTATGTATGATTATGTCTTTAATTTTGGAATATTAAGAATGAAAAACTTACATGTGGTATCAAAGCCACGGATTTTGAATAGATAACAATCCTTAGATTATTGATTTGATGATTGATTCAATAGAAAATTATGATTTTAAGGTCTTATATAAAGATTAATATTTTCTATAAAAAATTCTCACACTGCATAATTTTTTCTATTAAAAAAATCCCTGCACCACAACACCTCTTTTCTCCTCTGTTCTCTCATATCTCTTTAAATTAACTGAAACCAAACCCTAGAAAGAGACAGAGATCCACGTGAGAGAGTGCGTTTCTATGAGCAGAAGTGTAAATACGAAATTCACACTGAACTAGTAATAGGCAATGGTGAAAAGAGAAAGCTTAAATTAAAATTGTGTTTTAATGGTAATAAACAATTAGAAAGTTGGCAATAATGAAAGGGGCCCCACACAAACTTATCATATCTGTTGATTTTCTCTAATAGATAGTTTGTTGTGGTGCTTCTACATGTTTTAGATTTGTTTGGCTTATGTAAAATTCCTCTATATGGGACAAAAGATTGGATCTTTTGAATCTAAAAGGTCAAACGTAAAAACTTTCATCTAGGGTTTATGACAATATGTGCCGCAATAAGCCCCCATGATTCATGATGGATAATAATGATTTTAAAGTTTTGATTATGGTCATATTAATGATATTTTAACCTATAATTAAAATTTTAATTTTAATTTCATCTTATGGATATATTATTATTATTATTATTATTATTATTATTATTATTATTATTATTATTATTATATGACGATATGACTAAAATTAATTTCTTAATCACCAAAGTAGTCAAATTAATTTTAAATGTGTGATTATATAATTTATGTATTTTATGAAAATGTTATTAGTTGATAGAAATTAAGGACTTTACCCAAAAGTAAATCAATGTTCTAGAACTAATAAATATAAAGGAGAAAATTGATATACTCTTGTCAAATACGTATAGTTATCCAAAGATGCTAGATGTATTTGATAAAGTTTATTTAATTTTATTATAAATTTTAAATAGCATTCTAATTATGGTGATGATATGTATTATTGTGTTTACCTAAAGGAAACCTACAATATATTTAATGTGTGTGCTTCCTGTCTAAGTATGTTGCTTAGTGAGCGTTTATATATTTGCAATTATTAGCCTTCACTCTTAAAGGTTACCTTGGTTACTGGTGTGGATTTCTCTAAATGGAACAAACAAGTCACTTTCCATTTAGTTGCTTTGGATCTTGACTTGGCACTATTAGAGGATAAGCCTTATGACCTTAATGACACTAGTACAGAGACCGAAAGGGCACATTATAAGGCGTGGGCTAGGTTTAGCAGGTAATGTTTGAATTTTATGAGAATGATGATTACCAACAACATTGAGTCTACTCTTCCTACCACTGAAAATCAAAATGCTAAAGATTTTCTTAAACTTGTTGAAGATAAGTTTCGTTCTACCGATAAGGCACTTACAAGGTCACTTATGGCTAAACTCAGGACCATGAAGTTTGATGGGTCAAAGAGTCTGTTGCAACATGTCCTTGATATGACTAATATCGCAATAAGACTTAAGACATTGAGTATGGTTGTCGAAGACTCCTTCTTAGTTCAGTTTATTATGAACTCACTTCCTACTAAATATAGACCATTCCACATCAATTATAACACATTAAATTATAAGTGGAATATTGATGAATTGTCTAGTAAGTTTATTTAGTAGGAATCGAGATTAAAGAAACAAAGAGTTCATTCTATTAACCTAGTGAAAGAAAGAAACTCGAACCAAAGGCCAAGAATTTTAAGAAGATAGAACTTGCTAAAGTTCCACAAGTTGCTGATGGTGAAAGGAAGGGAAAAAAGTTAGATAAATGCCACTTCTATAAGAAAGAAGGACATTATCAGAAAGATTACCTAAAACATAAGGCTTGGTTCGAATAGAAAGGTATACATTATGTTTCCTTGTGCTTTGAATCAAAATTACTTGAAGTTCCTTCTAATACTTTGTGGTTTGATTCTGGTGTCACTACTCATGTTTCCAATATTATGCAAAGATTCCTTACAATCTAAATCATAAGCCTAACTAACAACTTTCTATTTATGGGGAATCGAATGAAGGCCCTAGTTGAAGGTACAAGGACTTATAGGCTAACATTAGATACTTGGTTTCACTTGGATTTAACAAACACTCTCTATATACCTTCAATTTCTAAAAATTTAATTTCTGTTTCTAAACTTGATGCTAGTGGATATACCTTTAAGGGTGGACATGGTTGTTTCAATTTGTATAAAAATAATTCCTTTATTGGTTATAGAATTCTTATGGATGATTTATATAAATTGAAACTTGATGATGTTTTTTTTAATCCCTATTTATTATTAATCATAATGTTGAAATGAAATGTAGTTTGATGAATGAATATTCTACTTACTTGTGACATAAACCTTTGGGACATATAACCAAAGAAATGTTAAAAAGATTAGTAAAGAATGAGATTATACTAAATATAGATTTTACGGATCTTGGCTTATATGTGGAATGCATTAAGGGAAAGCAAACCAAACATAGCAAGAAAGGAGCCATGAGAAGCATTCAACTTCTTGAAATAATATACACCGACATTTGCGAACTTTTTGACACTCTGTCCTTTAATGGAGAAAAATAATTCATCACCTTTATAGATGATTTTTCACGGTATGGATATATATATTTACTGCATGAAAAATATTAAGTTGTAAATACCTTTACGGTGTTTGTAAAGGAGGTTGAGAGACAATTAGACAGAAAAGTAAAAATTATAAGATTTGATAGAGTAGAGGTGGTGAGTATTATGGAAAGTATGATGAATCTGGACAGTGTCCTGATCCATTTGCTAAGTTCCTAGAAAGTTATGGCATATGTGCACAATACATTATGCCAGGCACACTGCAACAAAACGATATGGCAGAAAAGCAAAATAGAACATTAATGGATGTGGTTAAAAGAATGATGATTAATTCCCCATTACCCAAACGTTTGTGGATGTATGCACTTAAAATTGCTATGTATATGCTAAATAGGGTTCCTAATAAGGCAATTCCTAAAACTCCTTTCGAGTTATGGACCAGAAGGAAAGCTAGTTTAAGACATTACATGTTTGGGATTGTCCAGCAGAAGCATATATCTACAATCTACATGAAAGAAAATTAGATTCTCAAATAGTTAATGGTTACCTTGAGAAATCTAAAAGGAAAAGGTTTTACTGTCCAAACTATAGTTCTAGAATTATTGAAATAGCCAATGCCAAATTTTCAGAGAATGGTGAAGTTAGTGAGAGTGCTGAAAATCAAGTTATAAATATTAATGAAATAAGGGTTGATGTTCCATTACCTATAAATGTTCTTAAACCCACAACTACAACAAATTTTGTTCCTGCTTCAGAAAATCAAAATAATCAAGAACAAAATTTGGATAATGAAAAAGCACTCCATAGAGAACCTAACTTGCCACTAACTTATGCAAATGAACAAGTTGGTATAACTTTAAATAAACCTGTAAGCGCTATAATGTAACATCCTGTTACCTATTCGGCTAGAGTAGTTATGCAGGAGATAATTATATGACTTAAGATAAATGCACGTTAGAC
>JANZXR010000172.1:7329155-7366812 GCA_027575705.1 Erythroxylum echinodendron
CGTATTAAGAAAATCTGCATGCATGAAAGAGTTAGACTCCGGAAAGCGGAGTCTAACAACTGTGGTATCAGAGCAAGTAGGAGTTGGACTCCGATAACGGGGTCCAACAGGTCTAGATTAAGTTAATATGACGTGAGGCTCAATGTTACGGTACTAGTACTAATATCGGATTTAGTTATGAAACAGTATTATATCGATACCGGTCAATACTAAATACTATTTTGTGTAATTTTTTAAATTTATGAAATAGTTTTTGAATTTTTTTAAATTGAAAAATAATTTTTCAATATATTATACTATATAATTTATAATTTTACATCAACCTTATTTCTAAAAATTATAATAATGTAAATTTAACAAATAATAATTTATTTATTTTATTAATATTATTTTTCATATATTTTATATATAAATAATATTATTTTGAAGAAAATTGTCATAACAATATTGTTTGAAAAATTACCTAAAATGATGATCGTTTCTTAAACAGAATACTTACAAGGATGTCATGTTACAATTGAAAGGGGAGGAGAAAGCATCAAACCGATCCTTACTTCCTGGTTTGGATAACCATGTGGTTAAATTAGGCCTGGGTAATTCTATAAGCCTCTTAGTACATTGAAGAACTCTTTAACTAGCCTATCAAATCAATATATGAGCTTCTACCAGTGTATATGATACCGTTCCGTACTGGTCGATACCGGCCAGAAAGCTGAACGGTAAAGGAGATAATGATACTGGCAGCAAGTATCAACCGTTACCAAGCGTTTTCGCTGGTACCGTGAATCTCCAATTTTTGAGGACTAATATGCAAAAACAAAAAAAATTTCCCTAATACCCCCTCTTCTTTTCTGCCTCTCATTTTTAGTTTTTTTCTCTCTCTCTCACCGACTCATCCTCTCCTCTCTCCATCGCTCTTGTTATGCTCTCCTCCACTCCTGGCAGTTCACGATGCTCTTCAGCAGTGCTTGGCTGCTCCTCCACCATCTGACGTTATCTACACCTGTCGCCACCTCTCACGGGTCACCACCTCCGCCTGTTGCCACCAACCAACATCAGCTCTGTATCTTTGACGACCACCAAGGCACTACACACGCATTGATCCAATAGATCTAGGAATAATACCCAGATTTGGACCCGACCCATCACCGAATTCGATTGTGAACTTCTGTTTATTAGGTGGGTTTTTTTCCAATTTCTGTTAGAATATTTCTGTTAATTGTTTGTGTTGTGAGGAATGAAATTGTGAAGGATTTCTGGTTAATTGTTTGTGTTGGAGACTTGGAGTTGGATTGCAGTTGGATTGCAGTTGAAGTTGGTAAATGGTAACAGAAATGTGAAATTTGTGGATAGTTCGGTTGGTTTTGGTAATGAAAACATGAAATTTGTGGTTGGTTTGGTTGGTATTTGGTAAGGAAAATGTGAGAGCCGAATATTTGGTTCATTTGTTTGGTTCATTAAACTTGAAAGCCATATATTGCAATGTATTATGGTTAATTGTAATGGTTTGTTGGTTGGTTTGTTTCACATTAAATTTTTTAAACAAACAAATTTTGTTCACTAAATTTGAAAATAAAAATAGAAAATTACGAAGATCGATTCATGCTTTGCTAAATGGCATCATATTCATAAGAAGATCAATTCATGCTATGCTAAATGACATGTAGCTGTAAGTACAATCACATTACTGTTACTTGAACAAAAGATAATTTGTCCAAACATACACAAAAAAGAACCTAAATTGAAAGAGCCCAAATGGCATGATATTCATATAGAAAGACAACAATTAGAATTGTCTACTTTAGATATATCTAAACTTTGAGTTACTAAATTTTAGATTAAATTAATTTTTTATTATTTGTTTAAGAAGTCATAATTAATTGCAATGTTTAAGGTGTATACTAGTTTTTAAATTTTAATTTAATTCTAATAATCTTATCCAAATGTACAATGGAATTTTTTTTATCCCTAATCTTCTTGATTCATCTTGATTATTGTAAGAGGATAATTAGTAAAAAAAACTATGTGGTAATGGTTTGGAGGTTCTTTACATATCATTGCTAATTTTGTTGATAAAACTACCGAAGGATTAATTTCTTATAAAACTAACATCTTCATATTTTTGTTACTGATAAATGGAAGGAAATTCAACTACTCCTGATCAAACTACTTCAGGAAGATATAATGATCTATCTTGAGTTCAAGCTGCATTAGTCTTAGGTATGAAGAATCATACAATTTACTTGTTTTGTAACAAGCATTTGAAAGGTGGAGGAATCACATGATTGAAGAAGCATTTATCTGGGATTAAAGGAGATGTAGAATCCTATAAAAAAGTAAGTCATGATGTGAAGTGACAAATGAAAACATTGCTTGATGAATATCAACATGAGAGAGATAGAAGAGAAAGGTTAAATTTTGAAATTGGTAGTAGAAGTTTGTTTTTTAGTTTTCGTGGGGATTATGGAAATGTTAAAGGTGGTAGTGGTAGTAGTGGTAGTGGTACTAGTAGTATTATCAGGCTTAAAAAGAAGTATCTGAACTTGATGTGAGGAAGAGAAGAACAACTGCTAGAGCTCATCCTTTAATTTGTAGTGCAATGCAATCAAGAAATGCAGCTCACAATGTCAATATGGTAGTAGCTAGATGGTGGTATGATATAGGTTCATCATTCAATGCTTCTCAATCTTATTATTATCAACCTATGATGGATGCAATAGCCTTTTATAGTCTGGGATACAAAGATTCTTTGATCGATGACTTAAGAGGTAAACTTTTAAGTTGTTCTGTTTCTGAAATTAGAAGTTATTTGGCTTAAAGAAGAGTTAATTGGGGTACTTATGGATGTTCAATCATGTGTGATGGTTGGATAAATAAGAGACAAGATCCTATCATAACTTTTTTTGTTTATTCTACAAATGGCTCTATGTTTTTGAAATCTATTTATGCATCTAGCCTTATTAGAAATACTGAGACTTTGTTTGGGATATTTGATGAAGTTGTAAACAAAGTAGGGCCAGAAATATTGTTTAGTTTATTACTGACAATGATTCTGCTTATAAAACGACAGGAAAAAGGTTGCAAAATACATATAATTCTTTTTTTTGGACTCCTTATATTGCACATTGCATTGACCTAATGTTGGAGAATATAGTAGATCTTAGGTATTTTCCTATTATTGATGAGACTATACAGAAATCTAAAAAGGTGACAAAGTTTATTTATAATCGTGCATAGGTATTGAATTTGATGAGAAAGGAATTTACCAATAGTAGGAATTTGTGTCGTCTTATTGTAACAAGATTTGAAACAAATTTCTTATCACTTAAGTCTTTTGTTTCGATGAAGAAAGAGTTAGGCAAATGTTTACAAGTGATAAGTGGACTGCATCTCAGCATGCTAGGTTTAATGTTGGAGTGGAGGTTTGTAATATTATACTAGAAGATAGAGAATTTGGTCTCAATGTCAATTTATTATCTGAGTTTATGAGCTTTTGGTGAAGGTGCTTCGCTTGGCTGATAGTGAAGAAAAGCCAACAATAGGTTATATTTTTTATGCCATGGAGAAAGCGACGGAAGCAGTCAAGGCCAATCTAAAACATAGGTCTTCTTTGTATACATCATATCTTTCAATCATTAATAAGAGAAGGGAAAGACAACTTTCTTCTCCGTTGTTTATAGCTAGTGCATTTTTTAATCCTAGTGTTTATTTCAGACTAGATCTTAGTAAGCAAGCTGAAGTTAATAGAGGAATGCTTTTAACTATTACAACAATTGTTAACATTGACACAATGCAAGATTTGATAAGCTCACAAATTTAGCTTTATAAGTTGTCTTATGGGGATTTTGAAATTTCGATTGCTATGACTTAGAGGACAACTTTCTTTAATTATTAGTTATTTCCTTTTTTATTTGTTGAAAATTATTTATCACTTTATTTTGTTTATAACGCTACTTTTGTTATCTTATAACTTACAGTTTCTTGGTAGGATCAATTTGGAAATGGTGTTCCAGAATTAAAAAGGTTTGCAATTCAAATTTTAAGTCAATGTGCAAGTGCAATAGGTTGTGAACGAAACTGGAGCATATTTAAATTTATCCACTCCAAAAAAAAGAATAGATTGGAGCATAAGAGGTTGAATGACTTGGTTTTTGTTCGATACAATTTAAAACTTCGAGAAAGGTATGTTATTATCAATATTAATTTCGATATAATTTCTTATAATTTTCAATTAATTAAATTATATCTCATTTTTTGTGATTGCTGGAAATGGGAATTATTGGAAATGGATATTATTTTATGAATGTTTTATGATTGTTGGAAATGAGAATTGTTGGAAATTATTGGAAATAGAAATTGTTATATGAATGTTTTGTGATTGTTAGAAATGGAAATTGTTATATGAATGTTTTGTGATTGTTGGAAATGAGAATTGTTGGAAATTGTTTTATGAATGTTTGTGATTGTTGGAAATGAGAATTGTTGGAAATGGAAATTATTTTATGAATGTTTTGTGATTGTTGGAAATGCGAATTATTAGAAATTGATAGAAATGGAAATTGTTTTATAAATATTTTGTGATTATTGAAAATGGAAATTGTTGGAAATGGAAATTTTTTTATGAATATTTTGTGATTGTTGGGAATGGAAATTGTTTTATGAATGTTTTGTGATTGTTGGAAATGAGAATTGTTGGGAATTACTGGAAATGGAAATTATTTTATGAATATTTTGTGATTGTTGGAAATGGAAGTTTTGTGATTGTTAGAAATGAGAATTGTTACAGATTATTGAAAATGGAAGTTGTTTTATGAATGTTTTGTGATTGTTGGAAATAGAAATTGTTGGGAATAGAAATTGTTTTATGAATGTTTTGTGATTGTTGGAAATGGGAATTGTTGAAAATGGAAATTGTTTTATGAATGTTTTGTGATTGTTATAAATGAGAATTGTTAGAAATTGTTGAAAATGAAAATTGTTTTATGAATGTTTTGTGATTGTTGAAAATGAGAATTGTTGGAAATTATTGGAAATAGAAATTGTTATATAAATGTTTCTTTATTGTTGGAAATGAGAATTATTGGAAATGGAAATTATTTTATGAATTTTTTGTGATTGTTGGAAATGAGAATTGTTGGAAATGAAAATTGTTTTATGAATCTTTTGTGATTGTTGGAAATGAAAATTATTTTATGAATATTTAGTAATTGTTGGAAATAGAAATTGTTGGAAATTGTCAGGAAAGATATGTTATTATCATTATTATTTTCGATATAATTTCTTATAATTTTCTAATAATTAAATATTATTGTTTACTATTAGTCTTAATAGTACAAGTAGTTCAACTGATCCAATTTCTGTCAATAATATTGATCTTTTGGCGGATTGAGTTTCTGAAGAACCGAATTTGGTAGATGTCAATGAGTTGGAAGATAATCTTGGATAAGAAAGCATTGATGTCATTTGGTGCATTAAATTTGAATAATAATGATGATGAAGCTCCTCTTAATGATAAGAATTTTGTACCAAATGATAACTAAAGTCGGTATAGTTATAGCGGGTATCCTCCTGTTGACGATTGAATTTTGTTCCAGGTTATTTTTTTATCTTCTTTTAATTTTACTTATATTTGATGTTTATCAGTTTATGTTAAATTTTATATATGTGATGTAATTGTAAATGTTTTTGTTTCAAGTTTAACTTCAACTTAATTTTTTCCTCGTCATGAAGAAATTGTAATAGTTAAGGATATTTATTGTTCTTTTAATTGGATATTTTGATGTAATTATTATTTATTAAAATGATGAAATTGTATTATTGTAATATTTTAAATACTTTGTATTATTCTTATTTTTATATTTGTATTATGATGATTGTCTTTTTTTATATTAATTGTAGTTATTAGTTATATGTGAAATATTTAAAAATTATTGTTATTTCATATTAAATTATTAATTATTATTATTATTACAATTTTTGAAAACATGGTTGATTTAAACTTGTAAAGTATATAATATACAACTGTACAATATTTTAATGGACTATTTTGCAAATTTTAAAAAATTTTAGGGACCATTTCATAAATTTAAAAATTACTCGAAATGATACCCAACATTAATGAATATCGATACAATATCCTACCAAAACTCAATCCGATCCCAAATCTATTACGGTGTTTGCAACCTTGGCTTCTACTGCAGCCTCCCTTATCCTTCAACTCTTTAGCACTTGCTCGCTCTTGCACAACCTTAGCACTCAGTGACTTAGTAATCGTCCTCGCCAACTCAACAGAGTCAGGCACCGTGTTAACACCCTCACACACTCTCGCTCCCACACCCAACTAGTCCATTAAAAGCCTAGCTTTAGCACTGAATGCATATATTTAGTACTCTTTTTTGTTGGTATGGTATAAAATTCAATTCTTTGGTGAGACTAATTATAACTTCAAAATGTTGATAATGATCGATCCCGAATTGATGCTCGTGTGTTTTCATTTTTTGGCAAGAGGAGCAAAAATAACCTTAATATTTGCAGCTGAATGTAAATTAAAACTTAATATTTTAATGTATTCAAACTAAATCTTAACATTTTACAAATACTTAAATTTAAATCTTAACATTTTACAAGTACTTAAATTTAATTCTATGTAGATAGAAATTATAACGGTGTCAATTATTTGTCATGTTAAAAAATAACAATATTTTACTTTAAATATGGGCTCTAATTTCCTAGGATATAATCATATATTTAATAATTTAAAATAATAATTAGTAATATTATTTTCTTAATTAATAAAATATTTTTAAATTAATAAAATATTATAACTAAATTAAAATTTTTTCCTAACAAAACCCTAACCCTAATTTCGTAATCCTTAAAGTTTTCGCCCCTGACCCCAACTCTAATTCTTTGTCTTTTATCATGGCTTTGCTTTGATTTCACCTTCGACTTTTAGTTCAAACTCTTCTTCTCCGATTGTACGTAGCAATCTACTTCTTTGCCTCTTTTGTCTTCTTCAATGATGCATTCTTCATTCTTTGTCTTTCTTCCGTTGCTTCCCTATTTGGGACCATCTTCTTGTTCATACTTCACACGCCTCATCTACTTTCTCCCTCTTCAACCTTACTAGTTTTCATATTGGGCTATAATTAACTTTGTTCATATTCAGTATTTGCATTTTCATATTTAATGTATGCTTGATAAACATTCAGTCACCATTGTTCTCTTACGAAGTTAATATTAATTTTTTATTAATATTAGGACTTTGCATTTGATCCTAATGTCATGATTTTCTTTGAATTTTTTTATAGGGTTGTTCAACTATAATCACTTTTGATGACCTCCACAAGTAGTAAAAGTTTTAATTTATGATTCCCAATTTTTAATATGTAAAGTTTCTCTTTTAGTTTATTGGAAATGAAAAATGTTGTATAGCAATTAATTTATACGAAGCAATATTCAATTTCCAGAGAATGCATCAGGCATACTACCTTTATATATACTCGATCTTGTAACATTCTTTTGCTTCTTTTCCATGTGAAGTATGAACTCATCTCATAAATTTTAGTTGAGTTCGTAAATTAAGGATCATCTTGTATTGCAATATTATTTGTTCCATGGGTTTTGTTGGGATGATGTGACTCAATTCTTAATCTTTATTTCTTATTAATATGTCTATGGCCTATTTTTTGTCCATTTACATTAGATGTAATGGTGGTGTAAATCTATGCACCTACTTTAAACGCCATTAAAGCCAAAATTTTGCCTAGTGAAAGGAGGGTAAAGGTCAAAAATAGGCTTCGAGAAAATAAAAGAGTACATGAAAACAACTATCTTTTATTCGACACCAAGTGAAAGTCTCTATGTAGTCACAAAATACATGTGACAAAATTTGGTCCATGTCTTATAATATACATTTATGCCTTATCTCATCATGAAATTATAGCTTGATATTGTTCAAATTTGTCTTTTCAATTGATTGTGACACTACTTTTTGCCAACATCCAACTTTTCTGGCCACTTGCAAACCTATGTTAGTACTTACGGTAATAATTTCCAATCTTATGGAATCCTCGTTATTTATTGGGAACAAATCTTCTGTTCCAGTTAATCAAATTCTACCCTATTTCATTAAATTCCATTCACACATTTATGTGATGTGTTCTTAAAAATAACTAGCACAGAGTAAGAACATGCATATCATTTAGAGATTGCAGAATCATACTTTAGATCTTAATTTTCCAGACACTACACAAAATGCCCTTTATACGGTAGCAGACAAGTCTTGAAATGAGACATGATTTTACAAATTCCACACTCATTTCCATCACAATAATTGGTAGAGTTAATGCCTATAGAGTGGATCACAAATTACAAGAAAGAATTTCATACTCCTTGCCAATGCTTTATTCAACTACCATTACTCTAATTTTGAGAAATTTGAAAGATGAAAAGGTAAAGTTTATTTTCATTAAGCCTAGAGAAGAGAACCCAAAATCATCCAAAGCCTCTTCTGGGCAAATAATGATGATTAATCCATCATTTTCTTATGAAAAAGTCATTAATGGTCCTCTAATCCACTATGTCCACTCCAATGGATACGAGGTGAATCTCAGCCATGTCAATGGACATTTCATATGAGATGTAGACCCATCTTGTGCAATTCACACTTTGAATGAAGGATGATGAAATTCTAATAGTGACCATGAAGAATATGTCCCAAGATGGAGAAAAGAGCTAAGCAGAAAGTTAAGATCTTATTGCCAATTGCAAAAGAAGATCCAAACCAAGCATGATGAAAATGATGGCCTGAGACCTTAAATCGGTCTAGGAATCCTAAACCTAAACCAAAGGATCTCTTTAAACTATTGAGAGCAATTGAAAAGGAATATTGGATCCAACTAAGATGCTTTTTGCCAATAATTTCTCCAATCTCTAAGGATATCCTCAAACCATTACCTTATGTGATGATGAGATCATATAAGAAAGATTTTTCATCTTTAGAAGCCCATAATAATAAAATGATTAGGTTATCTATGAGCGAATGCTCAAGATCCACAGGTATCAATCTACACGACAATCATGTACTTGTTTTTCTGGAAGAAGAAGTACTAAATTGGCAAACACAAATGTTGCAGCAAAAAAAAATTTCTTTTATAGAATTGATTCAAAGCTTGATAGTATATCATAATAGTCACAAGGACTAAATTCAAAGATTGATGTTATAACTCTCCATATGTGACAATTATATCAACAACTACTTAATCAAGTTTCCCATCTTGATTCTAATTTGAAAAGATATATTGACCAATATTATTATGGGCCAAATTTCTCTTAAAAAGAAAGAGAGCTACAAAAATTTAAAGAAGAGCTCAAAAGAATTAAGACAGATGTGGTTAAAGAAGAATCCAGAGCTATATATGAATCATACCCCTCGACATTTCCAGTCGTAAGACCTAGTTATAACACTCCATCCTATCCTGAAGCTACTGACTACAAAAAAGTCTTCAAATTGTCTTATCGTTTATTCAAAAAGCAAAACTATCAAAACCTTTTAGGTCAAACTCGTTAGCAAAAGACATCCCCTTAACTTCTAAACCTTTACAAATCAAAACACCACTAACTTCTCTACCAAAATAAAGACCTTCCTTAAACATAACAAAAGAACACCTATCCTACTAAGGATGCATAGCTTCCATTCAATCAAATTCAGATAGCTCTAAAGGTCACACAATTCTAGATAACTCTAATAATCATAATGATAGTCAAGATTCTATTTCTTTTACAAAAAGCTATAAACATCTTGCAAATCTCACTCAAATATCTCAAATGATGATGTTTGTTCCATACTTTGCTCAACCATACACAAAATTTGAACATGAGTTTGATGATGTTGAGTCAATGACTAAACCAATCAGACCACAAGTAGCTCCATCTACAAACCCACTTCAGGACCATGGTTCATTTTTGATGATGTCCCACCAACAAAATGGAGAAATTAATAAATGAATTCAGTGCCTGGATAGATCTTTAAATAACAAGGCTAGATATTTCTTTTGAAGACATCTTGACAGAATCTATCTCCAGAATGACTGGAACTTTAAGAGAATGGTTCCAAAGCCTTTACAAATATAAACGCATGCTAGTCTTACAATTGTCAGAAGCCAGTTTCTTGCTAGGAATGATCCATAAAGAATTCATTAGAGATTTCCAACTCATTGATTGAAAAGTAGACATGAGTATTTTGAAATGAATTGTTGCTTTATGAATAAAAAAGATTTGCAAAAGCATTTTCAAAGAATGCTTAAAAAATATTATATGCTTAATGGTTTCAATGATGTCAATTTCTGGTACACATTATTGCGTCCCTTCCTGATGATTTGCAACTTGAATTATAAAGATCAATCAATTCTCTTCATAGAGACATGTTTGAAATCTTTCTTAGAGAAATTTACCAATTAGCTTTAGTAATGCTGGACAAATTATATAAACAACATAAGTTCTTCAAAGTTATGCTAAAAGGCAGACCTTAACTCAAACAAGCATGTAAAAAGCCCTACTTAAAGATCAAATGCATAGACAAGGAGAAATGAAAGTGCAAGATAAAGAAGGAGAAACACTTTAGAATAAAGTCATTCCAAGTTCCCCCTTCAATAGAAAGAGGAAAAAGATAATAAGATTTTTCAAGTGACGAGCTTCTAACGCTAGAAAGTTTGACATATGTTACCTATGTGGACAAACAGGTCATTATGCAAAAAGGTTCCCTAAAAAGACCAAAAAGGATATGAAAATCTTACAATTTGTTAAAGCTATAATACCCATAAAAGATGTAAAGGACATCAAGTCTTTTTTTGAAGAACAATCTAGTGAAAATGATAAGACATTATTTACATTAGTGACTGTGAATCTACTAATGATGAAGCCTTTTCTTTTAATGAAGAAGATGACAAACAAATGTACATGATGAAGCAATCTTGTTTAAAGCTAGAAGAAAGAAAGACAATAGTAACACAACCATATGTCAAACTCGCGTTGCTTTTAGAGAAGTATCACAGAACAATCCTAACTATTGGTTACATAGATATAGGCTCTTGTAGATGTATTATGAAACCACATATTCTTTCCTAGGTATTGACTACATAGATATAGGCTCTTCTAGAAGCATTATGAAACCACATATTCTTCATACAGAAGAATGGCAACCTTATGAGGGATACTTTACTGCAACTGATGGCAAATCCTTCAAGATAAACCTTATCACAAAGAGAAGGATTAGGATAAACTTCTTCTCAAGTTGTATTGTTTGGACAAAACTATTAGGAAGCAATCTTCCTTGTCCTAACATACTTATCGAGATGGATTTCTATTGCCAAGCATAAAAGTTACAAATCTTACCAAAAAGAATTTGTTACAAACAAGATATTTGTGATTACACTAAAGACCATGACATCTTTGAACTACAACATATTCCCACTGGATATGAAGATATTAAGGATCAACTCCTATAATATTAATCGAAAAGTCATCACTAATTCAGTCATCCACATCCATTACAGTAGAATGAAAAATTTTATGTCTAGTTACTATTTAAAAAGAATAAGGATATTAATCCAACAAAGGCCAATGATTTAGGAATGAATCTAAATGAATTAAAGACTACATAAGAGGAATGTGCTATACTTTTGAAACAAGGACAAATTGAGCTGACAAAATTAGATTGGGCATGTTAAGCTTTTTATATGGAAAAAAGAGCATAAAAGAACAAAGGAAAGAAGAGGATAGTTATTGACTACAAACTTCTTAATAATTTTCTTCAAGATGACAAGTGTCCTCTTCCTAAGATAAAATACGCAAGTATTATTTCTGGAAAAAGGAAAAAATATTCTCAAAGTTTTATTTTAGAGATGGATTTTGGCAAGTGGGTATTAATACAAAATATCGGCATAAGACATCATTCTACGTTCCTAATGCTCAGCATTAGTGGATAGTCATGTCATTTAGCTTAAAATTCGCTCCATCATTGTTCCAAAGAGCCATAACAAGGATCTATGACAGTATCCTATCAAGTGCTTTGATTTACATTGATGATATCATACTTTATTCACAAACTCCGTAAGAGCATCAAGCCTTATTAAAAACAAAATTTGGATCTTACAAAGAGGTACGGGATTATGCTCAGTCTGCAAAATCAAAATTGGATTAGCCTATATAGGATTTCTAGGCATGAAAATTTATGATGGATTCTACCAATCCACTCCACATATAGTTGGTGAATTACTAAACTTCTCAAACATAAACCTTAATGTCAAACAAATCCAACATTTTTTTAGAATTTTCAATTATATTAAGGATTTCATCCCTCATGTGTCAAAATATGTCAGTCATCTGTCAAAGTTATTGAAGAAAAAGTCACCACCATAGGAACTTGAGCAGATAAAGGTAATAAAGAAATTAAAGAAGATCAATTGGTATCCAACTCTACTAAAGATTCCTGAAAAAGGAAAACAAATCTTACAGATTCATGTTAGTTAAGATTTATAGGGAGCAATATTAATAGAGGAAATAGAAGGAAAGAGATTTTACTATGGATATGATAGCAGACAATTTAAACACTTAGAAAAGCATTATCATGCATTTTTCAAAGAGATTTTAACAATCAAAAGAGGTATACAAAAGTTTAATTTCCACCTCAACCTTTACCTCTTTATAATAGAAATGGACAATACGTCATTCCCAAAGATACTGGATCTAAACAAAAAACTTGTGCTAGAGAGTCAGTTGTTTCGCTGAAAAGATAGTTCTCTTGCTATAACTTCACAATTAAACACATCTCAGAACTTTTTAGCTGATTCCCTCTCTCGGTGTCAAAAGCGTGTCAGTATTATCACTCTTTCTAGAACTATTTCTCTCATCCTTTCAATGGCTGTCTTATTTAGCATTGCCAAGATAAATAAGTTCTTTCCTCTTATTGAAAGAATACCTACTACAATTGAAAAAATAACTTCTCTTACCCCATTAAAACTTCTCTTGCCTTGCTAAACCTCTTCTATTACCTCAAGCTTTTTCTCAACCAATCAAGCTTACATTGCTGCCTATGATGTTTAAGATTCTGACACCATATATTAGTGTATTTTTCATTAATGGCCCGCTCTCGGATAATGCATTATGGTATTTATGGGCACTCTCTACCCTTTATACATGTGTTATCTCTCTTCCTTCGTTGCGAATCTAATAGAGAAAATGAAGATTCACTCTTATGAATTTTCCTTTATAGGTATCAACTACTAATGAGATGGAGGACTCAACTTTAAAAAAATATTGATGATCTCAGGTTATAGGAGACTCCATTAGAGAAGTAAACCACTCAATCCTTCATTGTCCTTCACCGATCTTATAGCACATCACATAATGGATCCATCTACTCTGGGAATCATGTGTATTTCTAGTATACCTCTGTTTAATGGCTAAGATACATGAAAAATGTCCTTAAAGGCCTTGGCCACTTTCTTAAGGACCTAAACTATTTTCCTAAATTTGCACCGCCAGTTGTCTCTATATCTATTGGGCTTTACTCAAGAGGATTCATTCCTAGAGAATCTCAAATGCTAGACTTTGACATTCTAAACAGCCCTATAAACTTGGACCTAGACATTGCTGGACCATCTCAAACCCCAACATCCTCCTTCTAGGACCCTCAAGATTCAAATGATACTTTCATCGTTAATGAAGAGGGGCCAGATAATGTTTTGAAAACTTTAAATATAAAGGAAGTGAGCCCCTATAAAAGAAAAAGAAAAAATAATGATAATAGTGACAATAAGGATGTAAAAATATACCTAGCCTGTAGTAAATAGGTGTGGCCCAGTCAAACTGGGCCACGGGCTGGCTAGGTATAGCCTGTGACATTTTGAGCTGAGCCGAGCTATGGCTTGAACCGAGCAGCCTAGCCCGTGGCCTGTTATTAGCCACAAACAAAACGATGTCATTTTTTTGTTACAAAACAACTTCGTTTTGTTCATATTAAAAATATTTCTTCCATCAAAAAATGACGTCGTATTGCTTTAAGAGTAAAACGACTTCATTTAAGATATAAGATAGTTAATAAAATATGAGACAAAATGACATCATTTGCTTGTAAGTAAAAATGACATAGTTTTGCTTCTCATTAAACGAAAGTCACCCAGCCTAGCTGCCTCCTTCCCTCGCACGCTCACCCCTGCCACTCAGCATCCTGCCTACCTCCATCTCCCTTCGTTCCTAACCTCTTACTCACAGTCTCATCTAGTGACCTAATTGCTTTCACAGTTTCACTCTCACTCAGACAACACTTTTCACTTCTCTGTTCTTCTTCTTCATTTCGCTTTTTTCCTTCGTTCTTCTTCTTTGTATATCATCTGTCGTGGCAACGTCAAAGGTAAGCTCTAATTCTCTCTTTTTCAATTTGGTTTTTTTGGTTGTCTTGAGATGTGATGTGGCTAATTTAAGAACTATGTTTGTTAATAATGTGAATTTGGGATAATGTTTGTAATGTGTTTGATTTCACACTTCAAACCATCCTTCCTACTGCGTTAGTATTTTGGTCTTCTGTTTCTATTAACCCCGAGTTAGTATTATCAGTTCATACTTCTTTCAGCTTGGCTTTCGGGGACAGCAGTACATATTCCCAATGCTCCTTATATCTTTCAAACTTATTTACATTCAATCTTTTTACTCTAGTAAGTTATTCTACTTTTTTACATTTCACATTTCAAATACCTATTCAAAGTCTTTGGAGCTTGTAAACTGTATATTGTAGTGTGAAGGAGAATGGTGAATACATATTTAAGGATTCTAGTTTGAACAACGAAATTTTACTAGCATTAATATTACTGTAATAATATCAATATTCTTGTATTATTATTATTATTATTGTAATAATCATAAGTTGAAGACAAGTTGTTTATCATGATTAGGAGCGATACGAAAGATACTCTGTCTCTAGATGTTTTATACATCTAGAAGAATGAATAGAGGAGAATTAAGATTAGATAGCTGACAGTAGCAATAATGTGCATATAAGTATGAAGTTAATCTTGAGAAGCATATGCAATATTTGTATATACAACCTGTGGCTAAAGGTTAAGAAATTGAATAACAAACTTAATTTAAAATAAAATATCTTAAACTATTTTATTAATCTCTAGTTATCATTTTTAATGTTGTGCTGGATACAAAACACATCAACTGCATCTAACTATTACGGCTCTATTTACCCTCTCTTAAGATCATTTTAAAGCTTCTAAATTCCACTACTTGCAATACATTTGTGATGTTACAAACTCCGATCATCATTCCTTTTGTTAAATGAAGTTGACTTAATGGAATTAGTGAATTATATATATATATTGAAATGGTGTGTTGTAATGGACCAATTTTTTACCACCATCCTCCGCCAAATTTTGTAAAAAGTTATATCTTAATATGGGTATCTTTGGTCATTCCACAAAACAAAAAATGATCCTTTGAAAGTTTAATGGCTGAAGAATATACATTAGTCTTACCTCTTTCTACTCCATTCCCAGCTTTTTGACTACTTTTCTCATCCATGTCATTTGGCTAGAATCGAAAGTGGCAGTCATGTATTCTACTTTTATTAGTGAAAGTGTCATTGTAGGCTGAACCCATACAAAAGAAGTTTCAATGAACCCATACCATTTGCATATTAGTGATAACAAATGCAAGATACAAAGAAACAAATCAACAGAAATCATTGTGAATGATTCAACATAAAATGATGATTACATTAGGATCATTCAACTAAATACAGCGGGATCGTGATACATAAAAAACCGAATTGGTATGTCATACAAGAAATATTCCTTATTCTAGTTAATATATTGTCCAAAGACACCTAAAGAAATAGAAAAGGTGAGATGTTAAGGAATACAAAGGAATGATTCAAATACAAATCAGTACTCAATCCCGAATACAACACACACTTAACTTGATGCTTATGGAAATTTTCCTATTTCTGTCAGTAAAGACTAAAGGTTGCATCCTGATGTTTCCGTATGGTGGGACCTAATGTGCCTTGTTTCCTCCCAGTGCTTCATCTCATAATCACAATATGGTGCAGGCCTTTTGTGACTTTCTCTTCTTTTTTTTTCCTTCTTCTGCTTTGGTGGCTGGAGAACCACTTCAATGGTTGCATCAAAAACAGCTTTAATATTTTGTGATTACAAACAGTAATTCAAATGACTCATGTCAGTAGTTCAGCTTTATCTTAAGTTTGTAACAAGAGGATCAAAATACACATATCTTATAATTTGCATATGAGTATGAAGTTATTGCCTTTATCATCTTTGTATTAATCCTTTAAATGATCAACCTAACTTGCTTGGACATTCTAGCATATTCAAACTTTGATTTTCTTGAACATTTTGTTTTTTTATGGAATATTTTAACTAGAATTTAGGCAAAGTATTTTGATTAAGAATGTGTCATTTTCTAAGACATTCTTATTTCTAACCTCAAGTATTTATATGTTTTTGTCAGATAGATGAGCATATTCCTTCAGTTATGAGTTCTAATCTAGTACCGAAAGTACAAGTGGAAACTTCTATTCTGACACCAAGTGATGTAGAATTTCAAATAGAACTCAAGTTACTCAATATAAAAGTGAAATTTGGAATCACTTTAAGAAGATTATATCAATCAACGGAATTGAAAAAGCAAAGTGCAATTATTGTCATAAGTTTTATTCAAGTGATTCGAAAGGTGGAATGTCTCATTTAAAGAGACATACGGAATCATGTACTAGAAGGAAGATAGTTTTAAGAGGTCAAAAATTTTTGACCCCTAACCTTATGAAGAAAAAGAATGAAATGACCGTAACAACTTTTGACAATAATAAATCAAGAATTTTGAAGGCTAATATGGTTATTGGAGATAAACAACCATTGTCTATGGTTAAAAGCAAAAGATTTAGGATATTTCTTAATTCACTCTAACTGACTTTCAAGATTCCAAGTGGGAATACATTGAGGAATTATATTTTCAAAATTTATGAGGACAAGAAGAGAGAAACATTAAGAGCATTGTCGAGTGTTCAATGACGAATTGCCATAACAACGGACATATAGACAGCCGACCAAAAGAAGGATTACATACTGATGACAACACATTATATTGGTAATGATTGGAAGCTATGCAATAGACTTTTGAGATAATTTATATTCTTTAATATTGTTATCATTTACTTTTTTCATTATTTTATGAATTTATGATTCATGTTGGTATGCTTTTTCATAATAGGTTCATTTATGTGCCGACACTGCATACAAGTGAAAAACTGGCAAACATGTTGAAAGACTATTTGATGAATTTGAACATCAACAATAAAGTATCCTCCATCACTATCAATAATTGTAGCACAAATGATGCTATGATTGAGAAGTTAAAGGGTAAGATTTGGGTTAGGAGCTTATTGGCTGGAGGTAAGTTATTTCATATATGTTGTTTTGCATATATTTTTAACTTGATTGTGAAGATTGGGTTGGAGATGATAAAGGAAGTAATAGAGTGTACTCAAAATAATGTTTTATATTAGAATACAACTCCTAAAAGAGTTGAAACTTTTGAAGATGGTGCACAAATTTTATGCATTCCAAATTCAAAAAAGTTGGTTTTAGATTGTCCTACCAAATGGAACTCAATCTTTAAGATGTTGCAGTCGGCAATCTCATATGCTCAGTTATTTATTAGACTAGCCGAAAGGGATTCTCAGTATATCTGCGTACCATCAGAGGATCAATGAGACTTGGTTAGAGAATTTTGCATAAAGTTGAAATTATTCAATAATTGGACTGAATTATTCTCAGGAATAAAATATCCGACTTTGCACCGTATCTTTAGCATTATGTCCAACATAAAGCATGTTTTATCATTATGGATGTTTGACACTAATGTAGTGATTCAGACTATGGCGGAGTGGATGGTGGAGAAGTTTAATTCTTATTAGTTTGAGGTTGGAGATATTGTTGTAGTATTATATGTGTTGAACCTGAGATACAAGATGGATAAGGTTGAATATATTTATAATGCATTGTACACTAGTAAAGCTTAAGAGCGTCTACATACTATGAAACAATTATAGTATCAATTGTTTACTGATTATGAAGTCAGAAGATAACAAACTTATGATCGATATCTTAGTAGTGCTGTAGGCAGTTCAACTTTGACTTCAGTTTCAAGTTTGACCTTTTCTTTTGACTTATTAATGACATATTCTCTTCCAAATTTTTTGAAAGAGAAAAGGGTTAGGATTTATTACAATATGATGGAGTTAGATAAATATTTTTCCGCAAATTGTGTTCCAGAACTAAAGGTGAGTCGTTTGATATCTTGTCATGGTGGAAGACGTCTGTACATAATTATCCGATCTTACAAGTCATTGAACGGGACTTGTTAGCTATTCCAGCATCCACCGTTGCTTCAGAGTCTGCATTTAGTACTAGTGGTCAGGTCATTACTCCTCATCGCGGTCGACTTATCACACTATAGAAGCCCTTACATGTGCTCAAAGTTGGTTAGATAATGAAGATATTAATGGTAAATTCTTTTCTTTTTAATATATTTATTTTATCTATGTTTACATTATCTTACCTAATATTGTGTTTTATAGTTTCCTGCAGTCACAGGTATTAATATGGAGGGGACTAGTGAAATTAATCGACCAATTGAAGGTTATTTTGATCAAATATATGAAGATGAAAGTATTTTTAAATTTCTTTTTATATAATATTACATTACTAAATATTCTTTTTATTTTAATATTATATTACTAAATATAATGTTTGTACATACAGATGATTGGATCCAAACTGTTGACGATCTTACCAACAATAAAATTAGTCAATTAGATGATGCTCTCTCAGTGTCCACTCTCCAGTCTATCTAGGATGATATTACATAATTTTGTAAATTGTATCATTTCTTGTAAAATGATTTAGATAACCATTCCTGTACAACAAAATTTTCCATAGTTAATGAATTTGGTTTTATCAATAGTTAATGAATTTGGTTTTATTAATTCTCTTTTATAATAATTAAAAAATTATTTAAGTAATATTAAAATTCGTAATTAATTGAATTGAAATTCTTAATTATAACTATTAACTTAATGACTTTTAATACAAATTTCTAATTAATTGAATTAAATTTTCTACTTAATCATAACAATAAATACATCTCAAGATTTTAATTTCAAAATATATTTTCTTATTAATGACAAGCAAATGTATGTAATACCCTTCAATTTAAACCTGACTTAATGACTTTCAACACAAATTGCATTAATATTTAGCTCATTATACCTAAAATATTAATTAAAACATTAAGTTTGTGATGTTACTCTTTCATTTAATGACTTATAGTTTTATTCAAATGAAATATTAAGTTGTTTAAATAAAAAGATATAAATATTTTGTAATTTAAAATTTGATAAATTAATAACTTTATTATATCATAATTATATGTTGTTATAATTTAAAGTTGTGACATAATATATATATATATATATATATATGTATGTATGTATGTATGTATGTATGTATTTTAAAAAGAAAAAAAGGTGAAAATTTTATAAATTTTATGAAATATGGTATGCTTATAACATTCTAAGGATGAAAAAGATTTAAAATAAAACTTATATTAAGGTTTTGAGTAAGGAATTACTCTTAACAAATTTTTAATTAGAGTAACTTATGAATAAATCTTCTAATATTAGAATTTAAAAAGGAGCAAAAAATTATGAATATGAATTTAGATTAATTACAATATAATGATTTTAGAAAAAGTAAAAGAATTATTTTCGAGAGTAATAAAAAATAATTTATAAAAACATATCAAAAGTATTTATAAAATATATTCTAGTTTTAATAAAATAATGACTATTTTCAATATAACATACTATTTTTATAACTCGGTTACTTATATATTCTTTTGGAATTGAGATATTAGTATTAATAAAGTGATTAATTCATTTTAAGATTAGTATAAATACATATATGCATAATATATATTGTCTAAATATGAAAAGAAAAATAAAAAGGTTTAAATGCGTTAAGAATAAATATCATATTAATTAATTTCTTTTAATATGTGTAATAAAAATGTAAAATTTTACAATTATTATTTAATAATAGATATAATATGAAAAGACAATAATATTTATACAACTATACAAGTAAAAAAAAAAACAATAACTAAAAGTACAACAGCTATATCAATTAAGAGTTTTTGTACATAATTTATAAAAACATTAAAGGTTTGAAATTAAAAACTTAATAAATGCATTTTTAAAAAATCATATTAAAAGGACATATAATAATTTATTAATCACTTAAAAATAATATTTGAAATAAATTCATTGTACTTAGATAATAACTTTTTTACATTTACATTATAATTAATTGTTATAATAAAATTACAAAATTAAAATTAAACTCACTTGTTTGTAGGAAATTATTATGAAAATATTATCATTGCTACATATTTTTAATAAATATATATTGGTTAGTATTTTATATCTTTTATTTTATATAAATATTTTTGTATAATTTATAGGTAATTTCATCTTACACTTTACTATAAATGATTATGCTATGATTTATAATTTATGAATTTTAAAAAATACAACTACAACATTTTCAAATTGTCTTAAAATAAATATATAAAAAATTATAAATATATTAAATGATCGAATTGACTGTGACCCGACAAGCTGCCTGTGAGTTGCCCGGGCCAGTTGACCTCGACCCATATTCTACTATCTCTGGCAGTGGTTCTTGACTGGTCTTTGCACCAGTTTGATGTAAACAATGCATTTCTGCATGAAGATCTCCAAGAATGAGTATACAGGCTTTTAGTTCATTATATGCTTATAGACGGACGAGACCACTTGTTTTACTTACTTGTCTGCCTTAGAGTAGAGGATAGCCGTCCTTAGCCCACCCAGGCCATAGATTAGGCTTGCTTGAAATTTTTTTTGGTCAAGCAATCAACGACCCAAGCTTAGCCCGATCCGTTAATAAGCTTAAGTGACAATATAGGTGAAGGGGTATTCTCGTCAAATCAATAATCATAGCAAAAATTTATTTGACAATTAGGATTTCTCTTATTATTAGGATTTCTCTTATTATTTCGAGTCTCTTTATTTGAAATCATTTGTCTTTATATTTTAACTGTCTTCATTTTTCTTTATTGATTGTATGATGTGAGTCATTCTTGATGTAATATTAATTTTTTATCTATTGAAATTGTTTATATCATGACGTGACTCTTTTTTGTTATCTAGTTTGTCTTTTTGTAATTGCCCATAAGCTTTATCTTTGCCCCCGGGAATAAGATCAAATGCCAGATGTCAATCTACAAGTCATTGTTCTAGTTATTTCTAGAGCCACGTCTCCTCTTGAATTGCTACGTGTCTTGTCGCTTACGACTCATAACTAGGCCTTCTAAATTTGTGACTCTTTGTTAATTGGATATCTCTCCGGTTTTAAGGAAACGATTTTCAGGTAAGTCCAAAAGCATGCAGCAGGCCATAAGATCCGTTCGAGCCTACTCTCCTACAGTTTTCTTCTCTTCAACGCCGAATCAACTTCGTCAAAGAGCTTCAAGGGTCAGCTTCAGGCAGGTCACAACTATGTCTAACAAACCAGGGGGTGATAACAAAATGGACAAGGCTCAAAAATCCCAGAACCCTATTGAGAAAGAAGGGTTTGTGCCTGAATCTTGCTTTGGAAATGCATTCGCTGTTATTTATCATTTTTCTTAGACGCAGATTGTTATTTCTTATTGTCTTTCAATTAAACAGGGACTTGATGTCACATTCATTTGGAGAAGGGTACGCCACGAGGTCCGATGAAGAAGGATTTGGTGGCATTTATGGAGGAAATCAGTCAATTCCTGACGAAGATACTGACGAGAAAATCCATGAAAATCACCCTTGTAATATTTCTATCATATTTAGACCACAAACTTTTATTTGTTGAACTTGTTTCTTCCCTTTTTATCTCTTCATTTTGTTCAATGACTGTAGAATTCACTAACATATGTATTATTTGGACTGTATGATCGATCCTGAAGCTTATGACAAGACGCAGGGAAGTGAGGTCAAGGAGAAGGAGAAGGCACGTTTTCAGACAAACGGATAGAGTTAGTTGCTGATCGACTTGTCATTGTACTTGGGGCAATCAAGTTTTCTTTATGTTGATAAATCGCCGAGATAAAAGAGATTTGAAGGTTTTTGTTGTATTTTAATCTTAAGAATAATGATAAAATGAATAATTCGGTGTATTTCTGATGTTATTTATAGAGGTAGGTATAGAGGATATGAACAGAAACGATTGAAAATATCTTACAGATAAGAACTATAATTATCTATAGTAACAGATGTTAAAAATAAGGTAGTTGGAATATTAGCCTCCCCACGAGGACGAGTATTTACGAGTTTGTCCTGAAGATGTTGAAGTTTGATCGAACAAAGAGTTTTTGTAAGAACATCAGTAATATTGCAATATTTTGTTTTAGTCCTGTATCGAGCAACTGTTGGTTGTTTGAGTTATTGCATACGATTGGTTGTATTTGTTCCTTTAAAAATGGATTTTTGGTTCCTCGTGGAATAAAAACCTTTTTTTTAAGAGAAGAGATTAGGTTCCAGAAAGATGTGATGTAAAAGGATGGTTATTGGAAACAGTAAAGCCCAATCATTTTCGTTATCTTTAATAGTTGTATAATTCATGGTCGTTTTTGTGTAATTCATGATTATCACTTTTTCACACTTGGGCCTTCTGCATATGTCACTTGGGCCAATTTTGGGCTATATTTTAACACCCTTTCTTCAATACGAGTCCTAATTGGCCAGTTGCCGTGTTGAACATATATGTTTAATGAGGCTTTGTAAAATCGTTGGCTAGTTGGTATTTTGATGGTAGATGAGTGGTGCACATGAAACCCTCTTTGATCATGTTACGAACTAAATGGTAGTCGATTTTCACGTGCTTTGTTATTGTGTGAAACACGAGATTTTTTGAAATGTGAATAGCTACAGTATTATCATGGTAGAGGGGTATGGGTTGGTTGATGTGGGCTTACAAACCTCGTAAGATGTAAGAAATTCATCTTAATTCAAATACAGTACTGGCCATGCTTCGATATTTCGCTTCTGTCGTTAACTTACTTACAATTTGTTGTTTCTTAGTTTTCTATGATATTGGAGCATCTTCATAAAAAATGCAATAGCCTGTGATTGACTCCCTCGAAAAAATATAGCCCGCCCAATTAGAATCTGAGAATGCTTGTAGTTGAAGGCTGTCCTGCACATGATAAAAAATTTTTTTGTTGACTGTTCCATGTAGGTAACGAAGAACATGAGTCAGCGCGTCTCAATGTGTCTTTTGAGGGGCTGTATTAAATTGGCTCAACTGTTGGGCGACATATGTGACATCCGGTCGTGTGAAGTTCAAATATAGCTGTTGGCCAACAATTCGTCTATACTTTCTTGGGTTTGGTAATAAAGCCCTTTCATCAACAGTCAACTTAGTACCTTGAGTGATTGGCACTTTTGCTAATTTTAAACCATCTAACCCAGCTTCTCTTATTATGTCCTTGATATACCGTGATTGTGATAACAACATTCCACCTTCAAATCTTGCTATTACGACACCTACAAAAAAATTAGTACTTCCAAAATCTTTAATAATGAACTGTTTATGTAGGTGGTCTTTAACAGATTTTATATTATTTTCATCAGGCTCAACCAACAGCAGATCATCAACATAAATAACTATCAAAATAAATGATTCTCCCGTACCTCTAGTGAATAAGCAGTTATCCGATTTTGATTGAGAGAAGCTGATTTCTTTAAGAGTGTTTGTGATCTCCTTGTTCCATTGTCGACTCGCTTGTTTCAACTCGTATAAAGATTTGCATAGCTTGCATACTTTCCCATTATAGACTTCATATCCTTGTGGAGGTTTTATATAGATATCTTCATGTATTTGTCCATGAAAATACGCGTTGTTTGTATCACAACGTTCAACTGGCTAGTTTTTCGTGGCTGCAATGGCGAGCAGGATCTGGATCATTGTCACTTTCATTACAAGAGAGAAGGCATCCACGTAGTCGATTCCTACTCTTTGATTAAATCCTTTCGCAACAAATCTACTTTTCTTCCGTTTGACCATACCGTCGGGATTCCTTTTTATTTTATAAATCCACTTTGTTTCCAGGACCCTTTTCCTGGTGGAAGCTCTATAATTGACAAGTGTCATTTTTCTCCAATGCAGTTAACTCACAATTTACGGATTCGACCCACAACGGGTCCTCCTTGGAGGATTCGTACGATAGTGGTTCATAATCCATCAATACGTTTGCCATGAAGGATAAAAAGCTTGGTCAAACATAATATTTGAGGTTCCAAAGGTCGCGGAACTAACCTGTGCGGAGAGTATAGTAGCGATGTGGCTAGGAGTGGAGGTGGTGACACATAAGACATAGTCCTCTAAATATCAGGGTCGAGATCGGACTCGCTGGCTTACACGACGGGATGGTTAGTTTTAAGGTGCAAAGGACGGGTTTTGATTTAATGAATTTGTTGTAGAATATGGTATGGTAGGCGGGCAGGTGTGGTGGGTCAAATGGTGTTTTCAGGTTAGTGTGAACAGGCATGGGGCCAAGTGTTTTATTTTGGTTATTTTGTGTTTCATTTTGGTTGTCCATTTCGTTTGGGATGTCCAATTCACAATGGTTTTAGGTTTTGTCCATTGTAAATTCAAGGTTAAACGTGGGCTTTTCAGGTTGTGGGCAGTGGGCTTCATTTTGATAAGGGAATATGATCTCATAAAATGACATATCTCTAGATATTAGCATGTTACCAGTTTTGAGATTCAGCACTTTGGAAGCTTTTCGGCTAGACACGTATCCTAAAAACAAACATTTTTGGCCCTTGGTTTTGAGTTTTTCTTTGAAAAGTTTTGTATTTGTGGCGTAGCATAGGCATCCAAATGTTCGTAAGGAGTTTAATACGGGTTTTTTGTTGTAAAATTTTTCATAAGGTGTTACCCATCCTATGGTTTTGGTTGGTAGTCGATTTATGACAAACGTCGAGGTTAATATTGCTTCCCCCCAAAACTTTTATGGTAAGTTGGCTTGGTAGATTAATGCTCTTAATATTTGGAGTAAATGCTTGTGTTTTACGAAACTGTTTTATTATGGGGCATATGGACATGATCTTTGGTGTTGGTTCCCTTTGCTATTAAACAGGTCACTGCATTTTTGGATTACAAACTCAGATCTATTATTTGTGCATATGTTGACAATAGGTAGGCCGAATTGGGTTTAAACCATATTGATGTAGGTTTCGAGTACTCCATGTACTTGGGCTTTACTACTTATCAAGTAAGTCCAAGTCCAATGTGAATACTCGTCAACTATTGTAACGAAGAAAGTTGATCCATCAATTCTGGGAGTTTTGTACGAACCCCACAAATCTACGTGAATGAGTTAGAATGGTTTCGTAGCAATTATTATGTGTTTGGGAAATGGCTTCCGTTGTTGCTTAGCTAAATGGCATATGTAACGCACATGGTTTGATGGGATTTTTACATTTAATATAGGTAAATGTGTTAATTTGTTATTTGATGCGTGTCCGGGCTGATGACGCCATAACTCAAAATTGTCACATACATGATATGCTAAGATATTATTTAATAGAATTCAGTGAGGGATCTTTCAAGCCATTTTCTGGCAAAAAGTTTCTCAACGTTAACTTGTAAATTCCACCCTCCATCTCGCATATCGCTACTAGATACTCAGTTCGCAGGTCCCGTAAAAAAACTTTTCTATCAACAAATATCGCAGCTAGGTTATTTTTGGTGGCTATTTTGTGGACGGAGATTAAGTTATGATGGAACGTGGGTATATAAAACACATTTTTTAGGTCTAAAAGGGGGGACAGTCTTGCTTCAATGATATGGGTGACGGGTCTGCAAGTTCCATCGGACAGTAACATAGGATT
Source organism: Erythroxylum echinodendron (assembly GCA_027575705.1). Taxonomy (NCBI): domain Eukaryota; kingdom Viridiplantae; phylum Streptophyta; class Magnoliopsida; order Malpighiales; family Erythroxylaceae; genus Erythroxylum; species Erythroxylum echinodendron. Next base: position 7,355,212 of record JANZXR010000172.1, read on the forward strand.
TACGGAAGGGTTTTTAATTTTACTGGTAAGTATATGAGGGTGTTTGCACATGTGAGTTGAGGCGACCGAGTCGACGACCTATGAATCACTATCATAATTATCACTAAGGAGGAACAAATTATGAGGCATACCTGAAAAACTGTTAAATGCGACATGATTAGCTTCTGAAATACACTTACTCTTGATGAAACTCATATGTTCCTAGACTTGTTTGGCCAAGAATTTGACATTCACCCCTGTCTTCTCATCTGTCCTGTTCGATGCTTGGAAATTTGTTATGTTCTTCTCACTCACTACAGCTGTAAATTTATTCTTTCCCTCTTTCTTCTTCTTTTGTAACTCCTTGTACTAATCGGGTATCCCATGCAACAGAAAACATGTCTCTCTGAGATGCCCTTTCTCATGACAATAATTGCAATATTTCTCCTCCTTTTTTATAATTCCTCTCCTGTTCCACCCTTCCTTACTTCCACTATTCTGCTTCTTCACGTTTCCATATTTGCTAACAAAGAAACTCCCATATGTCCTATATTGTTAGTTTCAACAGAAACTTTTTTTTGTTTTTCAATAGTTAATATCATGGAAAAAGCCTTATTCACTGGTGGTAATGGATCTGTTAAAATGATCTGACTCACTACACTAGCATACTCTTCTATCAATCCTGGCAAAAAAGTCAATTAACTTTCCACTACTAACAACTTCAGAATTGTACGTAGAGACTTCGCACCTGCATGTTTTAATAAGCATAAAACAATCAATGTTGTTCCATAATTTTTTCAATTTTGTAAAGTAATTGGTAACTGAATCGTTACTTTGTCGTAGATTGTTTACTTCTTGGACCAGTTGGTACACATAAGGTCCAGAGCTTTTGCCATATCTGGCCTTGAGCTCTTCCCATAGGTCGTGTACCGTTGTGACTATGAGAAACGAGTATGCTATCTCCTTGGTGAGGGTGTTGAGAATCCAGGCGATAACCATCTTGTCCATCATCTCCCATTTCCTAGCTAGAGTTTCATCGTTCGTGGGTTTCTCGATTTCACCCATCATGAACTTAAGTTTATCCTTAGCTATCAAAGATATGAGCATCAAACTCCTCCATGATAGGTGATTGGGCACCTTCTAGAGGTGTATTGACAAGGATATTGCCTGGGTGGGTTATCCATCGGCGACGTGTTTAGTGAGTCGAGATTGGGGTGGTTTTAGGTGTTATTCACTTCTCCGGTCTCTTCAGTTTCGTTAGCCATTTTGGGTTTTTGGAATTAGTGTTTGACTTTTAAGGGAGTTGCCAGATCGAGAGCTATTGGCTCTGATACCATGCAAGAAAAGCTTTGATTTTGGAGGTTGTTTTGAAGAAGAAGAATTGTATACTCTTCAATTGATGTGTAAAACATAAAAAACGTATTACCGTACATCATTGGTTATATACATAAAAAGAAAAATAAAAGACAGTACTATGCTATAGTGTGTCTATTTTCTATTCGTTACACATGTTGCTCTTTTCCTTTTCATCATTTTTGTTGTCCTTAATAGCTATACAATTCATGGTTGTTTCTATGCAATTCATGATCATCACTTTCTCACACTTGGGCCTTCTGCGTATGTCACCTGTTGGGCCAATTTTTGGCTATATTCTAACAAGAGCTAGTTGTGCGATCCATGGGAACGCAATGCCTTGAGGAAGCAGTAGACAAGGTGATCATATTGGTGCCATTTTGAAATTATGGAGATGAAGATTCTGAGCTGGAGGTTGTAGCTGACGAGGAGATAGTGTCATTTACATAACCAATAATGTCAGAGGTAATCAAAATAACTTGAATTTTATTTTTCCAAATAAGATAATTGGTGGTATCTAATGGTGTTACGAGGAAATTAGTAATTTGACTGAATGGTAATGTTGGAATATTGATGTTTCCCATTTGATTGTGTTATTGAATTTGTTGGAAATGCCTTCTGGGATAATTCTAATGAAGTGTTGATTGTCTTCTGAAGTGTGGATGTTGGTGTTGTTAGTATCTGCTGTGATAATTGTGTCGAATTGTTGTTGGCCTTCTGGAGTTTGGATGTTGGTTGTCTTCTGAAGTGTGGATGTTTATGTTGTATGAAAAAAAGTCATGTGCTCGATGTGAGCTTTGGTACCATGATAAAATAAATTATTGAGTTATGTTTCTAATGCTATTTATAGAAGTTTTAGAACCTTTATATACACCAGTTTAGCTATATGTGATAAGAAAGGATATGCATATAAGAGATTGAAAACATATTGCAGATACAAACAGTCTACAAATTATAAATAAAAGCTATCTATAGCAACAAATGTTATCAGGAAAAAAGGAGGTAGTTAGAATCACATATTATCAAATATTAAGGCACACACATATTATTGAGATTATAACTTGAGCATAATTTTATCCTAAACTTAGCTAAATAAATTTAATATGTACAATTATAATAAAGCTATAATCACGGACTCTCAATACTAGATTAATTTTAATTATGTCTTCGCAAGGTTTAGGAAGGACATGGACAACAAATAAGGAATTCTTCTAGAAAGAGACTTAAAGAGAGTCTAGTTAAATTGGTTTGTAGTATGACCGTGAGATAACAGATTCAATTAATTGGTTTGGTTTATAATATGAACATGAGATAAAGAAGAAAAGAAATAATGACAATATGTTTCATGTGCAAATGGAAACATGGTTGAAATGTAAGTTGGTTTTGATATTATCGTAATAAGTTGTGGGATATGAGATGACAATTTTTTTGGTTAGGTTAATCAATTCACTTCAGTGGAAGTAACTGCAATGATATGATGTTTAACTTTACTAAGTAGACATTTAACTTCAGTAAGTAAGCGATTAGGTTATAGTAGATTGTTTTCTAAAATTCAAATTAGTGAGATTTAAAAGTTACTATGGGCAAAAAGTAAGTGATATATTTGTATTACTAGCTCAATCAATATCAATAAAGACAAAAAGCATGAGAATATTCATAAATATTGAAATGGAGTCATATGTAGGAGATCCGTCATTAAATTTAACTATTGTAAATGGATATAGCCTAGTGTTAATTGCTTTAGCTTTATGTATTTTAGTGATTTGAGAAGATCGATAATGTACTCTCTGAAAGACTTGTTGATTTTAATATTTAGCAAATAATTTAGTTGGCTAAGGTTTTTAAGAGAGAATTAATTGATTGTTGATTGTTTGTTTGTATAATGTCATTCACATAAGTATAGACAGTGTCTTTGCCTATATTATAAATAAAAAGAGAAGTGCCACTGGTGAAATTAGATGAAGTTATATCATGCGATAGAGCCTCATAAGGACTATATATTGCTTTATTTAATTTGAAAATATGACAAGTAATTCTTAGGGTTGTTGCATATAAACATAATTAAAAGATTTGTCTTGCGGAAATGCATTATTAATGTCTAATTGATTTAAAATTCGGCTACATATTATTGAATAGTATGTATAAGATGGATAAGGACATGTTTAAAGATTGGACTAAAGGTTTAGTTATAGTTAATGTCAGGATATTGATAAAATCCTTCGACTACAAGGTGAGTTCTATAATAAGCAATGAATTCATTAGGATTTTTTAAATTTTATACATTCATTTACACTTAACAATGTTTTGTGTAGGAGAGGAAGGGACGAGGGTTTATGTATTATTTTTTTGGATAGCTAAAACATCGTTGTTTATGACATTATGTTAGTGAGGATGCATGTGAGCATGGGTAAACGAGGTGGATTCTATTTCTTAGAGAGAAGTTAAGGGGTTTATGTGTAGTTAAGATTTTTTTTTTGTAGGAACATTTTTGGAACATGTAATCCCACGTGAGGATTAAGCTAGTTGTTCTTTGTGAGGTATATCAAAAGTAGATGTTTTTGTCTATCAGTCTAAATCACAAGTAGTTATGTTATAAGGAAATGTTGATCAAGTTGTAGCACTAGGCATGGTAGAGTTATAAGGTAGCGAAGTCGAACTACCAACCTATGTTGGAGTATGTTGAGGAGTGATCGTTGGCAAAGACAAGAGTTTGAGACAAATTGTTACGTTATAAGAAATATGTTTATACAATTTTAAAATTATAAGAAGTATTGTTATTTGCTTAATCAAGCAAATAACAATAATTATTTTAGAAAAATATTTCCTAAGCTTTTTCAAAGACTATTAATTACTATTAATTTTATTCTTTATGTTTATTTTTGTAGTGCAATATATTATTTTAGCTACAAAATATTTTTTGTAGTACAAGCAATTATGATGAATAGGCTAAATTTTCTCTTTGTAGTCAAAAACTATAAATTAAGGAATCATTTGATTCTATTTTTGTGTTTTAGGCTGTGGTTTTTAATTTTAACTGTTAATATCGACGTAGTTATATTTTTATTACCTATGATAATTACATATTAGATAAAACTTAAAGGTAAATTATTTTTAATTAATTAAATTTATTTTATTCTTTGTATAATATTTATTAATAAGTTATCAACAAAATTATTTTATTTTATTTTAATAAATATTTAATATTTTTAAATATATTAATTATTAAAACAATTTTTATTTAAAATTTGTATCTTTTAAAGATATTTTAAATTTAATTATATTTATTAATGATTATTAAATGAATTTTTATTTAATTTAGTTATTAATAATATTAGTAATAAATAAATAGAAATCAGATTAAAAAACAAAAATAGATTACAAAAATTACTTTTTATGCTTTTATAAAATTTTCAAAATTAGAAGAAGGCAAAACTAAAAATTTAAATAAACAATTCTTTTTAAATTTAAAAACGTTGACAAAAATATAAAAGTATAAATGAAAAATGTCAAATCTAGACATAAAATACAAAGAAGCTGAAAGCTCTACAAAAGACAAATTGTTCACAATATTGTTAAGAGAGATGGAGGAACCCCTTTATTTGTTGTCTCACCCAAATCTTAATGATAACCAACAAACCTTCTTTTGATTCGCACAATAACACTTTTTGATTGTCGCCTCCCACTTTCTCTCTTTCATAAAAGCAAAATAAAGTTATGGTTAGGAACGAAAAAATATGCCCAGCCCAGCCCAACCTGTGATCAATAGCGTAAGCTCGATCAAACTGGGCCATAGGTCGTGTAAGTAAGGCTCGAGCAGCCTCAGGCTGGGTCAAGGGCTCAGACTAATAAGTTTGGACCAAGAGTTGGCTCGAGCCCAGTCAATGGCTCGACAGAGCTCTAACAACAAAATGACAATAATCAAAACAAAATTTATAAGAAGCAAAACGACTCATTTTGCCTCAAGCATAACAGTTGCAACTTACCAAAATGGAAGCAAAACGAGGTAGTTTAATAGTTACAACATACAACTTAAAAATTAGACCTCGTTTTGCTTTTGATTAACTTCTAGAATCGTTTGCAGCCTCCCACTCTCATTCTTATGTTCTTATGTGATTTTGACAAGCTTAGACATTGCCTTATGATTATGTGGAATGGCATTTAGCTTCAGCAGACTTATGACTAAACTCAATTTTTGGGTCACTACTGTGTGGAAAGGCAATTAACTTCAATAGAATAACAATCACATTACACTGGCATGGAAAACTATATATGTTAATATCAAAACTACCAAAAGATCTTTCATAAATGCAAAAATGGTAGGTTTGTAAGTTTTGAGGATTATAAGGCATCGTATATTTAAATGATATGGTGAATAGAAATGGCCTTCTCAATTTCATGTACAAACAGTAAATACACGCATAATTTAAAAGGTCAAAACAATATTAGACTTCAGAGAAGGTGAAAGGTTTAGTTTTTTACTCAATATTTTGTGAAATAACTAAGTTAGCTTATATCGTTATGTTTTGTACAAATTTCATCCCCTAACATTTAGAAAATAGAACAATTGGTCTGAAAAAGAAAAACTATGTCAATTTTTTGTTAATTGGATATGAGTTAGGTTTGATAGGCCATGAAACGAACCAAGTCTTAAAACATTGTTGAACTCAATGCACGTTTGTTAAAAGGCCTTTGTTTACGATTGGCTAGTGTGTATGTAAGAATGAGATTTGGATGTTGTGAATAGAAGTATGAATAGTTAGTTCGTTTTGCTTTTTCTTATGTTGAAAAGTGTTTGAAGATTTTGTTGGTTTCATAAAGAAGGATGATTAATAGTTAATAACATGTCTTTTCCTTAATATGATCTACAAACATATACTTTCTTAATTCTTATTAATATTTTTGTTTCAACTTAAACCATTATTGTTCTTTAAGAAGAGCATTGTATCTAAAATATCAAAGTGAATCTTTAATTGCTCTTTAATATTGTTTATGATCCTCATATTTGTGATAAAGAATATATCACCTTTATATTAAAATGCAAGTATTTTAGTCTAGTACAAATCCATACATACATCGATTACTAAATACATAAGCATATTGTATGTTGTCATTGCTTCTTATTTTGACATGATTTATATTGCCATTAAACATGTGTTATTGAAATTCAATAAACTTCTCTACATCAACACCTCCATTATTCAATAATGATATGCTCTATTGCTCATTTTGATTGTTTCTAACCTTAAACAATTATATGTTGCTTATTTCTAAACTTAAGCATTTATATGTTGATTATTTCTAGCCCCAAGAATTTATATGTTGATTGTTTATGATGGATGAACATATTCCTTTAGTAGAGAGATGTAATACAATACTAGAGATAAAAGTGGAAACTTCTATTCCTGTACTAAGTGATGATAGAAGTTCAACTAAACTTAATATAAAAGTGAAGATTGTAATCATTTTAATAAGACTAGATCGATGGACAGGAATGAAAAAGCAATGTAAATATTGTCAGAAGTTGTATTCTGGTAGTTTGAAAAGTGGAACGTTTCATTTAAAGAGCATATGGATTTATGTAGTAGAAGGAAGATGGTATTAGGAGGTTAAACAATTTTTAGCCCTAACCTTATGAAAAGAAATAATGAATTAATCGCAATAATTTATGACAGCAACAGATCAAGGTTTTGATGGCCACTATGGTTATTAGAGATGACTAACCACTGTCTATAGTTGCAAGTAAAAGATTCAGGATGTTTTGTAATTCACTGCAATCGACTTTTAAAGTTCCTAGTCAGAATATAGTGAAGAAGGATATTTTGAAAATTTACGAGATAAGAAGAGAGAGACATTAAGATCGTTGTCGATTACTGAAGGACAAATGGCTATAATAACGGATATGTGGACAGCCGATAATCAAAAGAAGGGTTATATAGCAATGAAGGCACATTATGTTGATAATGATTGGATGTTATGCAACAAATTTTTGAGGTAATTTATATTCTTTAACATTATTATCATTTATCTTTTCATTATGTTATGAATTTATGATTGATGTTGGTAATATTTGTACATGATAGGTTCATTTATGTGCCAGCACCACATACAAGTAAAAAATTGGCAACCATGTTGAGAGACTTTTTGATGGGTTTTAACGTTGGCAAAAAAGTATCCACTATTAAAGTCGACAATTGTAACACGAATGATTCTATGATTGAGAATTCAAAGAGTAAATGCGAGTTGGAAGCTAATTGATTGGTGGTAGGTTACTTTAAATGCATTGTTTTGCCCATATTCTTAACTTGATTGTGAAGGATGGGTTAGAGATGATAAAGGAAGTGATATATTGTATTCGGAATAGTGTTCTATATTGGAGTGCAACTCTTAAAAGAGATGAGAAATTTAAAGATGCAACATAAATTCTATGCATTCTAAGTACAACAATCCTATATGCTGAGGTGTTTATCAAACTAAGAGAGAGGGACTCTTAGTATACCTGCTGGCCAATAAAAGATCAATGGAACTTGGTTAGAGAACTTTGTATGAAGTTGGAGTTATTCTATAATGTGACTGAATTGTTATCAGGAACAAAATATTCAACTTCACGCAGTTGCTTTAGTATTATGTATGACTTAAAGCATGATTTATCACTGTGGATGTTTGACTCCAATGAGATTATTCGGAATGTGGTGGAGTAGATGATGGAGAAGTTAAATTTTTATTAGTCTATAGTTGGAGATATTGTTGCATTGTTATATATGTTGGACTCGAGATACAAAATGAATGGAGTTGAATATATTTATGATGCATTGTACATGATCGAGCTCAAGACCATGAAGATATCATTAAGCAATTATGGTATGAATTGTTTAATGATTATCAACTCATAATAGAAAAATTTATGATCAGGATCCTAGTAGTCCAGGCAGTTTAACTCCGGGTTTAGTTTGAGGTTCAATCTCGTCTTCTAACCAGAGATTGACATATTCTCTTTCAAATTTTTTGAAAGAAAAAAAGGCTAGGACTTCTTATAATATGATGGAGTTAGATAATATTTTATCGAAGATTGTGTGTCCGAAACTAATGGTGAGTAGCTCGATATCTTGTTATGGTGGAAGAAGTATGGAAATACTTTTGCGATCATGCAAGTCATTGCACAAGACTTATTAGTTATTATATCATCCATCATTGCTTCGAAGTCTGCTTTTAGTACTAGTGGTAGAATTATTATTCCTCATTGTGCTCGACTTCATCCCCGTACTGTAAAAGCCCTTATATGTGCTCAAAGTTGGTTAAATGATAAAGATATTGATGGTAAATTCTTTTCCTTTTAATATATCAATTTTATCTATTTTATATTATCTTACCTATTATTGTGTTTTTAATTTTCCATTAATGCAACCACACGTATTAATGTAGAGATGACTAGTCAAATCAATCGATCAACTGCATGATATTTTGATCAAATCAACTGCATGTTATTTTGATCAAATATATAAAGATGAAGGTATATTTAATTATTTATTCAATATTAACATGTCCTAATTATTCCTTTAATTTTACTATTACATCATCAAATATAATATTTATACATATAAATGATTTTATCCAAACTATAGACAATCCTAGCAACAACAATTAGCTGCTCTCTCAGTTTCCAGTCTCTTATAAAATGATTTGGATAATCATTCGTGCACAGTAAAAATTACTATAGTTAAGAAATTTGTGTTATCATTTTCTCTCTTTTAATAATTAATAAATTATTTAAGTAAAATTGAAAAATGTAATTAATTGAATTGAAATACCTAACTATAATTAACTTAAATGAATTTCCCCACAAATTCCTACTCAATTGACTTGAAATTCCTAATTAATTATATATTTATATAATCATATGTTTCAATGAAAGGTTATTATTAAATTCAAAGTAATTAATTCACTTAAGCACTTTTAAATTTGTATTTTTTGAATATATTAGTGTCAATGTAACTTTAATTAATTAAATTTTTTCTAAAGTATCCAAGTCGTCTGTTATAATTTTTCTATCATTTCATAAGATTTCCAAATGTTAAGATTCAAAGGGTTTAACACAAGGTTCTATCATATGATTCAAATATGTTGAATCCCTTAAGTTATCTAATAATTTGCTTTAATTTATTAATTATTACACATATTAAAGAATTTATATATTATTTAAAATAAAAATTGTAGCTTTTCATTGAAAAAAATATGAGATATCATCATAGTTTACATTTATTGATTATTTATAATCAATACTTTTGTTATAGATATAATAAGATTATTTTATATAAATGAACTATTATTAAAGAAAGACATGTTATTAACAATGGGGGGTTTATATATTGGAATTTTTTTTATTAATTATAAGAGTTTTGGAATATGTAGTATGAAAAATTTTAATAATTATTTGATTTAAATATGTCATTTAAATTCAAATTTTCTGTAGATTAATAGTTTGTTAATTATTAAATGCATTAAAATTTTTATTTGATATATAATAAAATAATTATATTTTTTTATCAAAATAACATATACATTTGATAAATTTTTTTAGTAATAATGAGATAATTTATATATTTATGTTATTTTATTAGTTACAGCGCTCGGAATCATGTGTAATGTATTAGAACGTGACACATAGCAGCTAAACTGAAGATTTTGTTCGCGCTCAAGGTAAGTTTAAACAGCAAAAGTTAAAAATTTTGATGTAGTAACTTTTGCCTTTCATCATATACCACATTTATCAATCATTTGATCAAAAATCACTACTAGTTATCTATTAATTTCATAAATTAATATATATATATGTGTGTGTGTGTGTGTGTGTGTGTGTGTGTGTGTGTGTGTGTGTGCGTGTGTGTGTGTATTAAGTTTGTGTTTATAAGAAATCATCATGTTTATTTTAATATTTACTTTTTTATATTTTTAACTAATTACAGATATAACATTTAGTAAAGTACTTATAATTTTTTAACATCATCGTAAAATAAGTGGTTAAAATAATTGTAAAATAAAATTTTCATTATGTTAAAATTAAAAATGTTAAATTAAATTAAAAAATAAAAATTGGAATGGGCCAGGTTTCAGAGGCCCCCTCGTGGCCCATAGAGCCATGCTACACACCGGGTTATCAAGCACCACCCGGGCCTACTTTCCCTTAGCCATACCAGTTTCCATTCCTAGTTGTGACTTCTGGATTTATTTTTACAACGTTGCTGAGAAAGAGACATATGGCTACCTCGTGAAGACCAACAAAGTTATGTAGCGACGATCCTCGTCAGAGGTACAATTTACAACTTTATTCTCGTTTTAATTTTCTGTCAATTTTGGGATTCCTAGATTAGGTAATGAAATGGTGAAATAGGATACTATAGTTACTCTATATGGTCCGTTTTTGATAACTTATGAATCTTAAAATTACCAACCTTAGTTATTTGCTGCTATAAGAAACAAAGTGATCACGATCTTTTCATGAAATGTATAAATATTTAGAAAATAAGAATCCTTACTCAACCCAGTTTTAATGTTGCATTCATTTATGAGTAAATAATGTTTTACTCTGGTTTCACTTGTTACCCTGTTTGAGATTGCTGCTACTAGAGAAAAAAACACGATGTTGGTGTCAGGCCAACTATAGGCAGGGACAAAGTTGAGCCCCCCAAGATTTTAAAAAAATTAAATATTATATATATATATATATAGTAACTTATTGTTTGTTACTCTAAAACCCTAACAAACAAGTTGGCAACTGCTGCACGTTGGTATTTTTTGCTTCATCTCTCAAAATTTCCTTCCCATATGTTTCACTCTTTATCTTCCAAGAATTTCGTTTCCTATTCAATATTCACAATATTTGCTTAATTAGTTGATTCTGAAATTCCTATACATTGATAGTGACAGATGTTGAATACTTAGTGTAATAGAAGGTTTTGAAAACATGTGGTTAAAAAGGTACTTGATAATGATACGTATGGTATAAATAATATAGTACATGGTTTTAAAAGCAATTAGACAGATGTAAGCTATCAAAGATGTACATGGAAAACTCATTAATTATCATTGTCCAGATGTTGTTTGTTTTCACACGGATACAGAAGCAGAAAAGTTACTTATTGATGTAATATGCATGAGTTTATAATATTTATTCTACGACAAAATTTAGGGGGGTTTCAGCAAATGCGTGTATGACTGTTTGATCAATAATTTAACTAAGTTCTTGCAGTAGGGAATGAGTTTTTTAGGCTTATG
>JANZXR010000172.1:7375013-7388779 GCA_027575705.1 Erythroxylum echinodendron
ATAATAATAATAATAATAATAATAATAATAATAATAATAATAATAATAATAATAATAATAATAATAATAATAATCGTTATGTAATAGAACAATCCCATAGTTAAATTCTGTAATAAACCAGTGGGGAGAAGAATTATAAAGCGCGGCTTGAAGAGGAAAAGAAAATTAATCAAACTCAAACATTGTTTTTGGGGAATTTGTGATGAAATTGAAATCCAAGTATTCATGATAGTTCAAGAGCTTCAATCTATCAGCTTGCATTGAAAGTCTTAATATGCACAAGTAAATAGATTATGGATGCTAGGTGATAACCTTGCATAAATTATACACACGACAAGTAATTCTTTTTTGATAATAATCAATCAGAAAGTATACATAGGGCCAAAAGATGCAGATAGTTAGAAGGAGTTCGAAAATATGGCAAAAGGGACAACTAAAGAAATATTAGTGTAAAAAATCACGAATAGCTATTATTTCTCATCTTGAGCAGGCATTAACCGAAGCCTTTCCTCTTATGGCTGACCACTGAGAACCTCTTTTCTGAAAGTAATGACTGCAGATCACTTCCATTTGCTAAGCTGTTAAACTCCACAACTTTAGATGGCATAGTTGGATACCTACGCTGACAAAATGTCATTAATCTCTTAACTGATTGCAAGTACTTGCGAGTTGTTTCATCATTCATAATGTGAGCCACACTGTTGGTGTAAATCTTCTCGCGAGCTGAATGCTCATGGATACCAACCATAGTAACAATAATTGGCCAAGGTGCATTACCAATTGCCAGCTTAATATAAGGATCCATTGTAGCTAGGTAGTCCTGTTTCATGTAGCACTCTACCACCACTAGCAATGTTTGACGAATATCATATGGAAGAACCTATATTAAGAAATATAAAATGAGTTAAGATATGTTTTGGCATTCCAATCTGACTGCAAATGCACTAGCATTTCTGACCATATGTGTGTCATCGTATTCTACATAATGTATAGTATCACTGGAGTGTATAAAGAGAAAACATCATTATCAAAAGAAAAGACAAAGGATGACATACAATAAGCAATTAAGAATGACTCAGGATGTAATCATGTATGAGATAAATGATATAGAGGAAACAAACAACACCTAACACAAAAGGAACAATAGGGGAAAACAAATTGATGTTAAGGGCACACCAGAAAGGTTTAAATAACAGAAAACTACAGCATGAGACAACTTCCTATATATCCAAAGGAAGCCCCATCTATGTAAACTGCTTCAGGCTGACTCCAAAATGCAAACTGCAAGTATTTTCAATGCTATTATGGCTAAGCCATTTAGTATCCATTAAGTATAAGGATTAATGGCCATTAAATATAACATTAGGCAATTTCCACAATAAATGATTTGCATGAAACTCAAACTTTCGTAAACAGTCAGACATACATAGTGAATTAGATTGGACCTAAGTGCACAATAATTTTTTAGAAGAAACAGCAATCAGGATGTAGACTGTTCTAGCCAAGTCATAAACGTTTAGCTCAATGAGATTTATGGGTTCACCGTAAGCTATAAAAGCAACCATCTTGCTCTTAATAGTAGTAAAACAACTAAATCCAGATAAATCTTTACTTATAAAGAATATCTAGTCCATGTTGAAGCCTTATCATTACACAGTTACTAGATATATGATCACTGCAACAAAATAAAAGCACAAAAATCATTACAAGTAAACCCAAAAAAAAGAACCACCTTTTTCCTGCAAAACTTGAACAAAGGATTCAAGTACCTAGCACACTGCTTAAAGGTAGTAACCATCTGTTTCCCTTTAGCAGTCTGCTTCTCAAGTTCTCCCATCTCATTCAACTCCTGATTCCACTCATTTAACAACCTCTTGAAAAATACCAAGATTCTATATTCATCACATAACTCCTCAAATTTTGCTTTCATTCAATTCAAATCCTTATCAGCATCAACCCCACTAGACCCTCCATCACCACTAATCTCTCTCTCCCTTTCTCCTCCGTCCCCATCCTCTATGTCACCTTCCTCTCTATCCTTCCTCTTCCTCTCGTTGCTCAAAATCCTGCTCTTTTTCCTCTTTCACTAGTACGCAATGTCATGCAAGAAAAACGCTACTCCTCTTGAAGGGTGTATTAGGCACAATATGTCATTTTGTCAATCAGTTGAAGCAAAATGCTAATCCTCCTGAGCTTTTCAAAATTAGCTAATTGGGTTGGTAAAAACAGCTGGTCAATAAGGTCAATCAACTAAATTGATTCAATCAGCTATTTTTTTAGATGATCAGTCAAGAACCAAACAGAGCCATAATTAGCTATCAACTAATCGTTGATAGAATCAGCTAACAGCTAATGCAATCCATTGTTTGCCAAACAGCGCCTTTGGCCCTCAGCAGATCACATTTGTCTATTCCCATAAAGTTAGACAAAATTTAATTGCATTTTTTGTTTTTAATTAAATTTTCAGTTAAGTTACGTAATTTGATCTGGAAAAAGATAATAAAGTGACCTAATAAATGATCTAAATCAATGGATCAAAGTTCAAGTAAAAAATGGATCCCAATTAATATGAAACCGATGCAACTCTCTAAGGAAATGGAGACTTGAGGATGCCAATGGGTCCAATTACAAGGTCACGCTCCAATAAGCTCAAGACACAATTTCAGATTTATGCACAAGCTTTTGTTTCACAAGAACTTCAAGAAGTTTTAATGATCAAGTTTGGGGAAGAGCCTAGGGAGACGCCTAAGGGTGTGTGCACATTGGAGGTATCAAATCAAGAGGGCTAACACTTGGCCAATTTTCACAAGCACAAGTCTAATCAATGAGTTTAGGCTTATTTTGTTTTGTAAAGGACGTGTGGACTTCTTTTGGACTTTGTCATGAGCTAATTTGTGTTAAGTGTACATATGCTTCATTAAAAAAGTCATGTGCATGTTTTTTTTTAAGGAACCAAGCGTGTAGGCTTAGTTTAAAAGCACAATCTGCCCCTCTTAAGTTAGTATTCTATGTTTTCTTGTTTCTTTATCCTATTTGGACTAAGATTAGGCAATTTTAATTAGTTTTGAAGCTCAAATCTGTGTGGGATTTGTTTTGGGCAGATTTGTTTCAAGAAAGCCTTTCTTGATGTTTTGGACTTTCTTTAAGGTTTTTAGGTTATCTTTGTTAGGGTTTGTATTGCACAAGGGTATTTAAACCCTTGCTTTATACATGAATTTCAGATCAGAAGTGAATAAAAAAATGGAAAATCTTCTTCAAAAGAGAATTTAGATTCTTGCTTATTTTACCTTAAGGATTGATTCAACTTATCAAGTAAGTTCTAACTTGTGGCGCTAATTCAATTCTTACAATCTTTATACTCTTTGTTACCAATTCCTTGTTGTTTTGGGGGTGGAGGGTCGTGTTAGATTGATTGAATTAAGTATTGGGAACAATCATTGAAAGTAGGTGATTTAGACATTGATTCTAGGTTGTTGTTGTATCATCTTTGGTATCAGAGCCTAGGTTTTAAATTCATATTAGATCCTAGGTTTTAAATTCAATCTTTATCTTTAATTTTTCTATTTGTTCTTGATTACTATCGTTAGTTCATCATTCAAATTTGGAAAAAAAGAGAAAAAGAAAAAGAAAAAGAAAATCAAGATTGATCAAGAATTCATCCAAATTGTGAATCTTTACGTTTTTTAGTTGATTTGCTTGCAAGATTCGTTAAGATTGCTAATTCTTGCTTTAAGATTCATCTTTATTATCAAGATTCTTTAAGAACACATCCTTCATTTGGGAAATTCATTAAGACTTGCTTTCTTTCAGCAAAAAGTTTCAAGATTTACTTTCTTGCACTCAAAACGTGTGTCTTTGATATAATTACTTGGCTTTCAATTCTTGATTTATTCGGGCAAATTTGAACGTTCTTGTCAATTCGGGTTTAGGGTTGAGTTTAATTCCTAGTTTTGTTTTTTTTCCTTGCACTATTTGGTTTTTTAATTGTTTGCTGTCCATTTTGTTTCCATTACACTTAAATTGAGTAATCTTGTTTCATATTGCTCAGTTGACACCAAAAATAAATCAAATACGTTTTCTCCATCTAGTATGTGTTTATTTTCATCTTTCTTGTTTTCTTCACATTAAATTACATCTATTTTTTTTCTTCCTTTCTTTAGGTATTCTTTGTTTTTCCTTTTGAATTAAGGTATTGTTGTGCTTATTTAGTTGGTAGTGATTGATCTGGACAAGTAAAACTGTGTTAGAATCTAGAGTGGTAAAAGCCAAGAGTGTGTAAGCTCGTTTGAGGGTAAAAGCCATCTTCTTGAGTGAAACACGAGGGTATCCATTCTGATTTAGAGAGAAACACGAGAAGGAGTATGAGAGGAGTTGTTCTAACGAGTTTTTGCTGGTTTCACATATGATCAATTCAAAGGATAGTAAAGGTAGTGACAAGGATGAAAAAAATAGTGAGGCTGATCAAAGCACATTCTTTACTTTGGAGGCTATGCAATAACAATTCCAAAGAATTGAGAACTTGTTCAGGGATGTCAGTGATAAATTTGATAGACAAAACCAGGCCATTAGGAATTTACAAAGAGAGGCTTCAACTAATGGTGCAACAAGGAGGCAAAATGCTAGGGAGCCAACTCCTGTGCGCTATGAGTATGAAGATGGAAATGATGATGGGGAAGATGAAGAAGAGTGGCATAGGGTCAGAATTAGTGGAAGAGGGGAACAAAATGATAGAGGAAGAGGAAGAGGAAGAGGCTATAGAGGCCGAGACAATGCAAGTGAAGAAGACAGGGTTGAGCGTGTGGATGAAAATACCATCTTTCCAAGGTAAGAATAATCCCAAAGCTTACTTAGAATGGGAAAGAAAGGTGGAGATGATTTTTGAACGTCATAACTATTCAGAGGAGAAGAAGGTGAAGTTAGTTGTTGTGGAATTTCATGATTATACACTTGTTTAGTGGGATCAGCTTGTTTTGAATAGAAGAAAGAATGGAGAGGATCCTATTGATACTTGGGTCGAAATGAAGAGGGTCATGAAGAAGAGGTTTGTGCCTAGTTACTTCTATAGGGAGCTTCATCAAAGGCTCTAAACCTTGAGACAAGGCATAAAAAGTATAGAAGAGTACCATAAGGAGATGGAGGTAGCCATGATTAGGGCTAATGTAGAAGAAGAAAGAGAAGCCCCCATGGCACGTTTCTTAGCTAATTTGAACAAAGACATTGCCAATGTTATTGAATTACACCATTATATGGAGTTAGAGAAGATGGTGAATATGGCCATGAAAGTGGAGAGACAACTCAAGTACAAAAGCTCCAACAAGGCTTTTTATCCAAACTTTACTACAAATTGAAACTCCAAATGGTCCAAGAAGGATGAGAAGACCAAAGACAAGCTAAAGGAAGAGAAGAACAAGACAGATCCAAAAGGTACTTTTAAAATTCCTAATTCTTCTAGTTCCAATTCTGAAAAGCATAAGATTATTAAATGCTTTAAATATCTTGGTGTTAGTCATATTGCTTCTCAATGCCCAAACAAGAAAACAATGTTTATGAGAGGAGGAGAAGTTGTGTCTGAGGAGGAAGAAGATGATTTAGCTTCTATGCCTGAGTTGGAGGATTGTTTTGATGTGGAAATTGAGGATGCACCTAGGGTGAATTACTTGTTACTAGGCCTGTTTTGAATGCTCAAGTGAAGGAAGATGGAATTGAGTAAAGGGAAAACATTTTTCTTTCTAGATGCTTAGTGAATGAGAAGATTTTTAGCCTGATCATTGATAGGGGGTTGCACTAATGTGGCTAGTACATTGATGGTGGAAAAACTAGGATTGGAGTGCTTGAAACACCCTAGGCTGTATAGGCTACAATGACTGAATGACATGGGGGAAATCAAGGTAAATAAACAAGTCCTTGTATCTTTCTCTATTAGTAAGTATTCTGATCAAGTACTTTGTGATGTTGTACCTATGCATGCTAATCAGTTATTGCTTGGTCAACCTTGGCAATATGATAGAAGAGTGTTACATGATGATTGATTTTAAGAATAGGTATTCATTTACTATAGGAGATCAGATATTTGTTCTTGCTCCATTGGCGCCAAAAGAGGTATATGAGGACCAAATGCAATTAAAAATATGGAGGAATGATGCTACTCACCAAGGCAGTGGAGACTTGAGGATGCTAATGGGTCCAATTACAAGTTCATACTTCAACAAGCTCAAGGCACAATTTTAGATTTATGCACAAGCCTTTGTTTCACAAGAACTTCAAGAAGTTTTGTTGATCAAGCTTGGGGAAGAGCTTAGGGGGACGCCTAAGTGTGTGTGCACATTGGAGGTGTCAAACTAAGAGGGCTAACACTTAGCCAATTTTCACAAGCACAAGTCTAATCAATGGGTTTAGGCTTATTTTATTTTGTAAAGGGCGTGTGGACTTCTTTTGGACTTTTTTATGGGCTGATTTGTGTTAATTGTGCATGTGCTTCATTAAAAAAGTCATGTGCATGTTTTTTTTAAGGAACTAAGCGTGTGGGCCTAGTTTAAAAACCCAATTCGCCCCTCTTAAGTTATTCTTCTACGTTTTCTTGTTTCTTTATCCTATTTGGACTAAGATTAGGCAACTTTAATTAGTTTTAAAGCTCAAATCCGTGTTGGATTTGTTTTTGGGCATATTTGTTTCAAGAAAGCCTTTCTTGATATTTCGGGCTTTCTTTAGGGTTTTTAGGTTATCTTTGTTAGGGTTTATATTGCACAAAGGTATTTAAACCCCTTGCTTTATGCGTGAATTTCATATCAGAAGTGAATAAAAAAAAGAAAAGTCTTCTTCAAGAGAAAATTCGAATTCTTGCTTATTTTACTTTAAGGATTGATTCAACTTATCAAGTAAGTTCTAACTTGTGGCGTTAATTCAATTCTTGCAATCTTTATACTCTTTGTTGCCAATTCCTTGTTGTTTTGGGGGCGAAGGGTCGTGTTAGATTGATTGAATTTAGGTATTGGGAACAATCATTGAAACGGAGGTGATCTAGACATTGACTCTAGGTTGTTTTCGTATCAGAACCTGGTCTATATTAGCCTTGTGATGAGAAAGTCCGATATGGAAGCTATATATAAAGGTTTAAGTCTCCTGCAGTTGCTCATATCAATCATAAACATAAAGATTCTCTGACCCATTAAGAGAGCTTATGTATTGAGAAAACTGTAGAAAGACCTCGATAGCATCCTGGAGATGGATTCCTGTGAAGACGGTGGTAGATTTGAGCTTGTTTTGGCTTTGGAAAGCTCGTTTGAAGTTTCAGAACCGAAATCAAGTACTTTCTGCATTTCTCCTTTTTTTGCCCTTTCACGTTCGATCTGAGATACGTAACTAAGGTACGGTTACGTATTAATATAGTTGATTTGACTAGCAGATAACATCAGATATTTCTTTAAAGATGTTTGGTAACATTAGTTATTTATTACTAGCTGTTTATATGTAAAATGACTTATGAAAATATGACTTTAAAAAAATGATTTATAAAGATATGAGTATTATATCTTAGTATTTTTTGAATATTTTCATAAGAATTTAGATAGAGCAAAAGAAGTCAACATCATCATTTAAAACAAAGGTTTACAATAATCTAAGAACGGCGTCTAACTGCCATTAAACTAGAAGTAATGTTATCACAAATAATTGTCATCTCTCGAGTTCTCAGTTCTTCAACACCTTCTTGCGTAGAATTAACTTCAATATCTTTAAATACATCTGGAGGTATAAATTCAAGATTTTGATTGATGATGTTAACCTTATCGGTTGATACACTACTAATCTCACAATTTTAAGTGGTTGCTATTAATAAAGTTATCTTTATTTATCTCTATCTCTTCTCTATCTCTATCTCTTTAATAATTTATAATAACTTTTGGGCACAGTCGTTTTTTGTCCCTTTGTTTTTTTATTCGCTGTTTGAAAACGGCAAATTGGATTCAATCCGCCAACTCAATTTATTGATTACCAAATATAATTATTAACATTAAACCAAATATAATTATTAACTATTTAATGTGGTTAAACAATTAAATAGGTCTTAATCTGCCAAAAAATAGCCTAAAGAAATAATGCACTTTCACGCAATATCCTAGAAAGCGTTATTCATAAATAATGCACTTTCACACTATTGATCTTAGAAAGCGTTATTCATTTCACAAGGCCTTTATCTGGCATTATTTCTTTCCTAAAGTCTCTATTATGCCAGGTCAAATCACAAGCTATGGAATTTTTTAGTTTTCTCAAATGCATGAATTTTTTCAATTATATTAAATATTTTAGTAATAATTATTGAATTAGTTGTAAAATAAAATTTTATATGTCAAAAATAAATTACATTAAATTAAAATTTTAATATCTGTATAATAAGAATAAAATAAAATAAGTTATGAAACTAAATAAATTTTTATTTCAAATTTTAAAAATATCAACTAAAAGTTTATTTTAAACTTTTATCATAATCTTAATCAAATATATTTACATTTTTAATAAAAATAAAAATTAGAAATAAGAGAAAATTAAAAATTATTATTTAAAATGAAATCAGAAGAAGTTTCAAACTGAAAAATCCATGTTTATCGAGATGAGCACGTGCCATCTTTGACAAGTTAGCTGAGGAAAAACGCCACAAAGAAATTTCTACCTGTTGCCCACAGCCCACGTTATGCCGACCTTATCCCCAACGTAATCGTTAAATAAGGCACCGCCTCAACCACGTAAAACCAATCTTGCCCGTCTATCTTGCTTTCAATCTTTTAATCTCGATCGTCCATTCCTCAACACTTGCTATATAACAAACTAACCTGATAAGCGAGCCACATAATTCGCCTCCTTCATTCTGCGATGGTGTTTTTCCTTAACGATATCCTCCTAACGGAGGATCGTAGAGGCGCGTGGATGTCTCATCTCCATAGATCGTGTCCTGATCTACATGCTGGTTGCCGTTTTGTTATGTGAGGATACAAATATGTGAAGTTCAGGCTATGAAGTCATGTTTTTCCAGCCGTCGATCCATCTGATGTGAGTATTCGTTAGTCTTTTAAGTCTAATCTTTTGGTTCAATTATTTTTTAGCTAGTATTAGCTTTCAATCTTCTGGATTTAGCTTAGCTGGTCGGGGTATCGACGGTTTGGGTTTGTTTGCAGATCTGTTGCAGATTTTCTTGAATAATCGGGAATCGGTTTCATATAGTACGATTGCAGGCGTCGCTTATGCTCGTGGGTGCCGGAACTGTTTGTTTGGTGACATGTAAACCGTATATCAAAAAGTATTATGTGTATGGTAATTTGTGCCTGTGGTTGTTATAGGGAACGCAAAGATGTTAGGCCTCGCGTTTAGGTTGGACAGTACAGAACAGATCGCGAACTAGCTGGTGGTTCTTGAAGCTTCTTTCGTAGCTTGTGCCTAATTTGACGATGCGGTGATCTGATGTTAGATATAAATTGGATGTAAAAGATATCGGAAGACAAAACGCCGACTGGCTGAGTCTTCTTGTAATATCTTTGTCATCCGACCTTTGCCATGTCAGGTGCGCTTGCATGGCAGGTCACTCGTATTCTAATAAAAAAGATCGTTTTTGTGTCTTGAGAGGAGATCGCACGGGGATTGCTCGGGATCTCCTCTCTACAGTGTGTGCCTTGTCCCAGCTTTCTTATTACGTCTCTACCAAACCAAATCCATCCTTCCATAATCATTGCGCTGCCCAGTTATGTCCGCTGCACAAATCCGGAAGGTTCTCCATGGAAACTGGAAAGTTAAAAGGTATGAGAGCAATCAACTGTCACAAAGTTCTTTATTTGACATCAGTCAATCATGGGTTAAATGAAGGTATAATTTCTGATCTAAATTTAAGTTCCTAAAATCATTTACTAGTCTTTAAAGTTCATAAACAGCTTCAAAGCTACATGGCAAAACGAAAATCTCCATTTTGATAATCCAGAAAAACTTCTTGGGTTAATTTCTCTTCTGGATTATATGACAGTTCCATAATGTGGAGTACAACACTTTGATCTCAAAGGAATAGTATTTGAGGTATCAATCAGTTTTGGAAATGATGGTAAGACATGAAAACAAATTTCTCCGTATTTGTTCTCAAAGGAATAAGTCCGAGGTGTCATCCATTTTCGAAGTGATGGTAATGACTCATATTTCTCCGTTCGTCGTTAACTGTTAAAAGATAAATGTTCATTTGCTTGTTAATTGCGTTTATAATCGTAAGTATGTTGGTAACCAGAATCTGGAATCAGTATTCTCTTCGTCAATTTGTGGTTATTGCTATCATAATTCAGCATCTTTTACATTCATTTTGATAATTATTTATGGTTTGATCGTTGGTTTTTCCCGGTTCCCTAGTTGCTTGTAGATAAATGTAATATCTAAAGCTCTTGTGTATTTTTTTTTTCGTTTTTGCAATTATCTTGTATTGGGAAGTTTATGAAGCTCTCAAGATCATCGCCTACAGCTAGAATGGTGGAAACAATTGGCGGCAGTCATAAGAGGATTATTAGTGTTTATTGTGTATGTTTGTCAAGGCGAATTATATCGTGGTTGAGTTTTCGTTTCAGCCGTGATTCATGCATATTTCTTGTTTTTCAGCATTTATGGCATTGAAGATTTACCAATTCTTGGACGATCTGCTCCGTTTTAGTTTGATCTTTATAATATACCCGCAATTGTTTTATAAAAGCGTTTGTGTATGCATATGATCTAGTGATTAATACATTTTTTGTAGAGTCTGTTTAAGATTTTAAGTGCTATTTCATCTTTTATTGTTTAATTATCTATTTATCGATGCTTGTATTGGTATTATTTTCTTCCGTTTGGAATCGAGCATTTTATTTTGTTAATACAATCAGGGGAGTAGTCTTTCAAAATCCCTAACTTGAGGTGAAAGCCATATGTATGATATCTAATAAAACAGCTGGCCAAATTCCAAGAGTAACTGATCAGTGTGTGTGGTTTTTATGATGTGATGGAAAATGCTATGATATGTTTGTGTTCTCTAACACATACATTAATTGCGTCCATGGTAAATGTTGCGTTAGTGTGGGCAGTGCATGGATAATTATTTAAGTAAATACTTTATATTATAAACCCTCTCTTGTGACGGAAGTCTTGGAGTCTTATTTTTGTCGACGGAGTTGTGATCTGTATTTTCACCAAGTCTGGAATTCGTCTAAAAAAGGATTTACATTTTAAAATCTTATTAGGAATAGAAGTTTAGATGCCTAAGGTAAAAATTATTTTAGAAGGCACATCGATAGTATAGCCATGCTGCTCTCATCAAATGCGAAGATCTGTAAGCTTGGTTAAGCTCTCAATAGTCCAATGGAATGTTGGGAGACTGGTGGTTCGAATCCCCCCAGATCTGCAGTCCTTTATGGTTTTTAAAATCAGCTTTCATAATAGTTGTTTAATATTTATTATTGGTTTTACGTAAATTATATCAGATGGAAGACGAAAAGAAAGAGATGAGGTGATTCAAGCTGGTGCTTTCCCTTACAAGTGGATCAAATCTCATTATTAGAGGAGTATGCAGCAATAGCGGGCTCGTCAACTGGCCTGATCATTGTAGCCATTTTAAATATTTATGTTGCTGCAATAGCAGTCTCGTCAAGTGGCCTGATCATCGTAACCATTTGAATATTTGTTCTTGAGATTTTATCGTATTTGCGTAAATGGGACCCAATTTAGACAATCAAAATTACGCCCTTTTTTTGAGTTGGCTCTTGAATCTCTTATTCTTTATCTAATACTTTTTAGCTACTGCCCCGGCGTAATTCTACTTTTTCTTTGGGTGGCTTTATTTACCTCCCTTTTAATAACTACAACCGAGTAGCAAATATAAGGTTAATAGGATTCAGTGAAAAATATAAGGTTAATAAGCTCTCGTGTTTTTTTTTTTTTTTTTGGGGATGCCTTTGATAAAAATAGATCATTGTTTGCTGACAATGATGCAATATTTATATCAATCTTGAGAACTTCAGTGAAAATTTATGATCCCAATTCTAACTCCATAAAATATATATATACATACCAAGCTGGTTAAGGTCGGTAATCCTATTTTACTTGAATATAAAATATTTAAAAATTAGCAAATTGATTAAATTCCGTGTCCATGAGCCGAAAACAACTTCAAGCTTGAACAACTAGAAGCTTGAATTGGTTAAGCTTGAATATTATTTTTATTTTCTATAAATTATTATAAAAATTTTATAATGTTAAATATCATCTTCAACTTTTTTTATACCATCTAAAAGTTAAAAAATTGAATCTAATTAAATGTAAAAAAATTATACTTTGTAAATACTAAATATTTTATAATGAATCTTAATTTATTATTAAAATATTTAATCACATAAGAAGATTAGTTATTTTGATATTCCTATTTAAAATATAAATATTAAGTTCATACAAAACTAATATTAAACTAAAAGCTCTTTTTTCCCCCAGATACTTAATATTAAGTTGTAGTTATCTTAATTTAATTTTTTAATCAACTTATTAAGTTGTTAATTATAATGAATAAGTTTCAAAAACATATAAAAGTTTAAAAATATTGTATTAAATTTAAAAGACTTATTTTAAAAATTCTTAAAAATATTGTATTTTAAATTTAAAAGACTTATTTTAAAACGTCCAATAAATACGGAAAATTATTATAACAATTAGAAATATATCAAGATAGTATTTAAAATCAATTACACTTTTTATAAATAAGTGTTAAAATTCTTTGACTTTTATTTAATACTTTATGTGCCATACTAAAAGTTTAATATTATATAAGCTTAAAATTAAATTCAAGTTTTTACAATAGATAGATATGGACCATAAGTTCACATATTTAATAATTATGATTTTACAATTATTTATTTAGAACGATTAAAAGATATGAATATACTCATATTGTATTTTAATATTATGAGTGCATTTATTTAACATAATTATATTTTTTTATTTTTAAATTTTATTTTGAATAATTATAAAAATATATTATATCGTAAATCTTCATTCAATATGTTTAGTTTTATAGTTTTATTACTTACTTTTATGAAATCAAAGGATTTTTTTTCACTAATTTATAAAGTAATTTTCATTTAATATCTATTTAAGTCTACTTCATTTGTTCAAATTTTATAAATTTATTTATTCAGAACGATATTTGTTCAAATTTTATAAATTTATTTATTCAGAACGATAATATCTTAAATTTATAATTATATTTATTAAAAATAATTATTGTTTTGTCCCCACTTTTCTTTAAAGGTGTGTCACATGTCAAATCCTAATACAAATAGCTATGCTTTAGAAGTCACGCATAATATATTATATTTTGTGTTAAACATAGTGCCTCGGATGGTAGATGACGCTTAGGTCATATTTTAACACATTGGACGGTGTTAGCTGTTTTATAGCTAATAATTGTTAAATATCATTTACTATCTAATTTAATTTGCTCCAGGTATAAATTTGTCCCGCGCGTTATAAGAGTTGTTACATATGTGACATAAGTGTCACAGGTGCCTTTAACTCTTTTTTTGTTTTTATCATTTCAATTTTTAATTTTTTTATAAAAATTATAATATCACGAGGGATTTCATTTTTAGAACACTTGTCACTTTTTTTTTGTTTTTTTATTATTTGGAATTTTTTTTATATAAAACTTCCAAATTGAACTCTAACTCTTAACACCAATATTTTAAAGATAGAGGATAAGGTAAGAAATTTAAAGTTGAAAAATTGAT
>JANZXR010000172.1:7395242-7405886 GCA_027575705.1 Erythroxylum echinodendron
GGGCCCACATAAATAGATGGTTGAGATGCTATGGGACAGAGTAGGGACAGGGTAAATGGGACAGAGGATCTGAGGGGTTCGTCAATACCCTTTATATTGGAAGACAAAGGTTGTCACGCTTATTACATACATCTTCTTTTTTTTTAAATTCAATATAATTAATTCAATTATAACTAATTCAATATAATTACTTAAAATATATTTATTTACAATATAGTTAATTAATTAAAATATAATAATTAATTAATTATATTATTCTCTTTTTTAAAATTAAATATATTAATTATTCCTTCCTCTTAACCAACCATCATAATTATAATGATCATATCAACTCTGGTTCTTTCACTTTATTCAATATATATCAACCACCTCCTTACTCTTATTATGTAATTGATGCAATTTAATAATTATTAAAAAGTCGTGTTTTTATCCATTTCTAATATGTATCGTAACTCTTCTTGCTCAATTATGCCGATTAAATATACTGAAATAATAACGTTGTATAATATAATAATTCCTGAATTTATGACTACCCAAAGCTCCCTCGTTTAGTTGGCAGAAAAGCCGTTGTAGCAAGAAACTTCTCTCCATTCTCTCTGCTGCTTCTGCCTTTTGGTCAGCTTTGGCAGTCTAGGTATATCTGCATCTCGTGTATATTTTTGTTGTTTCCTTTTCTTTTAATAGCAAAATAAAAGGGTAAGAACATTTAAACTAAAATTATAGCCTGGATCTGTCGACTCGGGACTAAAGAGCTGCTTCTACATCTTTTTTTTAAGTGTAGTTGAAGCTGCAAACACTGGTGTAGTTTGACGGAGCTGATTGGATCATTTTAGACTTCATCACCTATATACACCGTCATTAGCCGTCTGCTTCTTTCAGGTTTTTAGCTGTCCTTCAGTTCTCTTTCCAGAACTAAATGTAAAAAGAGAAAAAACAAAAGGTCCTTGATACTTGGTCAGACATCAGGATTCCTAGAGTCCTGAACTTTTCTGTCCCTACTCTGTACCTCAGAGAGATTACTTTTTAATCAGTAATTTCGTTGTGTTCATGTTTCTTCTTAGTTATGGAGGTAAAGAATTTCATGTTCTTGGGCCAATAGTTCTGCCGTCTGAGTCATTTAATTTTTGTACTGGAACAGTAAACACAAACAAGATAGGGCACTTTGCATGTGGCCATTTGCAATCTGGCTGATTTTTTGGCAGGGATCGTCTGTCTTTCCGTTGCTTTTTAGCTCCTTCAGTATTTCTGCTTGTAATGATTTCAACTTATGAGCTCAATTTTCTCTCTGGATTTACAGGGTAACAGGTATTTCCTACAAAGCATCTGAATTTTCCCGTTGACAAAGTGCAGTCAACATGTTTCTTAGAAGAAAGAAATCGCAAAACCATGGAGAGGAAGAACACATTGAGCGGGATGCAAAGGTAGTAAGAAAATGGATATAGAAAGTAACCACTCTCAATTAGCCCTCACTCTGTTTCAACTGCAGCCTACAAAATTAAAAGAAAAAAGAAAGATTCTGATTGTTTCAATTTCACTGCCACTTAACTCGAACTATGGAGAAAGGGCACTAAATGCTTCTTATACAACTTTCAGGTTAGTGAGCTGAAGGCCGCCATCGGACCCCTGTCAGGACGCAGCTTGAAATATTGCACTGATGCTTGCTTGAGAAGATACCTGGAAGCCCGGAACTGGAATGTTGACAAAGCAAAGAAAATGTTGGAAGAGACACTCAAATGGAGGGGCACTTTCAAGCCTGAAGAAATCCGCTGGGTATGACGTTATTCTTTTTCCTTCGTTTTATTTTTGGTAAAGTATCACTTCAATCCAACTAATCCACCTTCTGGTCAGAGAGTTAGGTTAAATTTGAAGAAATAATAGAGAAGTACCTTCCCTCTGTTAGTGGGATTTAAATTTACATAACTAAATTTAAAAGCAATCTTTCTCACGACGATTTCACCAAATGCCTAACACGGGCCGGGAGACTTTCGTTATGCATATCTCTACTAGCAACTTTCATTTAAATGGTTATCCTATATCTTCATATTCTACTCGGTCGATCTATTTAACAAAATAGACAAGTCAATTCTCCAGCATGAAGTTGCAAAGGAAGGAGAGTGCGATAAAGTCTCCAGAGCAAATTTTTGTGATCGATATGGCAGGACTGTGCTAATAATGAGGCCAGGATTGCAGGTCTGAAAAAAAACACCTAGATGCTTATGTTTCTATTATTATGTTGATGATTGTCTCTCTCCCTGTAACAACCATTTACTATGCCAGAAAGCTGCCTGTACAGAAAAAACTATTCCCCATTTGATCTACCTTATCGAAAATAGTATCCTTAATCTCGGTGAGGGTCAAGAACAGATGTCATGGTTGATAGACTTCAGTGGCTGGACATTAAACACCAACATACCTGTTAAAGTGGCCCGTGATATCAGTTGCATTCTGCAGAACCACTATCCTGAGAGGCTCAATGTTGCATTTCTTTACAATCCCCCTAGGATTTTCGAGGCTTTTTGGAAGGTTTGTGCTCATGTAAATTTCTTGCAAGATTATGCACATTGTGAGTCATCTAATCTTTCGTTTTCATTTGCAGACAATCAAGTATTTCCTGGATCCAAGAACCTTTCATAAGGTGAAGTTTGTGTACCCAAAAAACAAGGAAAGCGTTGAGCTCATGAAATCTTACTTTGACATCGACAACCTCCCAGGCGAATTCGGAGGAAAGGCTACACTAAAGTATGATCACGAGGAGTTCTCACGGTTAATGGCTCAGGACGATATAAAGTCTGCCAAGTTTTGGGGATTTGACGAAAAGCCTGACCACATTGTTGATGGCCATTCTCAGCACTTGGAGCACCAATCCAATTGAACTGCGTCCTGATGTTAGAATCTGCTTTTAACTCACCAAGTACACCAATGTAAACAACTAGCATTAAGTTTATTATCCAAGCTCCTGTAAACATTACAAACGATGTTTGATATAATGCAACTTAATCATCATTAGTTTATACTTTTCATTCCTATTTTTAGATGTCATGAAAAATTAAGATTGTAATGAATTTATATGTTATAGCCCCAAAGTTTGTAAATTTTTCTAGGTGAAGGATTGGAGATGTGTTGAAACCATTCAACATGAGCTCCATTTACTTTCTGCAGTGACAAGTACGGAGAAAACAGTATCTCATTTTCTATCAATCTCATTCTTTAAGTCAATTACTGCATTAGTGATTCCTCTTAGCACATCGACAAGTTTAAGACCCATTTTTACTACAATCAGGTTCTGATAGATCACAATCCGAGATTGATGTTCAATGCATGGTAGTCATGGATTTCAAGTGGTGCGGGATATCAGCTGAATTAGTGGGAGAGATCGAGACAAGATCCTCTGTCTAATTTTATGGTGTCTTATTCTGTCCACTAAATCTCAGTCATTTATTTATGTGAGTCTCGCGTGAGTCCTACATAAATAAATGGGGACCTGTATAAATAAATGACTGAGATTTATGGAACAGAATAAGACACCATAAAATTAGACAGAAAATTTTTTTTGGAGGGATCGTGGTTTCCCACGGTTCCATGCGGAGTAGCATAGGATGAAGTATGAAATACTGAAACTTGTAGATTCTAATATCATGGTGCTAGGCCATTTTGGCGTGTAAACTTCTGTATGGAAAATACTGATTTTCGACAAGGTGAGCTAACCAGTTACCAAATTTCGCTTTCTGATTTTTGCTGATCGAACACCGCATTTCAAACCCTGATCAAGTAAACTTCCGACCATCAATCGAAGGCATCATTCTTGAGCTGACAAACAACACTGAAATGTAATCAGCTAAAGGAATACATCCACAATTTCTAGAGATTGGTCAGATATTTTATATTTGATCATTCAAGTTTTTAAAATTTCATAATTAATTAAAATTTATTTTAATTAAAAATTCTATCTGTAATTGCTTTATGTGTGTGAATAATTAGTTTCTTAATATGCTGATAATAATTTATCAATAATAATTATAATTCAAATTGTAATTATATATTTTTTAATTAAATAATTTGTAATTATAAATTAAAATTGACGTTTAATTACTTTAGTAACATATCGTGAATGTCCAAATATAAGAATATGAAAATGATTTAACTTATGAAAATGATTGACTTAACATATTCGTATATAGTTTATAGTGTATATTTTAATCATTTCTTCATCAAAGGATTTAATTGGACATACAAAATAAAATTAATTTCTATTATGTTAAAATTCAATTATGTTTAATTTTGTAAATTAATAATTAATTTATAATTGATATTTAAAAATACCTTTTTAAATCTCAATTTTATTTAGTAAGATGACTTAAATCATTACTACTCCGGAAAAGAAAAAAAAAATCACAATCATTTTAGAGATAGCCCGAAAGTAATTCAACCCATCTAGCCCAAGAGTAAGAAGGCTCAGTTATCATAAGTTTTATAAGTTAAACAGATTGCCTGAAGAATTCTTAGGCATAAGAATTAGTTAAAAAAGTTTAAAACACGGGAGACAAGATAATTGAGACATAATGAACACGCGATGGGCAGCTAGTCAAAACATTGACTCAATGGAGGAGAAGTTTGAAGTTGAGAAGTTACAACATAGTTGTTTGAGGCATTTACATCTATGAAGATGGATAAAGACACCAGCAAGAGAAAAAGAGAAAAAGCATCAATTAGACTACTCAAACACGAAAACATATCATTGTTTCAACCTTTTCTTGCATTTAGTACTTATCCAATACTTAAATAAACTTATCCTTTCAACTTAAATTTTATTTCAATACATTTTAGTAGTTTGGTTACTTAAAAATATGTTCATTAAGTTGTCTAAAGCGCACCTATATCATTGTTTAAAAGTCAAGTATACTTTTAGGAGAATTCCTTCCTTACACGCTCAAATTCCAAGTTAGTCATAAAAGCGATCAATAATTTGGTATGCCCTATGAAACCACAATGCCACATATAAGGAATGGAAAAAAATTGCTATACCTTTAGTCCAGGAGGAAAAAGGTGCTACTATAGTAAAGAATGAAGGCTTTGTATCCCAAATAATTGAAAATTTAAGATGGCAACATCACCTTCAACTAAGTCTCTAGTTGTTGAGGCTTTGAAATCGACTTAACTATCAATAAGAAATGATGTTGTTTATGCAAATAATATGTTAAAGTTGAATTCCAATTTATCCTCTATGGCTGAAGCAATAAAAATGTTGATAGAGAAGATGGATAAACTATTTGCCACTTTAGTGTAAGTTGTTGGACAAAATTCTTCGTCTCTAGCAAGACAAATTTTCAAAGGGCTCGAGGTACAACTTGCAGTAAATATAATTGAAGTTGGTGAGTGTAGTCATCCTTTAGCTTCTTTCCCCATGGAAAAAAGTTATGTTCCTCCTCATAAAAGAAAAGATATTCCTATTGTACATATGCATATTAACCCAAGAAATGGTTGACAAGTGGTTAAGCCTTAAGCTCCTAAAAGATAAGGGTTTGGTTTTGAAGTTAAGGCTAATGGGCCAAATTATGAATTAGAGGGAAACCTTTTCACTATAAATCATAATCTTGTTCCCATTATTACTCTACAAATGAGACTTTAAGTTGATATAGAAGTCATTAGAGAATTTGTTAAAGAACTAAATGGGCCTAGTTGAGATAGATTGGCCACTCAGAATTCTATAAGCCTTATCTAGAGTATATTGACCATAAGAATTCTTATCCCCGTGGATAAAGAATTCTTGAATTTAATTTATTTTCAAATGAAGATATCCAGTCAACTATTAAGTGCATTATTATGTTCACTATTTAGTATAGTGAATTAGCAATTTAAGATAACTTCAATAATTTCAACCTTAGTTTGCTTCCAAACTCGTTGATAGGCATGACCTTCTTTTGGTATACTTTGTTGCCCAAAAAATCTGTCATGTTAATGACATAAATGGAAAGACTGTTTCATATTCATTTTTCTTATACTAAACCTGAAGTAGATATAGTCGAATTATTTAGAATGACTGAGAAAAGTGGTGAGAATGTAATCATGTTCATAACTCAATTCAGGAAAATGAGAAGTTGATATCAGATTGTATTTTTAAAGATCGAATATATAAGTTAGCTAAAAGGGGCCTCGATATTGAAATTTGAAAAAATTTAAGGTATCAAATTCCATAATTTTTATGAATTAGCAACAAAAGTGTATGAATATAATGAACTTAGAATTTGAAAAAGAAGTCATAATATATGAAAATAAATCCATTTACCTCGGTAATGGTTGAAGTCAATATCCTTAAAACTTATGTTTGTCCTATCCTGGAGCGAAAATCCCTTGAAGTCAAAAGGTAGATCTAGACACTGACTACTCAGGTTCAATACATTGGACACCTCCAAATTGGTGTAAGAAATCTTTGATTTTTTACTACAAGAAAATTTCATTACTTTACCACCATAATATAATATACCTATAAAAGAGGAAATTCGAGAGAAGGAAAATTACGAGTATCATATACTTAGAGTCACCCAACAAATGCATTCTGGAGATTTAAGAATGTTGTTCAAGATCAGATCAATAAGAGAATTTTTTTTGTTTGCTAAAGTTGATAAGACTATATTGATAGATGAAGATCCATTTCTACTAATTGTAATTGTTAAAGCCATTGAGTTTGATTTGCAGCTTTAACTAGATGTTAAGAAGAAGTTGAAGGTTGTAGAAGATCATTTAGCATTAGCCGTAAATTAAGGTACTGATATGTTCATGCCTAACTATAATTTGGATGCTAATGCTAAATGTGAGAATTAAAAGATTCCATGAATTCAACAAAAGGTAGAGATTACAGGACATAATCATAAGACATAATTCACTCAAAATTTCAAATAAAAGCATGATGTTTAGACTTCGAGCTTTCAGTGTATATAACCTTAACTCAGAGTACCAACTTGGGTGTCCCTATCCTATCAATGACATCAACTGAGGCATTTGAAAAATCTAACAACATTAATTAAAACTCAAAAGAGAAGGCTTCAACGATAGAGAGTTGTTGCCAATTAGAAAGGGATTATCCATCACCTTTTACGAAGTTCATCTTAAGGAAGTCACCTTTTAGAAGACCTATTCCTTTTGAGGAAAGTATTCATACTCGAAGATCAAAAAAAACATATAATAGTTATCATTAAAAGAAAAAAAAATAAAGGAAAGGCACAATCCTAGATTTCATAGGTCACCCTAGTCTAAAAGTCAAGATGAAGATCCCAGTGAATTCTTCATGGTAAGGGAAATTCCTATTTAGTTGTCTCATATCATTTCTTTTATAAAGCTTCTAACCTCATTTAGCAAAAATTATAGGAAGAAAGTTGAATCAGGGCATGAGAAAATAAAATGCAAAATATCTGTATTGGCTATAAGTCTAGGAATTCTAAAAAAAGTAGAGCTAGAGAAACGATTAATAATGTAGCTCAACTTATGAGACCCTTGTACATCAAAGCTCATACTAATTGTAGATCTAATAAGTCAACTATAAATATTATGTTGACCAAAATGATGGAAGTTTTAGGTAAAAAATGATACAGACTTGATCCTGATTGAAGTTTCTATTGTCTCATTTATGGGCAAGACTACTAAGACATGGAGAATTCTTGTGGCAAGTGCCATAATAAGGGGGAATTCTTCGTTGGCAACCTTTTTTATTATAGACATGCATGCGAATTATCAAATTTTGCTAGGAAGAGATTGGATTCACTGCAATTCATATATTCCTTCATCTCTCCGTCAGCTTCTACTTTTGTTGAGAGAAGACGAAATAGAAATTATCTGGGCATATTCTCATGCTTTTTGTTTTAAAGTATATGTGGTAAATACAAAATTCTATAATGATTAAGTGAAGCCAGTTCAGCTTTGAAAGTTATATTGAGGAGAACGTTCAAAACATAAGGATGAAGAAAAGATAAGGTCAAATTAAAACATGTTGGTAAAAATAACTACCATGGTACCTTTTTTCTTCATTAAAGTTAGAAATGTTGGTAAAACACTACCATTGTTCCTGCTAATAAGATAATGGAGGTTCCGATTATAGAGGACCCAAATAAATATGCTTTCACAAAGAGAAGTGGCAGTAGTTGCAACTATAAAAATAAAGAGTCAAATGCAACAATTCATGAAGAATTCTAAGGAATGGTGAAAGAATGTCAAGTTAGTTTTTGATGAGAAAGAATTCTCAATATATAATGAGGGTCAAGTTAACAAATTGAAATATCCTCTAAAGAAGATCGACGATTTTAGAAGCTAGATTTAAGAACCACTTAAGAAAGTAAATTTGATTTCTTAGGAAATTTTTGAAGGGGTACTTATTAGTAAAAACATAAATCTAAGAATAAGATGAATTAGTTAAACTCTTAAAGGAATTTAAGGACTGTTTTACATGGGACTATACTAAGATTTTATGATTGAGTAGAAGGTTAGTAAAATATAATCTTTCAATAAAGTCAAATGTTGCTCTTACCATCGACCTCCTAAACGTTGGTCCAAAAAAGTCAAACTAAAATTAAAGAAGAGATTGAAAAGTTATGTAAGGCTGGTTTTATTAGACTAGTCATACATATTGAGTGGTTAGTGAATGTTGTACCTGTAGTAAAGAAAAATGACAAGTTAAAAGTTTGTGTTGACTTTAGGGATTTGAATGTTACTACCCCTAAAAATGTGTACATAATGCCAATTTTTAATTATTAATTGAAACAACAATTAAACATTCCTTGTTTTCTTTTATGAATTGTTTTTTTGGTTACAATCAAATTCTTATAGTTGAGGACGATTTCCATAAAATAACCTTCAGATGTCTTGATCAATAGGAACATTTAAATGGGTTATGTTTCCTTTTAGCTTAAAGAATGTGGAAGCAAGTTATTAGAGGACTATAAATGCTTTGTTTCATGATCTAATATGCTATACAATAGAATTTATATAGATGATATTGTTGTCAAATAAAAAAAGTATGGATTATATCTAGAATTTAAGGGAACCTTTTCAAAGGATGAGAACACATAAGTTGAAGTTAAATCCCTTGAAATGCATTTCTAGAGGTAAAATAGGAAACTTCTTAGGGTTTTTGGTCCTTTAAAAAGGGAATGAAATAAACAAAAATAAGGTGAAAGCAATTCTTGAAGCAAAACCACCTTAAAATAAGGCAAAACTTTAAAGTTTTTTAGGCTAAATAAATTAAGTCAAAAGGGCTTATTGCTAATTTGGTTGACAAATGAAAGAATTCTCTAATATTTTAAAGTTGAAAATTTTAAAGGAATTCTGATGGGAAGAAAAACATTAGATAGTATTTGATAAGATTATGGAATAACTAGTTAAGCCCCAGTGATTATACTGCCAGAGAAGGGAATATCTTTGAAGTTATACATTTCTACCATAAATAAATTTATTGGTTGCTACAAGCTCAAAATAATAAGGCAAGATATGAGTAAATTGTTTACTATTTGAGTAAAATGTTGATGCCAATAGAAAGGAAGTACATTCCTATCATGAAATTATAATTAGCGCTTTATTTTTCTTGTTTAAAATTAAGGTATTATTGCTTCAAAATAGGGTATATGTGGTTTTGTAAATCGATTTGATGAAATATATGCTGAATAAAAGTCATTTCAAGGAACATTGGAAAGTGGCTTATAACCTTTATAGATTTTAACTTGATATACTATCCTTAGAAATTAGTAAAGGGACAAGCGTTATCTAACTTCTTAGTAAGCCATCCAATAATAGAAATTCAAGAGGACATGGAGCATTTGGTGGTTTCCTATGAAAGAAGCTTTAAGAGTTAAATTTCGATGGTTATAGCATAGAGAAGTCAACTGGCATTGGGCTTTTCATTACTTACCAAATGGAACAAAAACTTTTCTTTCTCTTAAGATTGACTTCCTATGTACCAATAATTAGGCTGAATATGAGGTTCTAATAATTAGGTTGGAACTCCTGGTAGATTTTGGAGTTAAAGAAGTTCTCACTATATGATATTCCAGTTAGTATTATGGCAAATGGAAGGAGAATATATATGTGTAAGTATAAATTTGTCACTTTATTATATAGTTGTTATTTAATTATTAAAATTATTTGATGAGGTAGAATTCTAACTTATTCCTCGAGAGGAGAATTAGGGTGAATGAACATTCTTAAATTGCTTATATTATAAGAATGTTCAAGGATTTAATTCATAAATAAGTTGTTATATAAAGAAAATGTGATCCATCTACCTATAAAAGAGGGATTTCCTTAAATGTCTTCAGCATTAATGAAGAAGTCATTTAGGATTGGAGGGAATAAATTAAAAACTTTTAAAAGAACATCGATATGAAGATACCTATAAGAATTAACTTAAAAGCACTCAAATTTTTTATTGATTGAAGGAGTCTTATCTCAGCAAGCATTGATGGACTTCTTTCAAGATGGCTTAGGATGTCGAGGTATTAACTGCAACAACCCACTACTATAGGATACATACCTAAGCTTTTAAGAACATAACCTACAATAATGGTATGTTGGAGCAATAATAATTCTTACACATGGCATCATCTAACATACTCGAAAATCATAACAATTTTCTCTTAAAACATTTGCTTTATTCATTTATAA
>JANZXR010000172.1:7405986-7419835 GCA_027575705.1 Erythroxylum echinodendron
ACTGATTCACCATTTGTCATAATCACAATTAGCCATATGTAATTCCACTTACCCGGAAATGCCAATGAAAGCATGTATAATCGTATGAATGTGCCAAAACAATATGTAAGTCACAAATAACGTATGTTTAACGTGCATTTATCTTAAGTCATATAAATGTCTCATAAATAAATGTTCTAGCCGTATAGGTAACAGGATGTTAAATTAACAGTAATAAAGCAAGTTTATAAAGGGGTATGTGGAGGCCATCAATATGGTATTAAGATGCTTTTACTTGTTAACAACATATTAATAAAGCAAGTTTATAAAGGGGTACATAGAGGCCATCAATATGGTATTAAGCTGCTTTTACTTGTTAACAACATATTATTTTATTAAATAGGTGGTGGATTTATACATGAAAAAGATAAAATAAGTTGATTTAAATTCTTTAAATAATGTATTTTTCATCAATTTGGGATTCTGTGGTTAATAATTAGTGACTAAGGAACTATGTTTACTAGCTATAAAGTCAAATATTTTACTACAGATTATGACATACAATTACTAAATTTGACTCCCTAGTATGCCCAAGATAATAGGCAAGATGAGACATCAAATAAAAGTATTCATTGAAATCCTAGAAAAGATGTTAAAGGAGAATCCCAAAGAGTGGCATAGGATTTTATCTGAGACCTTATAGGCATATCATACTTTTAAACACACTACTACAAGGATTAGTCTAATTATTCTGACTTATGCCCATGATATTATTCTCCATATAGAAATAGTAATTCCATCTCTAAAAATGGATAAACAGAATGCTTTAAAGATGTTTGAATATTCATATGCAATGATGATGAAATTAATACATCTAGAAGAAGTTTGTCTCTAGGCATTGAATAACATGATTGTACAAAAAGAGAAAGTAGCAAAGATTTACTACAAAAGTGTTTATGATTATGAATTCCAAGAAGTTGATATAGTGTAGAAGTTCCTGTAATGAAAGACAAAGAGTGGGGAAAGTGGCGTCCTTATTGGGATGGGTCATTCTAAATTCATAGGGTTTTGGGAGGTAAGTTATCTAGCCTAGAAGGTAAACCTTATAGACATTTTGTTAATGGTAAATATTTAAAACCTTATTTTCCTACTCTATAGGAAAAATCATGAATAAAAGAAAAATAATATAATTCTCTAAATCGTATAACAAAAAACCAAAATGATCATCTAAACAATAATTATTATAAAGAAATGAGAAGTCCATATTCAAATACACCAACCTATAACCAATAAAATGTTCAAAAAATATAAAGAATTTAAAGTTGATTTATGTTAAAAGACCAAATCTTGCCCTACTTCTTGATATAGGAAACTTGATCTTCCTTTTCCTGTTAGACTTATTGCTTCCAAAAGACGACTTCTTCCTTTTACCGCATTAGTGATTTTCCAAATCTTTAGCCATTTATTTAAACTCATTAAACTCCTGATTGAGCTAGTTAGCATCCTATTTTAGATTCTCTTATTTTTGTTAAAGTAACTTAATGACTCTTTTATTTTTTACAACCTGATCCTCTAGGGAATTATATTTTTTCTTCAACTCTTGAATTCTTGCTGAGATATTTTGGGCTTTGGCTTATTCTGCCTCATAATCCTCTTAGTGTTTTCTTGAGAGGCTTAATCTCTTATAATAAAAAGTAGTCAAGATAGAACTTCTTAAAAGAGTAAAATACCTTTTCAGTTTTATTCATAAGTCCTTTAATAACAAACAATTAGGTCAAGAAAGGAGTTATATTTGTTTGTACATCATGCTTAAAAGAGTAAACAATGTTTGTACATCATGCTTAAAAAGGAGTTATATTTAAACTCAGTTAAGAATTGGAGTTCCTGTTGCATCATAAGTTTTAGGAACTCCTTGATTCTTGTCAACTTCTCATAAGTAATTGATGACATAATACAAGAAGGTATTTCAAGTGATATATCTACGAAACTTAGATCAAGGGCTTCTTATAAGGTTATTGCATTGTCCAAACAACTTGTGCCTACAAAGTATGGAATGAATTATAAAAAGTCTAAAGAATTTTTGTAAGAATGAAGGGAAATCTTACTTTACCTTTAAAAAAGTGACTTCAATGGTTTTTGACTCAAGAGAACTTTTGATTCTCCCAAATGTTGGCTCATGAGAAAGGGCAGGAGGTGGGGGGTTTGACACTAAGTAATCTGTGAAAGAAAATCAATTATATAAATTTATGGTGAAAATAAGGTAAAAAAAGTTAGGAAAAATGAGGTACCATCATTGATGTCTTCTATAATCTTTTCAGGAGTGGAAAAATCTCTTTTACATGGGCAATCTCTTCAATAATAAGATTAGTGGTTCCAGCTTCTTCAAGTAACTTAGTGGTGGAATGAGTTGATTTTTAAGTTGTCTTAGCCTTTTTAAAGCTCGAAGCAGATGGAGGCTTCTATTTAAACTTCCTCTTAATGTTAGGATTTGTAGCCATGCCTTTTTATGAGAAGTAGTATTTACCTCTTCTTTACCTTTGGCATTTAAAATTTTGAAATCTAAAGCAGCAAAAGTTTATAATAGAGATAAAAATTAAATTATTTCTAAATGACCAAAGCAATAATAAGTACCTTTGAGGATGGCAGAATTTGAATGAATAACCAATTATTAGTAGCTCTTATGCCATTAAGAATAGTAGCCTCTATATCAACAATACTTGCCTTGAAAATCTTGCACTATAGAGTATAATATTGTTCAAAGATTTCCTGCATGAATTTATCATTAATATCACTTAATTTGAAGATGGATAATAGGAGGAATTCCTAAGGAAAGGGCAAGCTACCATCTCTAGAGATAAGGTAAATAAAGCTTAAAGCCTAAGTCCATAATAGAAGGGTCAGGCTTCAAAGCCTTGTCACTGCCCATTACAAAAACTCTCTAGTTGGTGTAAGAGAGGAGGAATTTTTGATAAGTAGTCAAATAAGAAGATTTAAAAGCTTGAAAATTTTTACTCAATAAGGTCTTTCAGAGAAGTCCTTAAAATGGTTGAGTTGGTCCATTAATGTAGACCTTTAAGACAACAGAAAAATAAAGATATCTTTCGGAAATTTGTTACATAAGCTTGTTGAAAGACAAAGCAAAAGAAAATTAAAGAATCTGTGGCCTGTAGAAGGAGTGCCTTATTTGTCCCTAAGCTTTCGAAAATAGGTGAGTGTCTAGAGTTAGCAAACTATACTCATAAACTAAACGTCTGAATAAGGCAATTAGATAGACACCTCCCAGATTCCTATAAAGGAATCTTAAAGCATAAAACCAACAGGAAAAAATCTAGTAGAGGCTACTCCTCTTTAAAAGGGGAGGAATTCTAGACTTGGTTTATTGTTTATGGGGTAGTAAATAAACTAATTCATCAAAACCCAAACAAACTTTATATGTTCTTCTCTAGAGATGGGATTCATAAAAGAAACACAATTGTTAACCAATCTATGGTAAAAGAAACATTTAAAGGCACTAAGGCCTAAACTAGAAGTTTCCTAGCCAAACACATAAACTCCTCCCCAACAGCAAGTAAACCAGTCAGAAAAAGAACAATTTTTAGTGAAATAAAGGCATGCTTAAAGGAAAAAATAAAAAAATTAGAAAAAGGTTTCTAGAATTTCAAGACAACGAAAAAGGTTTCTAGGATTTGAAGATAACAAATATTAAATTAGGTTAGTACTCTAGTGAGTTTTTAGACAAAGCTATTAATTAGAGAAGTCATTGCCTCTTTTAAGTAGAATGGTAAAAGGGGTATAACATGTATACTCATTTACCCCACTAATCCACAGTCTTTGGCTATGGCTTTAGAGATTTTAGGGCTTAAGATAAAGAAAATTCCAATGAGAAGCTAAGTTAGTCACTTATCCTAGGTCATGGGTGAGGAGATTTAGTAGACGAAGGGCCTCTAATAGTCAAAGGTAATCCCTGCTTATGGTCAAAAGGGGGAATTCCCCCTAATATGTTGTAAAAATGATTTTGATGACAGAATTAAAAGAAAGCCCAAAAAGATGATCTAGGGTTATGAGTTTCCTACCTTTCTCTAATAAAAAATGGGAAAGGTTCAACAGAATAGAGATTATCTCAAGTGTTATAGCCTGTATGAACAATAAAATTAAGGAAAATAATGAAATTCTTGAATATAGAACAGAAAGAAGTTAAACGCTTACATTAGTAGCATTCAATTTAGTAGAGTCGGTCGAGGAGAAAGAAGATGTATGTGCAGAGGCCATTGTGCAAAGAAAGTTCAATGGATTTTGTGGGAATGTGCAAAGGTTAGAAGAAAGAAAAATTGGAGCTAGTAAAAAAGACATGGATTACTTGGAGTTTAAAGTAGTAAATGGTGTGCAATGAGAAGAA
The DNA here is from genome assembly GCA_027575705.1 of Erythroxylum echinodendron. Taxonomy (NCBI): domain Eukaryota; kingdom Viridiplantae; phylum Streptophyta; class Magnoliopsida; order Malpighiales; family Erythroxylaceae; genus Erythroxylum; species Erythroxylum echinodendron. The sequence goes on from JANZXR010000172.1 coordinate 7,410,362, forward strand.
TTTATAGTAAAATGCTCAAACCTTAAAAGAGAAGTAAGAATTTGAAATTCAAATAAAGCAAATCTTCTAGCTTTTATAATGGACATGGACTTAAGAGATTTAAGCACAAAGGAATCTTGATATAATCATTATGCCTAAATTTTCCTTTTAACTAAAGATTCTTTGTGGTTAAGGGTTGTACAAAGATCAGCCTGATAACATTTCTAAACCTCTTCTTCTAGCTAGATTCTCTTTGATTCATGCATTTCCTAAAGTAGTGGCCCATATCAAAGAACTTAATGATGTCTTTGAATTTATTTTACAGAATTCTAGGAGGTCTTTAGTACCATATGTTTGGTCTTATCACCTAATATATATATAGGTGGAGGGGCTAGGAAAATTGTTAATAAACTAAGAGGAATTTGACCCATTTCGACCAAAAGTGAAAAGGTACAATTATCATAAGTTTCAAGAGTTAATTATATTTCCTAAAGAATTCGTAGACACAAGAAATAGTAAGAAAGTCCAAAATGTGGGAGGCTGGACAATTGAGAAATGATGGATGTGTGATGGGTAGTTAGTAAGAATGTGCACATGATGGGGAAGACATTTGAAGTTGAGAAGTTACATGAGAATTGTCTAAGGCAGTTACATCTATAAAGATGTATAAAGACACCAAAAAGAGAAAAGACATCAATTAGACTACTAAAACACGCATAACCTATCATTATTTCAATTTTCTTTACATTTTGTACTTATCCTTTACTTAAATAAAATTATCTTTCAGCTATAATTTTATTTCAATACTTTTTAGTAGTTTGACAACTTGGAAATTTATTCCATAAGTTCTTTAAAGACCACCTACATCTTTATTTAAAATTCATGCACATTTTTAGGGAATTCCTCCCTGGCATGCTAAAATTCTAGGTTAGTTGTAAAAGCAATCAATAGGAGTGAATCTTTTATTGACTTATCTAACTATCTCTATATAGTTTATGATATATCAAGTACTATCAATTGTACTACTATAACTAAAATAGGTCATATGTAGTATCAAAACATAATATCATATGATATGCTTTGCTAATCTTAAGTGTAATGATTATTTATACAACTATCATAATAAGGATATTCACAAACATATAAATAATGATTACTCGAGATCTTTATTATTAGGCTAATTTAGTGAACTTATTCTCTAATAAGAATCTACATATTGTTTAAACATCTCTATGCTTTAATTTATAAGATTAATTACTTTTTTAATAAGAAAGAATCATAATATATGGTAATTCTACTATTATATCAATATATATTTAATGGGACTGTAACTATAGGAACAATACATAATGACAATTTAAATATCTTAATTATGATCTCATATAATTTTAATTACACAATAGTTATTTAATGAATTTTGTCTTTAGTATTTAGTATTAAATATAATTAATATAGTTAAAATTAGAGTCTACTTTATTTAAATATAATCATATTCGTTCTTGTAAATTATTAATTAAGTTATAATTAATATTTTAGGAAACTTTTTAAATTTCAGTTCACTTTAGTTAGAGAATTTTAAAATCATTATTAATCAAGGACAGAAGATGATTCTCTCTTATTAATTTAGGGTAGCAAATCTTTTAGTAACTTATTTAACTATCTCTGTATAGTTTACACTATATTTAAGTGCTATTGATTATGCTATTTTAAACATAATGAATCATATATAGCATCAAAATATAGTAATATTTACATGAGATACTTTGATAATCTTAAGTTTTTATACAAATATCATATCGACGAATCCACTAAAAGTATTTTTCCATTTGGCATCTTCATTATCGAATCAGTTTTGTAAACTTATTTTTAAATAAGTACTCACATATTTGTTTAAATTATTGAAATCAATTAATTTCTTTATAAGAAAGAAACATAATGTGTATTAGTTTTATTATTTCATCAATATCTCGGCTTGATGGAATTATAACTATGAATAGTTTATAAATAGTACCTAATTAAATTTAAGTCTCTTAGTTCTGATCTCATCATAATTTTAATACATAGTAATTATTAATACATAGTTTTAATAATGCCAAATATAAAATCAATCAAATGATTGGTTGCAAAGGCATAAATTAGCAACATCTCTCTTGCACTAAAGTCAATCTCCTTTACATTTAATATCATATTCATCCTTATATGGATGATGTCTCTTTTAAGACAATTATTTAGCGATAGGATCTATGAGATTCTCTTTAGTAGGCACTTGCTTTAATATAATATCTTTTTGCTATAATATCTCTTTAATCAAATTAAAGGACTATAAATAAGACCTTAGTTCCTTTACCTATGCGATGACATTATTATTCTCATAATATAATCCTATTAGCTCAAATGGAATTGTAGTGTCAATAATTTATAATTTCTTTTAAGCCCTTAAGGTTTTTATATTTATAAGTTAAATTTTAATGTTAATATCTATTTATAAAATAACCCTTAAAGGCAAAATTTATTAATAATGTCATAGTTGATGTACGATAAGAATAATGACTTATTCACATAGTAAGAAGAACCTTAAAGAGTGCATTATTAAGCTTGGTACAAATGTGCTTATTCTATAAATGGATATTAATGTTAATGCTTAATTTATAAACTCTGGAATGATATGCAAATTTTTATGAAAATTTTAAGAGTTAATTTATATATTTTTCCTAAATTATGTAGATAACAGATATATCATTCATATCTCACATAACTCTTAGATCAATTAAGAAACAATTAATTGTTAAAAACAAATTATATACATTATACTTGATGATATCTCTAATTATATATTATCATAAGTTTATCAATCCAAATGACATAAATTTAATTAACTAAGACTTATTAATTTAAAAAATATATATTCGAGTTATTGGGACTTTGAGTTTGTTTAATAGGCCTTATAATAAACAAAAATCTAATTTTGTATTAAAAAATGAAATACAACAATTGTGTTCTTAATTTTTTCTTGATATTTAATTAAGTGATTTTTAAATTCTAAAATTTTTATCTCAATTTAAAATTAACATAATCTTGTTATACTAAATAAATTTATTATAAGCTATTTTGAAAGACAATTCTTTAGAACTTTGCTTGACTTAAATTATTCATTTGGTTATTAATTTAATTTAATGATGTTGATTTATGCTCTGCAACCAATTAGTTGAATATAGTTTAGTGATAAAATAATTTAATATCTTATACATATTCAAATGCATATGATAAAATCTATGAGATGAATATACATTGCAAATAAAATTATGATGAGACATAACTATAAGATTTATATTGTATTTATGTATTATCTCTAAATTATTCATAATCATTGTTCTATTAAGAATGAATATTAACATAACTTAAAAGGACTAGCACACATTATGTTTCTTCCTTATGGAGAAAGTATTCGATATCATAAACTAAAATATGGAGATACTTAAACATATAAAGGTGCTTATTAGAAAACAAATTCACTAAACTAACTCCATATGAGAATTCAATTTGGACCATTACTTATATGTCAATAAAAATTTTCATTTTGATGATTTTATAAGTGATCATTTAATTTAAGATCATCAAGGTATCTTATATAGGCATTTCTATATTTTGCTACTACTTATGACCTATTCTAGTTAAGAGTAGCTTAGTCGATAGTCATTGAATATATCATGAATTATATAGAGGTAACTGAGTGATCAATATATGATTCATCACCTTAGAGTAAGTAGGAAAAATATTTTGTTGTTATCAATTTACATTAATTCAAAAAATCCTTAGCCAAATTCAAAAGACATTTTGAAAACAATTTTCAAATGTTATTAATTGCATCAGTTACTAATGATGAAGAACTAACATGATCGGACCCAAATAGAGTAAACATTAATTTCATGCTTTATATTTAGTTAGAATATAATATGATGAAAATATTAAATTATTATAAAAAACCATGTACAGAAAGGTTAGTCAAAATCATTTAGATATTCCTAAATATTTAGATAGTCATGATGCATTTCTAGACGCCAATCTTGATCTTTAGATATAAATTATTCAATCATAAAATTGAAGATAAATTAAAGGAGATTACATTGTCTAATCCTAAATATGAATTAAGGTTATAATTCATTTATATTGCTAATGTATATGAGAACCTAATGAGTTATATAAAAATAATAAGTTGAAGAGAAAAAACGTGTTTTCAGTCAAGTTAGACTAAGTTTAAGAAATTTTATTAATAAATATAAGATATTTAGTAAATAATGATCAATATGAGATTGAATTTTATTTGTGCCTAATTGAAATTTATTAGAATTAGTTATGATTCTAATTAAATTTAATAAATTACTCAAGACTTATATCAATAGGCTTAGGCTCCAAATGAACTGGAACTTCTTGCTTAACTCTCTCTATGATTATTATAGATTTCTCTCTACACATTTTATAGATATTATTAGAGGTCAGATACTTATGCAGTTGCGATGGTTGAGATATGTCAATTTTAGAAATAATTTGAAGGAAATGACAAGAAAATGATCAAGTCTATGAATTATGTACAAATTCTTATTTATGTTTTATATATTGATTATAATATAGAATTTAAGTGATCTAGACTCGAGAAATCATATGAAAAAGTTTCAAAATTATTTTGCTGCATGTGGGATTGTATCCTGCCCCGATTATTAAACAAATAATATAACATTTGAAAACTAAACTAAATTATCAATTAATTTTTAATAATTTTACCGTTTGAAAACAAATTTCAATTAATTAGAAAATAATTTTTAGTATTATTAGAAATTCAAATTAATTAAATCTTAATTTTATAACATTTGAAAACTAAACTAAATTATCAATTAATTTTTAATAATTTTACCGTTTGAAAACAAATTTCAATTAATTAGAAAATAATTTTTAGTATTATTAGAAATTCAAATTAATTAAATCTTAATTTTATCAAAACAAGAATTTTAAATATTTAATACATTAGCTAAGTTACCCTACCAAGTGCATGCATTGCCAAAGTCAAAACCTCGACAAGCGTCCCTATTTCTTCTCCAGTTATTGACGCATCATCTCTTCTTTAGATTTCTTCCTCCATCAATTTATGTTTTTGTTCTCCATCATAGTGTTGTCTCCTAGAATTTTTTTAAAAAATTAAATTTATTGAAATAAAATGAAATAGAAACATACAAGTTCAAGAAGCTTCTCCTAGATCCAGGAAGCTAAATGACAATATTGTAAAATCCATGGAATGGGCAAAACGACATTATAGTAATCACTAACATAATACTTAAACGATATAGTAGTGAGCATTGAAGTACACAAAAGCTTTAACAATTGTGATTTTCCTTCAGAGGGTAAGAAATCCCTCCCATCTAAAGGGGAGTCCAGAAGCTTTTGAATTATGGTAGAGCCATCGAGTTACTTCTTCATTTCCATGTTGATGATTTCGATCAAGGTAAGGAATTTTGTCTTAATCTTGCTTCCTTTTCTACTTCTTCATCATTCTCTTATCTCTCTTGTACAACCTTCATTTCTTCAGTCGATGAGACGATGCTTCCAGTCTTCCGATGGAATGGTTTAGGCAAAGCAACTTGGGAGTTCATCTTCCTTCAGGTAACTGCTTAATCCATTCTCCTCTTTCGATTTGGTACTGCATGTTTTAGGGTTGTGTATTGTTAACCCAAATTCCATGCCCTAACAACATTCTCGCTACAATTAGGTAGTTCTTTTGAGAGAAAAATCAATTCTTTAATCTTCATGATTAGAGAATTCATCGCTTCTAGATTTCAACGCGCCCTGCTGTTGAAAATTCTCAAATTCCTCTCTTTCCATATCTTGTCAATACTAAAAGCAAGTGAGATTATATATACTACTCTATCACCTTTAAGGTCAGACTTTAAACCTCTTAATTTTCCCAATATGACAGTAAGCAAAATCTCATCCCATCTCCAATGATACTTCTCTTTAATTCTTTTTCATATGCTCTTCATTAAAGGGCATTGGAAAAAAGGTGATCCTTAGTTCCATTGTCATTCCTGCATAGGACACATGCGTTGTCCAAATATAAAAATTATAATATGTCAATAGTGGCCATTTTGTTCAATGTAGCCAACCATAATAAGAAAGAAGCGTTGGGTCTTAAGTGTTAGTATTATGATCTAGAAGCCAATCATTAGATGGTTATATTATAACAGTTATGTTCATGAATTGGATGGTTTATATCATTTTGCTCCATGAGTTTTCATTATTTATGGATTATTCGAGTTGAGGACTCGGGTTGTAAAATGCTGTAATGAAAAATAATAATTACTCTGAAATGTCGCTAATCTTGGTAATTATCGTGGAATATTAATTGACCAATAAAAGATTAGTGTGTGGATTAAATGATGGTGATGTTCTACGAACCATTCGATAAAGAGTTATAAATTTAATCACATAGATACATAATGGAGATTACTGTTACAGTAGTGCCCTAAAAGCAATCGTCTTTAGTGCGTTTTGTACAAAGTTGTGTTTAGACTTTATTTTCAATAATAAAGAAAAGCATATTTCATTAATTTGGTGTTCATTATTTACGAATTAATATTGATCTATAAGCAAATTAATGAAGTCCATGATATACGATATAGCATAAAGGAAATTATGATGTGATCATATTACTGAGATTCCTATAATGAGCAATTATGTCAGTATCTAAATTATCCCTAGTCATAGGATTAATGAGACTGGACATTGTTAATCCTGATAGACTAGCACATGTCAAACACCTTAATTTGATCAGGCAATGGATCTCAGAAACTGTAAACATGAGATATTTAGAGTTGAGATGTGGATCCTTACTAGAGGTAGTAGGTACATTGGATGACCTACTATGAAATCATTACATGGATATCCTATTCTAATGCCAGTGATAATCTCATCATAGCAATAGTGTAAGAATTCTTAGACTTGAGGTACTCAAGGATATCTTGGATACTGATTATGTACTTTGACTCCATTCCTTGTTGCCTTGCAGAGGTCATTGATAGGGTGGTGATTGTATGGTAATTGAATTGCTAATAGAGGATTCACCACTTCTGTGATAGCAGAAGATGATACCCACGGCCTCTTTTTGGGGTCATTACTTGGAAATCTCTGGCCGGAGTACATGTGTTATAAAGAATGTCTTCATTGACATATAGAGTAATGAGTTCCACGACGAGAACTAATGCCACTTGGGCTAGATTTAACGTAGTCAGTCTAGTGAGAGTTGATACTTTGCCCATACTCATAACCAAGTGGGGTATAGCATGATGAAAGGATGAATTAAATAGTAATTCTCTATGGCAGGGTTCATGAGATGGTTCGTGATGAGCACGGGTTTGTTCTTCAAACCATTTACTTTCCGGTCAATTGGAGGTCATGATGTGTTGCTAGAAATTGCTCATGAATTGCTTAGATTAAGTTTTAATCCAAGTGGCCAATATAATCGGGAACCTAATGGGTCACACGCATTAGAGTGACTCCAAGGATTAGTAAAATGGTTTTGGATAGAGGTCCATTGTATAAAGAGCAATAGAACCAAATGGATTCCAATGAGATCGGGATATGTCTTGATGAGATCGTGACATCGATATTGCTGAAACAGGTCTCTGATCTTTTTTCACACACGAGAGCCGGTAAGACCGATCCTAATATGACTGGACCACCTCAGCATTTATGTGTGTGTTTGTGTGTGTGTGTGTGTATGTGTGTGTGTGTGTGCAACGTGGATAAGGGAGGCTTCTTTTTCAATTTAAGCATTTATTGTGTTTAATTGAAAAAAGACAAAATCTATAAAATAAAAAAAAGAAAGTAAGATGGTATAATCGTGAAAATGAAGAAAGAGTGAGCAATCTTCTTCTTCACGATTTCTCGCCCAACTCTCTCATCTTTCTCATCTTCTTGCTCTCTTTTTGCTTCCATGATCTTGCTCTCCATAGAACAACGAAGAGAGCTAGCACTCTTGTCTTTGTTCTAGCCATTTCCAAATCAAAGAGTTTGATTCGGTTAGTTTTTTCGATCTCTACGCGGATATCGTTAGAGACGGTCTGTTTTGATTGTTGTGGTTTGCGACAACCCGACGAGTAGAAGATCGAAGAATGAAGGAGACTACATAAGGTATATGGTTATTATATAAATGATTGATTTATGTAAATGTCATGAATTCCTATATATATATATATATATATATATATATATGTTATGAACATGTATAGGAATTGGGAATTTTCATCTAGGTTTAATGGTATTTCCTTATATAGGCATATAGATCCTGGATTTCAGGAAATTTCCGGAACAAATTTTTTTATTTTTCCACACCGCGTGCATATGATGCATGCACCAAGATTTCCTACGGTGGTATCAGATCCACTTATGCCCCATATAAGGGAGAAACCATAACATGTGTGATGCTGTCGATTGCTTGTGATAGTTGTTCATTCTGATTGTGTTGAATTCAAAATTAGTATAGAGATATATTTTTTTAAAATTTTCTTGCCTAGATTTACTCATGAGATGTTACTGAATATGTTTGTGGAAGGAAAAAATTTACCATTATGATTAGATAAGTTTTTGCTAATTAATTCCCTACTATTCTAGTTGTTGTGTTTATGCACATTACATGAATATGAATGCTTTCAACTTCGAGAATAAATTCTATAAAATTGTTTTTTGAGATTTTCTTTCACCAACCTCTTTCTAAGATGTTTGTAAATGTCTATAAATATGGAAAAATGTTTCTAGGTGATTGAATATTTATTTGAGATTTCTTTTGTGCTGTTGGGAATGTCTATATTGAGGAACACAGATTTTGGATTATCTTGGTTATTGAGGTTAATTGAGTTTTTCTTGGAAATAAATTCTAAACAAATTCATGGAACATATTGGGAACATTTTATAGCCTCTGTGGCTGTAATTTTTTCAGAATTTATTGAAATTGTTTCAATGATTTTTTCAAGTAAAAGACAAAGCTGGATAGTTTTGAGAAAACTATTGGACCTGGTTTGTTTGAAGTGGTGATTGTGTGTTTTTTGGTTTCAATGCTCGGATTATTTCTTATGTGATCATAAATATTTTACTTTGATGTTTTATGCTTATGAAACTGATTTGCTTGAAATTGTGTTTCTAAAAATTTTTAGATGTCAAATATGTCATATTATCATCTCGTTGGTAATATTCAATTGTCTTTGATTGTTTTGACCGTCACAAGTTATGTGACAAGTGCCGAAGTAGTTTTGATGAAGTGGAGATTACCTAGAGATACTTAGGGCAATGGTTTAATGTTCTCAAATTATTTGAAAAGCTAAGATCTCAAATTAATATTGTATTAATCTATTTTAAGTATTTCATGTCTAGTATAACTAGATATGACAAGCATGATACAATTAAAAGTGTTTAATTGGTACATTAGAGTAGAGGGTATTACACTTGGTATAT
>JANZXR010000172.1:7419935-7442877 GCA_027575705.1 Erythroxylum echinodendron
GTACAGTATGGAATGATGTATAAACCTTTGATTTTGATGAAATGAAAAGAGGAAGAAGTTGATTTTAAAAATATTGTCGTTTACAATTAATGCTTTGTTGTTTAAATTAATGTGATGCCATGTGGAGTGATTATAGTAATCGCACGTAGCGCTTCTTTATCATAGGATATGTACCGGAATGACCTGCGGGGGTCTCGGTGTGTACCCTACGGTAAGGGGGTGTTACAGGTTTAGCACAGAGCAGTCCAAGAGCGGGTATCTTCCCATGACTCATGGGATAACACTCTCGAAATCCCGTATGCATCTACAATAGGATCTATCATGCTAGGCTATGTACAAGATCCGATGTATCATATGTTCTAAGTGTTACTAGCAGACACCAATTAGATCCTAGTGAGGGTCACTGGGTGGTTGTCAAGAACATCCTCAAGTACTTATGAAGTATTAAGTATGTTTTCTTGATATATAGAGATGGAAATCTAAAAGTGAGCGAGCATACAGATGCCAGTTTTCAATCTGATAAGGATGATTCCAAATCCCAATTAAGTTTTATATTCACACTGAACGACAGGGCGGTCAGTAGAGGACTGCTGATTCAACAACTGAGGCAGAGTACATTGCGGCTTCAGACACAGCAAAGGAAGCAGTTTGAATCAAGAAGTTCATTACTAAACTTCGTGTGGTTTCTAACAGTGATGGACCTATGCAGTTGTATTGTGACAACAATGGGCTATTGCATAGGCGAAGGAACCCCCAAGCACGTACTCCACAGATATCTTCTGATTAGGGAGATCATTGGTCCATGTAATGTACATATAGAGAGAATTCCCACTGAGCAGAATATTGTTGATCCATTGACGAAGCCATTGTCACAGAATAGATTTGATTCTCATGTACTCGCCTATTGTATTAGATACCAAGGTGATTTGCTTTAGGTCAAGTGGGAGATTTGTTAGAGTAGTGTCCTAAAGGCAATCGCCTTTAGTGCGCTTTGTACAAAGTTATGTACAAACTTTTTTTCAATAATAAAGGAAAAGCATATTTCATTAATTTGGTGTTCATTATTTATGAATTGATATTGATCTATAAGCAAATTAATGAAGTCCATGATATATGATATAGCATGAAGGAAATTATGATGTGATCATATTACTGAGATTCCTATAATGAGCAATTGTGTCAGTATCTAAATTAAGCATTTATTGTCTTTAATTGAAAGAAGACAAAATCTATAAAAGACAAAAATAAAAGCAAGATGATATAATCTTGAAAATGAAGAAAGAGTAAGCAATCTTCTTCTTCATGATTTCCCACCCAAATCTCTCATCTTTCTCATCTTCTTGTTCTCCTTTTGCTTCCATGATCTTGCTCTCCATAAAACAAAGAAGAGAGCTAGCACTCTTGTCTTTGTTGTAGCCATTTCCAAATCAAAGAGTTTGATTCGGTTAGTTTCTTCGATCTCTACATGGATACCATTGGAGACGGTTTGTTTTGGTCATTGTGGTTTGTGACAACTCGATGAGTAGATATATATATAGGAATTCATGACATTTACACAAATCAATCATTCATATAATAACCATGTATCTTATGTGTAATCTCCTTCGTTCTTCGATCTTCTACTCGTCGGGTTATAGATATATATATATATAAGCAAGTATGTGAATTGAGAATTTTCACCTAGGTTTAATGGTATTTCCTTATATAGGTATATAGATCCTAGATTTCGGGACAGTCCTGGAATAAATTTTTTTATTTTTCTGCACTGTATGTATATGATGCACGCACCAAGATTTTCCTACAATTACGATATTCAACAGACCCTAAATGAAACATTATTGGTTATTAGGATTGTGTTTATGTCATTAATATTTCATAAGTCTCTTGAATTCATAGTACGAGATGTTCATTTTCTTACATAAGAAATATGCATTTGTTGGCATTGTTTAATGCTAACTATAACAGGTAGCTATACAGATAGTGCCATATTATGCATAACTTATGTAGAGGATAAATGTTCATAAAAAATATTGTTGTCCCTTGTATATGATATGAGCGATAATATCTATGGGCCCTTGATAAATTAATATTGTGTGCATACAATATGATCAAGGAGTTAATCATATTTATGATTTACTTTGGAAATCAAGAAAGAATGAATTGGTAAGAATGACATATACCAATATTGCATTTATTTAGAGGATAAATGTTCATAAAGAATATTGTTGTCCCTTGTATATGATATGAGCGATAATATCTATGTGCCTTTGATAAAGTACTATTGTGTGCATACAATATGATCAAGGAGTTAATCATATTTACGATTTACTTTGGAAATAAAAAAAGAATGAATCGGTAAGAATGACATATACCAATCTTGCATTTATTTAGGATATTATGAGACAAGAGAATTGACACGGGCAATTATTGCTTCAGGATGAAAATTTATGTATGATACTTATCATCTATGTCATTTGAGTAATTATAATGTATTTTGCTAGATACGGCTTATGATGTATAGAATTAAAAGGGGTTTTAGTTCTATCGTCAATATAAGATAGATCCCAATGGGTCACACTAAAAAAGATTTGATTAGAAAAGTGAAATTATTCTAGTATATCATATGGAGATATGAATATGAAGATAAAATTAACTATAAATGTTATAATTATTTTGGTCGTCATATTATATTAGAATAAATGTTATTAGGTAACAAATTTAATCCTAGATAAATTTGTTTGATATGTATGACATGCAATATAAATTTATTGCTCAACAAAATAATGCATATAATTATATGACAGATGGGTCAAAATTTTAAATTATTTTGAAACATGAGATGAATGGCAAAGTGACTTTTTAGATGAAAATTCACATGTTCAACCTTGTAAGAATATGAGTTGTTCATGAAATGAATATAAAGATGTGTTTAAAGCCTTATGACTAAATTACCCCGTTTACTTTGTTTTTGGCTTTATTTACACAAGGGCATTTTAGACTATTAAAGAGCCTTTTTATTAACTCTAATTTATCCAAAAGGCAATAGTAGTTTTGGATTTTTGGAGAGACTCCCAGCTACTGTCATTTTCTTCTCTTCTCTGCCACGGTTTTTAGCCTTTTCCTTTTCTCTTTTATCTTCCTCCAAGCCGATTATCTTCATCCTTCTTACAAGACACAAAAGGCTTTGCCATTTAGCTCATGTGTTGAGCAATCAATCACCATTTAAATGGTTTATTTTGGGGATTTTCTAGGACTAAAGATAAGTCATTGAAACACCATCTAGCTTTAGGAACTATTGAGATTTGTAATCGATCTTTAGTGGATACCTTGGAGTGCATCTTATTTGGTGTAAAGGAGACACAACCATGAGCAAGAAGATATAGTTGTAAGGAAGGAGACATAGCCGTGAGACCTTCTATTTAGTTTGGAAGAAGTATAATGGTTCATATGCTTTAATTATGTGCTATTTTGGTATATGAAGTGGTTGTAAGACAAGATCATTTGGGTTCTTGTTGGCTTTTTTTTTTTGGTTGACCAACATCTAACCCTCACAAAATCGACATTAAGGACTTATGCTAGACTATAGGGTACTAATCAACTGATGATAATGGGTTGAGCTCATGGTTAACCTAAATTGATCGAAACTTTTAAGGGGGAGACTCGAAGCTCAACCTAAATATTAATCGAGTTTGACTTATGCTGCCTAAAGCCAAACTTGATCAAGTTTTAGGCTACTCAAAACCTGTCCAAAACTTGACCTAACTCTATTCCATCCAACCAATCTAACCCAAAACTTCTCTCCAGTCTCCTCCACCATTGAATCCCCAATGTTAATGACCAACTCAACAAAAATTGAAATTTAAATTATGAATTGTTGAACTGATGATCTGAATGATACCAAAGGCCTACATTTTGGAAGCCTAAATTTGAAAGCTTAAAAGTAAAAGTAGAAAATCTAGAAGAATTTAAGGGATAAATTAAGGATTAATTTAAAACTCAAAAGTCAAATACCCATCTAAAACTTGTCAAACCAAAGTTGATTAAAGTATTACAAAAGTTATTTGTCACTTAAAATAAGAATGGAGGATAGAAACAATTGCTATGAAAACTTAGAAGCAATAGGTAAGGAATAAAGATTCAAAGCAAACAATACATATAACTTAGATAAAATTAATAAGATAATACAACACCTGTAATTGGAAAAAAAATAGAGAAGAGAAGAAAATTGAAGAGACCAAAGAATTGGAAGAGGCCGAAGAAAGAGCTTAAAGAGACCAAAGATTGAAAAGAAGTAGAGAAGACAAAAATATTAAAAGAAAAAAAACCAAAAGTGTCCGTCAAATAAGTGAAGAATAAAACTGACTGGATTATATACATATAATTTAACTTGAATTTTCTAAAAATATCAAATTTTAGAATAGGTTTAGGTTAAGTTATATATATATGTATATATATATATATAAAACTTAACCTAAACCTATTCTAAAATTTGATATTTTTAAAAAATTATAAATTATAAATTTATTTAATTAAATTAAATCTGTTAATTTGAGTTGAATTGAATAAATTAAATTAGATCAAAATTATTTAATCATAACTATTTATAAGTAATTGCCATGGATGACATGGCATCAAAATTAAGAATATTACAATGTGATGTAAATAGAAGCATAATTAATAGAAAAAATCAAAATTAGAAAACATCTCCATCGTAGATTTTACACGAGCACAACTGTTTATTACTAAAAAAATCAATATGGATTATCAAAATACAATTTGGCCATCATACTCATACGAAGGATAATTGAAAATATAAAAATTAATAAATAATTAGAATCATGAAGTATTTTAAGGTCAGTAAATATTATTTACTTGAAATAAAAATTACAGGTGAAAGTCAAAGCAACGAGCTAATACTTGCGTGACACTTTTACTTTCTTAAAATAGCTCAAGTTGTAGTCCTTCCCACACTCACCAAAAAAACGGGAGTTCCTATCAAAACGACGTAGCTCGCTCAAACTACTTGACGAGAGATGAAAAAGCTCCATGAACACGAGAAATGATCAAAAGCCCGAACAATAATGGTGCATAGTGCCTACGATTCCTTCCAGCTCCTCACAAATTGTCCCACCAAGATCGATGCAATTGCATCCTACGGATCGAATCTTCTTCTCGGATGCTCCGATGGAGCTCTCCGAATTTACGGACCGGAGTCCGCAGTCTCCGACAGAGCTCCGATCTCCGACTACCATGGTCACGTTCAGGAGCTGCGAAAGGAGAGTTACGAGCTTGAAAGAACCGTAACAGGGTTCTCTAAGAAAGCTATCTTATCAATGGAGGTTCTTGTCTCGCGAGAACTGCTTCTCTCTCTATCTGAATCCATTGCCTTCCATAGGCTGCCGAATTTGGAGACTCTTGCTGTGATCACCAAAGCGAAAGGTGCTAATGTGTTCTCGTGGGATGATAGAAGAGGGTTTTTGTGCTTCGCGAGACAAAAGAGAGTTTGTATCTTTAGGCACGATGGTAATTTCTTGAATTGGTTACTTCCTTTCTGTTCCCGAGGTTTTGTTATCTTGTACTAGATGTTTCGAATTGTTTGGGTAAGTTTTTAGGTGTTAAAGAGTTATGATGTTATTAGTGAATAAACTATATTTCAGGAGGACGAGGATTCGTGGAGGTGAAGGAATTTGGTGTACCAGATATGGTAAAATCCATGTCTTGGTGCGGTGAAAACATATGTTTGGGAATTAGAAAGGAATATGTGATACTGAACTCTACAAATGGTGCATTGACTGAGGTGTTTCCTTCTGGTAGACTCGCCTCTCCTTTAGTTGTGTCCCTTCCTTCTGGGGAACTTCTTCTTGGAAAGGTACTCTATTCTGTTTTGCTTGTTTTAATATTCATCTCCTATGTTTGCTTGTTAGTTTAGGACATTGCGTAGCTTACTTCTGTTTAATTTTCATTATACTCTTTCTAATAGTAGATCTCGGATTTTATTCTTGTCATTGTTGCGAATAGATGGATCTTATAGCCAAACATGCATTGAAACATTTCTAGCTGAGATTCTCAAAAGTTCTGCATCATTTTAATTTTTGATCAATACTCATAATTTGTCCTGGCTTGTTCCAGTTTGTTCTAATAAGCTTGTAACACTTCATTTGTTATTATCATGAAAGAGAATGAAATCCAACTTGAACTTTTCCTTCTGAATTTAGGAGAACATTGGGGTCTTTGTTGATCAAAATGGGAAGCTTCTTCAAGCAGAGAGGATTTGTTGGTCAGAGGCCCCCTCTGTTGTTGTCATTCGGAAGCCTTATGCAATAGCTTTGCTTCCGAGGCGTGTTGAGGTAGAACAATTATGGACTGGATGAAATCTCGTAGAACAATTATGGACTGGATGAAATCTCTTTCTCCCTCTTGGTTAGTTTGTTTGCTTGATAATGTGCTACTCATGTTCTGCAGATTCGGTCTCTACGTGTACCATATCCTCTGATACAGACTATTGTTCTTCCAAACATTCGTCATCTTAGTCAAAGCAACAATGCAGTGGTTGTTGCATTGGACAATTCTGCATATGGTCTCTTTCCAGTTCCTCTTGGTGCCCAGGTATTCTCATAATGTTTATTTGTTTCCCTTCACTTCTCTCCACAACTTATATATATGCCCCAATGCCTATAGCTTGCCTGCAGGTCCAGATATTTCGTAAAATTTAATCCTGTGAAGTTTCAAGTTAAAGATTGGACTGTTCTAAGATTTTTTTTCAATCCTTAAACCGTTTTGCTCTGTTTAATTATTTCCCTTTTCTATTTTCTTGAACCTGTTCTTTTCCTGTTGGTTCAAACCTGGAAAAGATTGTAAAGATATTACGCCATGGAATTAAAGGCCTTAATTATATTTCAGATTGTCCAGTTAACAGCGTCTGGCAATTTCGAGGAGGCCTTAGGTTTGTGCAAGCTACTTCCGCCAGAAGATTCCAGCCTTCGAGCTGCCAAGGAGCAGTCGATTCATATAAGGTTATACGTTTTCTGTGGAGCAATGATTACTGCTAGAGATTTTCTTAAATTTAATCAAACTTTTTGTCCATGGAAGCCTAGCTCAACCATAAAACATGTATATGATCTTTTTAGATTATCATCTCTCTTTATTTTGTGAGCCTGTTTGCATTTGGTAAAACTTAGTTCCAGAACTTAATATGACTGTTATGTTAAGATATTTACGAAGATCATGATTGACCTTTTTGGATGAATTTTTTTACTGACATTTTCTTCTCTTGCAGATATGCCCATTATCTTTTTGATAATGGGAGCTATGAGGAGGCTATGGAACACTTTTTAGCATCTCAAGTAGATATCACTTATGTGCTTTCTTTGTACCCGTCTATTGTTCTTCCAAAAACATTTATGGTTCCTGAACCAGAGAAGCTGATGGACATTTCTTCAGATGCTTCATATCTCTCACGGGGCTCATCTGGATTGTCAGATGACATGGAATCATCCCCTCCCTCGCAGCTATTGGAACTGAATGAACATACAGAGCTCGAGTCCAAGAAGATAAGCCATAATACTCTCATGGCTCTCATTAAGTACTTGCAAAAGAAGAGATATAATATAATTGAAAAGGCCACTGCTGAAGGAACAGAAGAGGTTGTTTTAGATGCTGTTGGAGATAACTTTGGACCGTATGACTCAAGTAGGTTTAAGAAAACTAATAAGGTATGCTACTCATTTTTTTCTCATTAAGTTTTTGTGGGACTTTGCTGTTCGTAAGCCCCATATGTAGATGGAAACTTGTATATATGGGTGTAAATCCTTTCTTAGGAGGTTGTTTGCATTAGTCCTCCTTTGATGCTATTTCTGATTGTGCACATGGGTATTGTTTCTATTTATCCGTCTTATTTTTGTTTGCATGTGATTCCTGAAGTGTTCAAGAGTACTAAGCCTTACATACCTTTATTTTTGAACTAACATGCAGACTAACTTAATCTCTGTGCTATGGCCACTTAACCACCAGTACTCATTTTATCTTTGGCCCTTCAGGGGCGTGGTAACATTATTGTTAACTCAGGTGCTAGGGAAATGGCTGCAGTACTGGATACAGCTCTCCTTCAGGCCCTTCTTCTTACTGGACAGTCTTCAGCAGCTTTGGATTTACTGAAAGGTCTTAATTACTGTGACTTAAAAATATGTGAGGAGATCCTTCAGAAAAGGAATCATAATACTGCATTATTGGAACTTTATAAGTGCAATTCGATGCACCGAGAAGCACTTACCCTTCTGCATAAACTTGTTGAAGAGTCGAGATCAAACCAATCCAAGGCTGAGCTTAACCCAAAGTTTGAGCCCGAGTCTGTCATTGAATATCTCAAGGTCTGCTTTCATTTCTTTTTTGTTTCTTTTCTTTCTTGCTTAATTTTTCTAAACCAACTTGTAACTAGTAAGAAAAGAAGAATAAAAGGTGAATCACATTCTAGAATCTGACTCTTTGTGGTTCTAAAAGGTGAATCACATTCTAGAATCTGACTCTTTGTGGTTCTTGAGAAGGATGATGTTCAAACTAGTGCTGACTTAGCATTGCATGCTTTGCTAACGGATACCACTTACCAGCACTATTTCACTTTTTGGAATAGAAAAACAAATTGGATATTGTTATCAGCTCTAATTGAGAGTGATGCTAATTCCTCATTTATCCAGCATTTACACCGTGACGCGAATTCTTTTATGGTTCACAATTTGAGTTTCATAACATATTTATATTACACTTGTTATTGCCTTTAACCACCATTTGCAGGAGGAAAGTAATGTAAGGTTTGCGTTCTATTAATGATAAAAAAATGTTCCAAATGCCCTCTTGAATAAATAGTTATACGTATCGACACTCAATCTTGTATACCTTATGAATTCTTTTATGGATTGCATTGTGTAGCCTCTCTGCGGGACCGATCCCATGCTTGTCCTGGAATTCTCAATGCTTATTCTTGAAAGCCGTCCAACACAAGCTATTGAGCTTTTTTTATCCGGAAATATTCCTGCAGACTTGGTGAACTCTTATTTGAAGCAGCACGCTCCAAACTTGCAGGGAAGATATTTAGAACTGATGCTTGCAATGAATGAAAATGGGATCTCTGGGAACCTTCAAAATGAAATGGTAATAATCTTGTAATTTAACTGTGCTCACAAAATCTTTTCATGTTATATTTGCAGAGTATATTGGGCTACTAGCCCATTAAGGTTTCTGAAGTTATGCTGTTAAATTTATTATGAGTAAGTGCATCTAAAACTATGTTGGTGGCAGATACAAATATATCTCTCCGAAGTGCTTGAATGGCATTCAGAATTGAGTTCTCAACAGAAATGGGATGAGAAAACTTATTCCCCAACAAGGAGGAAGTTGTTGTCTGCTTTGGAGAGCATATCAGGATATAACCCTGAGGCTTTGCTAAAGCGCCTTCCAGCAGATGCACTATATGAAGAACGTGCACTTCTATTGGGAAAAATGAATCAACATGAGCTTGCATTATCTCTCTACGTCCACAAGGTATTCTTTGATAAGATAAATAGATGATTTTTGTTTTCTAGGAATAATGAGAGGCTGAATGAAATGAGATATCAATTGCAAGGAAACTTTCTATGAGGCTGAAAGGTCTATGTTTCAATTTCACCTTTAATCAAAATGTTAAGCCACATAAGGCACCAAATCTGATGGAATATAATATGTTGCCTGTCTCCTTAGTTGATCCATGGAAGTTGACAAAATTTTATTTCCTCCTTACAGCTTCATGTACCTGAACTCGCATTAGCTTATTGCGACCGAGTTTACGAGTCTGGACACCATTCTTCTGTAAAATCTTCTGCCAATATATATCTCACTCTTCTTCAAATATATCTGAATCCCAGGAAGACGAATAAGAATTTTGAGAAGCGAATTACTAATTTAGTATCCTCTCCGAATACAAGCCTACCAAGGGTTGGTTCTACTTCTGCTAAATCTAAAGGGGGTCGTGCAAATAAGAAAATTGCTGCAATAGAGGGTGCAGAAGAAATGCGATTCAGTCCTAATAGCACTGACAGTAGCAGGAGCGATGTTGATGCAGATGATTTTGATGATGAAGAAGCTTCAACTTTTATGCTTGATGAGGTCCTTGATCTTTTAAGCAGAAGATGGGACAGAATCAATGGAGCACAGGCCCTCAAACTTTTACCTCGTGAAACTAAATTGCAGGTATGAAACTGTAGAATATATGGCTTTAGTAGTATTAGTTTAGTAGAAGCTGAGTAAATCATGAGGACATGATCATTGTTTATTTACTTGAATTAGTCCTTGCACAAGTCATTTATGTATTTAATTATTTTAATCGAGTTTAGGGAATTTGAATACCTCCACTTTTGAAGATAGATATAATTACCTGAGAACTATGCTTTCAAGGTGGACATGTCTACTAATAAATAGACTAAAGGCCTACTAACATATCTCTTCTTTAATTTCGTGCAATATCTGATACATTTGCTTTACTGGCACTATAATATGTATTATCTTTCCATCTTTCTTTTGGTAGAACTTGTTACCATTTCTTGGACCTCTTCTAAGAAAATCCAGCGAAGCATACCGGAACCTTTCAGTGATCAAGAGCTTGAGGGAGAGCGAAAATCTACAGGTGGGTGCTATAGAGTGTGCATAAATTTGACTGGGATCCGTGAATAATGCAACATGTTTAGGATATGATGTTTTATTTTAGACCACAGAAGCTATTTGACTAGACTAAGGATCTATATTTGCTTGAGATGATGGATTGGACCTATTAGTATGTAGGTCTAACAATTTCTGTTATAGAGGTCAAGTTTGATTTATACTGAATCCATAACCTGTGCATGGCATTGAATAGCAGGACAGCTTCACTGAAACATGTCTAGGGGCGAGCTCTTAACAATCAACCTGCATCATCTACTGTGCATAACATGTTCTAAACAAACTTGCGCTCATAATAGATATTGTAACAGTTGCCCTAGTGTACTCAATTCCATGGATTGACACCTCTTTGGGTAAGTTTTTTTTTTTTTTAAAGCAAGCAAGGCCCAGGTGTTCAGCTCTCAATTTGTGCCAAGTCTCTGCATGTTAATTATTCTAGGTGTACTATCTGCTCCACCAAATGGTTCGGTACTCCCAAACTGGTTTTCCAAGTCACTTTCACAAGTTTTGCTTTTGCACTTGTGTCTCGGCCGTTTTCAAATTAATCTTGTACTTACATCTCTCGCCTCTTTCATTATGTTACATCTGTCGCGTCTTTCATTATTTAAACAAGCAGTCATGTGGAACAGGTGAAAGATGAATTATACAATCAAAGGAAAGCAGTTGTGAAGATTACCAGTGATAGTATGTGCTCGTTATGCCACAAGAAAATCGGGACGAGTGTTTTTGCAGTCTATCCGAATGGCAAAACGCTAGTGCACTTCGTTTGCTTTAGGGATTCACAAAGTATGAAAGCTGTGGCTAAAGGCTCACCACTTAGAAAACGATGAGTTGGGATTTTTTGTAGGGGGAATATATATATGCATTATTCTTCTACATAATTGCAGTTTTCTTGCACCAGTTTGGGATGGAAAGGTTATTCCTCAGCTTAGGTCCTCTATGCGTGTTTTGCGAAGCGTTGCTTGTTCTGATTCTTGTTATAGTTCAGCTTGCATTTTTGGAGAGCTCGAGATCAAATTTACGTACAATGAGTGCGTGTGACAAGTGTTTTGTTGGAGCTACATGGAAAGTTCTCCCTCTGTAGTAAAGTAGTTAAAGAAACACAAATTTCTTGGTCAAATTTGTTATATAGTGGTGTTAGTATGTAATTCATTTGTCAGATCATAGATAATATTATGCAGTTATGAGTTTGTTTTCACAGTTCTCCATGAATTTCCATTTTTAGCAATAGAAAGATGGAACAGTGAACAGAAAACTAGTTCGGTGAAATTTCCATTTTTAGCGCACCACTTAACACACGGTCACTTTTTGTCAACCACTACCGCCCTGCTACCCTTGAGAAGAAAACGGTAAACAACAACTCCTATCCTGGACCCCACTTGCGGGGTATCCACGTGAATCACCTCAACATCGAAAAGCTTTCTAGCTCTCTTGAAGAACACAGAATCCTTCTTCCACCTCCTCAAATGGGCCATAACAAACACCATTTTCTCATTCAAGCCCATCAACAACCGCAAAGTTTGTAGTAGAGGCTCAAACAGATGCTCGTGGTACACAACATCCGACGCGACCACGATATCGAATTCCCGCCCAACCGCCTCCACGTCACCGGTGTCTCCCCACCGAAGCGCCGCCACGTGGACTGTACCGCCATGTAGCGTCAACAAACCGGCATTGGCGTCAACGTTGAACTGGAGGTTCGTAATGACGTGCGGTAGGTCCGTCACCGTCACATTGGCACCGAGGATAGCCGCGGCCGCTATTCCGACGAATCCAGTGCCGGAGCCGAGCTCGAGCACTTTGAGATGTCCGCCGCCGGATTTTGAAAAGGCGGCGAGCGTCTGTGAAAGAGGACTGGTCTCCGGTTGGCGATGGTGTTGCTCAAGAAGCGAGACGAAGGTGTTCGCCGCCGGCCATAGCTGGAATGAGAGGCCCTGGGAAGGGAGCTGTCTGATCACCACCATTGACTTAATAGAAGGGAGGTCATATTGCTGCAGTACTTGTTGCGTCTCTACTCCATTAGCTATTAAACCATTCCCACGGTTGTCTGGTAAAAGTATTTTGATCAAGTCTATGTCATCCTCGTCGTCGTCTGGTTGTTGCTGAGGTGTAGCCATATCATGCGCCGTCCACGCCGAATATCTGTCCTTTCGCTTCGGAGCTGTATTGACACAAAGCCAGACCTAGGGCATTTTCACTACAAATGGTAAAATATTTAAAGTCAGAGTCCTCCGTGTATACGAGTGTTAGTATATACTGCCGTTAGTGTGAACTAGAAAGCAAAATGCAACTTTTTAGGGTGGAAAATGTAATTTAAAAATAAATTGGGCGAGAAAGCTAAGATGATTTCCTAAACGGTCATTTAAATACTGTTTTGTCTGTGTAAAAGGGTTCTTCTGGAATCAAATATTGGCATCCAGTGGGAGAGAGAGGAAAAAAAAGATGATAAAAGCTGTGATGATTATAAACACACAAGGCAAGCCTCGCCTCGCGAAATTCTACGATTTTCTGGTGAATAATCTTCTCTCTCCACCTGCGTATACTGATCGTTAATTCGTTTTCCATTTCGATCCTAACAATATAGTTGAAACTTTTGAATTCAGACTGTGGAGAAGCAGCGGGAGCTCATTCGCAGCGTTTATGGAGGTAATCGATAACTATTAACGATTGATGATCTTGCCTGAGATGTCTCAGTTTTTGTTAATAAACCATTTGCGATTCCGATTATTGAGTTTCTGTGAAGTGCTCTGTAGTAGGGCGGAGAATGTAAGCAATTTCATTGATGCGGAATCGATCTTTGGTCCGGTTTGTACCTTAAGCATTTTTTTTAACCTAAATCTTTTTGTTCTTGTTTTTTCTTTTTGGGTGAAAATATTATGAGTTTCTTGAGATATGATTAACTTTTTTGTTATTCTTTTCCTAAATCTGTTTGGCAGGATAGTCGCATCGCTTATAAACACTACGCCACTCTGTATTTTGTGTTTGTGTTCGATAGTTCTGAAAACGAGCTCGCCATGCTTGATCTCATTCAAGGTCATTTACTGAGTATGTAATTCAAAGTAGAAGATATAGGTGAAATTTTGGAACTTAATTTCTAGCAACTGGTAGCTAAAGGAAGTTCCTATTTCCCTTTTAAGAAAAAATTATGGATCTTTAATTCGCATTCTGATTTGATCACTAGCATAATCAGAATGAAAACTCATACTTTCTCGTTAGCAGTGCTTCTCTTGTTAATATGGCACAAACTTCGAGTGAACTCTTTAAGAAGCTTTTCAATCTAGAATCTTATGGTGGTTGGGGCACATATATTTTCCTAGCTATAGGATCCTGTGACCACTATGCTAATCCTCAAGGACTATTTGAAGATTCATGCAACATCTGTATTGGAGCACTTCCTTGAAAGTGTAGGACATATTTTTGTGAGAAAATTTGAGGCATGTCTCTTGACTTTGTTAGTGCCTTTTGATCAAGCGGAAGATCAGCTGAAAGATTTAATGACAACAGTGGCTGCTTTAAAATACTTAATGATTAACCGTATAGAGAGACCGTAGGGTATTAAATGTATAAATATCTTTGGCACCTATCTTTTTCTAGTTCTGACGTGCTTCCTTGTGAAATCAGTCTTTGTGGAGACACTGGACAAATGCTTCAGAGACGTGTGTGAGCTTGACATAGTATTCAATTACAATAAGGTATATATCTATAGAGTGCATGAGAAATCATATATGTAAACGAGGTCATTCAAGTGTGGCGATAAACTACATGAATCATGATTTCACTCTTTTCTGCTGAGCTTAACACCACAACTGGCCATTGCTGCATTTATAGTCGACAGTGACTCTGGCTATTTTATCTGGTCTAAAACTTATGCACGCTGGTAGGTGATGCATGTATTTAAGGTGCCTAAGCTTCTTTTTTTTCCCGCAGCTACATACTATTTTAGATGAGATAATTTTTGGAGGTCAAGTGTTGGAAACAAATTCTGCGGAAGTTATGAAGGCCATTGAAGAAATATCAAAGTGCTCCTTCTCATTAACTTATGACTCTTCATGCGGTTTCTTTTTTCTGTCTGTTTGTCTGTGATGGAACTTTTAATGATCAATTTCTGCATATGATGCAGGTTAGAAGCAGCCTCAAATTCTCTGACATTAAAAACTGTTTCTGGTTGGCGTAATCGATAGCATGTGTAATAGGAACGGTGCTAACATGATCAAACATGTAGTCCTATCATCTATGGCACTCTTGAGCATGGAATATACCAGATAAGTGGAACTTTTTTCTTTGAGCTGCCATATTTGTATGATCCTTCCATTAATTACATAATCCTGCATGACAGGAAGTTGTTGGTCTATTTCGCTTTTGGGATGAATGATTGATTATTTTAGTAAAAGTATTCGAGGGTCTAACAGTGCTAGGTCATTTGGTCTCAGTTATGTTGAAAGGTGAGGGGAATTGATGTCCCTATCCATCGGGCTTATGAATATTGTTTTGGAAGATGTAAGTGTTATTATATGCATGAAGTCTCTTAGGTAGCTTAGGGCCTATCCAGTCTCTTAAAGTACTGGAACTCGAACTGGCTTGATTTGTGGTTTATTTGTGTTTTTTCATAGGATAAACTTATTACTTGCAATTTAAATAAATTATAAAATTTTATTAAATGAAAACTTTTTAATTTTGAGAAACTTTTTTTAGTAGTTGTTATTGAAATACCTATAATTAAGATATTTTATCTTGAAAACATTTTTAAGATTTTTTTATTCTAAGAATATTTGTAACTTTAAAATTGTTAAACAATTTCTTATAATAAAAATTGAACGACTATAATTTTTATTAGTTATTGATAACTAAGGTATTTTTTATGTTTCCCCTAAGTGATAAAATCTGGAAAGTTATAAGCGAAAACTGAGAACAGAAATTTACCAAAAGCATGGTTCTGTTTATTTTTTCAAATTATAATCAAAATCAAGAAACTGCAAGTAAACCAAACAAGATATTCCAGGTGCAGCTGTGGCATTCTGTGCTTGATATTGCTTGTTCTGAACGGAAATAAAAGTAACGTCACCAGCATTAATTAGAAGGAAAACGTTTGTGATTAATCCAATAAGGACTTAAATGAGACACTAAGGATGAAAATTGAGAATCTAAAACACGAAAAGAACATTAATTATAATTTAAGCAATTAAATTTCTTCAAGGAAGTGTTAATTTATTTTATGGTACAGAAGCGCAAAATACAATTTTAATATCGAAGAAGTTAACAAATAAACCATACACTCTAAATAATATTTCTGTCCTTTCATATTATTATTTGAACTTAAATGTCGAGCTTAAACTTTGTTTGGTATTTTGTGTATACTTTCCTGTTAGTTTTATACATCCGGTAGACCTTTTACTATTTTTGAGAATCACATTTTGAAAGATTGTGTGTTTGATAGTGATTAATTTGAGAACCTAATAATTTTAGGTTTATGTATTAACTAACTTTATAAATTCACGGAGTCGCATCTTAATATTAAATTTTATTTATTGTCGTCATTTAAGTGTCGTTAGAATCGATCACCTAACTACGATATAATTGGAATTCATAAGAAAGATGGTAAATCAGTATCATTGGTCCACTGACTTGGAACTTCCTCGTGTACTTCATTAATTTGCATTATGAGAGAATCTAATCTTGTGGCACCATGAAGTGTACAATCCTGCCCTTATCATTCGTATTCTTTCACAAAACCGAAATCAGGTTTGAACTTGGAGGCATATGAAAGCGATAGATACGCCCACACCTCCGGAATTGGGGTTGAACTTTAAAAAGTAGATTCATGATTTTTATTTTTTTGAAAATTTGAAAAATGCACACATTTGGAAACTCTTCACTTTAAAAATGCTTTGAGAGGTGAAAAATGATATATTAAAAAAAACATTTAACATCTCTACTATTTTGAGAAAATAATTCTTTCAATCTGGTTGCTGGCACTTTTTAATCTCAAGTTATTTTACGAGATCTCATTAGCATCTGTAGTTCAAGTTCTGGAGGAATTCTGAAGAATCCATAACATGTGAATTTTGAAATTAAATGATGGGTTAGATGTTTCCCACGTTAATACTGCAGTCATTAGGCCATTGGAAAATACCGGTCGGGCCAATTTCCTCTCAAGATCCGGCAGAGTAAACATGTCATGACCAAAAACCGATTCCTAAAAACAGTGTCATTTTTAAGAGTTCCAACGACAAGACAAAATTAAAGTCGGTAACTGTCTATTTCCAGAAGGCAACCGTTTGTATGTTTGACAACTTAAAACAAGTCAGTTGGCAGTATCACCGCATATATTGAAAGACGTAAAGAGAGTGTTTATGACGGTAGGTAAAATCTGGAAAATTAGGAAACCAGTAATTGGAGGACGGTCGTGAAATTCAATACACAAGCAATTAAACTGCAAATTACAAATTAAAATTTTTTTATTTAACTCACCCTACGGCCCAAAACTTCCCAGCTTCCATTCGATGGCTTGTGTTGGGGTGATTTGAACAAATAAGTGGATGGCATCATTACCTGCAAACATACATTAATGCCCCCAACTTCAGGAAACTACAAGTTGTCTTCGTTTCTGTTGCTTGCATACCCACGAACAGAGGTTACGGGATGAATGCATAAAATTTTCTTCTTAACAGAGACGATTTGTTGATGATAGATGTTAAATGTCTCCACTTTTGTAGTGTTGACCACTTTAATCTATGTCAACAAATTTTAATATACAAAAACTGTATATTATAATGTTACTAAAATTAAAATTAATAATGTTAAAATTTGTTTTATTGTATAGAAAAAAAAGTAAAGATAAATTCATTATTATAACAAAAAGAAATTGTTTGTATATTTTGACGTTGTCTTATGTTATAAGTTATTATAGTTTGTTATCTAACAAGTAAGAATGTTGGTAAGTTATCCCAAAATCATTTTCATGTCATCTATTTATTGTTTCTTTGGGAAAAAGAGAAGAAGAGTTTCAAAATAAGAATAAAGAAGAATATGGTCTTTATCGAGGCAATTGATCCTCTGTTTCCTTTTTGCTGTACCAATCCTGTGCCCTTTCATCTCAACCATCCATTTATGTAGATTTCATTTGCTCTATCAAAGCATTGACCTATTTTGACGTGTTTATTTAGTGTGTACTATGTATTGATATCTGAGTATTCTACTGGAAACTATCACAATCAGCAACACGTCTTGCCTCAGCTCATTTTAGACCATGCATATATAGGACAAATGTAACCAGTTTCACTTACATATTGGAGTACCATGACCGAGTAGAAACAATTTCATGTTTACACAAACTATAGTAGGATTCAATAATACTAGCATAATGCATAAAAAGTACCATCAATTATTAAAAATAAGTACCAAATACAGTTTAAAATGGAAATAGTATTTATGATTACAAACTATACTCTGCCTAAATACAAACTATACTATTACTCTATTTATCTAATATCACTATTATTTACAAAAATACTATAATTCATTACAGATAAACAAGACAAAAATTTTAAATGAGAATATGTTGATTGAATGAAAAGAATATCATATCTCAATATAAAATATATCAGGACTCAATACACTCAATATCATAGTTATATACATATATTACTATTACGCAATAATAATACTAGATTTAGTGAAAAAAATGAGAGTATTATCATTGAGCACAAACAATACCCTATCTCAATATAAATTATACTAGTACTTTATATATTCAATACCATATCAGTTAGAAAATATATTATCATTCATTATAGATAAGTAAGACCTATATTTTAAAATGGGAATAAAATGATTGAGTATCACATTAAAATAGAAACCATACTAGAACTCAGTATATTCAATACCTTAATAGTAAGTAAAAATTACCATGACATTTAAAATAAGTAAAAGATTCAATAAAAATGAGAATACCATCTTTGAGTATAAGCAATATCTTGTCTCAATAAAAACTGTATTAGTGCTGTATTTTTATAATATCATGTTTATGTACAAAAATTACCATCATTCATTACAGATAATTAGGATGTACACTTTTTAATGTGAATATTTTAATTGAATAGATAGAATACCATGTCTTAATACAAACTATACCAAAACTCCGTATATTCAATATTATAACTATGTAAAAAAAAACCAAGATGTATAACAATAAGTAACAGTTTTAATGAAAAATGGGGATACCATCTTTTAGTACAAATTGTATCTTCCCTCAACATAAACTATACTAGTACTTTATTTATTTAATACCTTGTTTATGTACAAAATACCATAATTCATTACAGATAAGCAATATATATATAAATATATTGACTGAATGGAAAGAATACTATGCTTTTATATAAACTATACCAATATTCAGTACGTTCAATACCATAACTATGTACAAAAATAAATATAACGTGACAACAATAAGTACTAGCTTCAATGAAAAATAAGAATACTATGACTCAATAGAAATATTACCAAGCATCAATATAAAGAACATATATTAGTGCACTCTTATGCCATAAACTATATCTTTTAATGGTTTACACTTAACTACATTCTTGTATGATCAACTGAGCTCTTATAAGAAATTTTGAATGGACAATATAAAGGATATAGTTTGGTAATTAATCGTACTTGAAATATTGTCTATTAAAGGATTTTTGGACATGGTTAACTATATGGTCTTATAATCAATTGTTTTGTTATTAGAAATTTTAAAAAGAAAATGTGAAGTACATAGTGTATATGAACATGCATCAAACTATGTCCATTAACTATTTTTTCAATATAACTAACTTCACAAGCTTGTGATCAACTGTATTCTTGTTTAAATTTTTTAAAGGACAATGTAAATTACGTGGATTGCTGTACGATCATGTACAAAATTGTGTAGAGACAAGGTTTATTAAAGACTATTAATTATACTCTCATGTACGAAATTGTATCAATTATTTATGTTCTTGGACTTTGGTTAAGCTTGCAATAATTTGGTGACCCGTGTTTATGTTAGAAAATTTGAAGGAAAAATATGTCATTTAACCCTAAAAAATTGTCATCTATTAGTAATTACTTTATACCTATACCCTCGTATTGACACTGTTAGGTTCTTTGTCGAAGCTTTATTGAAGCTTGAAAATGAACTTCCACTTCTAATATGTAATACAAGTTTGCAAATTTTATTTGTGTATTCCTTTTGTAATTATTTATATACTATTTTTGATGTTATTTAGTAAGCATGGAAGATATGAGTATCAAGAAAAAATTTCAACTTGCATTTTTGGGATGAAGCAACAATATCAATGACATTTATGGTATCAAGCAATCAATTTTTAGAGTTGCATATAAACCATTTCATTTCCTTTTGTGGGAGCAAACAACCATTTCCCACCTAGAATATTATGTTTATAGTGAAGTGCATTCTCAAGTTTTTTTTAAGATGCATTAAAATGTGTAAGAGAGTTTGCAGTAATAATAATATTGTGAGAGATAAAAAGAAGAAGCTTAGAGGGTTTTGCTAGAAAATATACATTAAATATAAAATAAAATTTTTTATTAATAATTTTGGACTTCATTGGTATTTCTTTATAGTAAAATTTGGTATAGTAAGGAGAGAAGAAGAGCTGGAAAACAAGAATAAGAAAGAAGATCGTCTCTCTTAAAGTGTTGAATCATTTTAATGAGATCCATTTGGTGTGTACTATATATTGATGTGTATTTGCGACCATTTAACATTTGTTGGTATATTTTCTATGATATAATAATACATTTTGTGTAAATCAGTCATATATTCTGAATATTATTATCATATTTGTGGTATAATGTAGATGGTATATTAGAGATAAGTAATAAAATAAAGAACGAGATAAGTTGTTTACATGTGACAACCTCGCATAATAAGGTAGAGTACATATAGATAGAGGTGTTACTTGACATAGGAATGATGTTTGAAAGTTGGAAAATAAATTTTGATTTGTACAAAAAGTATGCAAGATGTCATGGTTTGTGGTTGCTATAAAGGGAAGGAAGAAATATGAGAATAAAGAGTTTAAGTGTAGTAAATTTATGTGTCATAGAGGTGGATTGCATAAACCACGAGAACTTAATGTAATGAAACCTAGAAGTAATGGAAGAATTATGTGCAATTCTTACGTATATTGTCAGTTCTATAAAGGAATTTAGAGCATGGGCAAGTTTAAAGATGTGCATAACTGTGAGCTAAATTCAAGTAATATGAGGTTTATGAGGCAACATCAATTTACCAATAGTCACATTAGATGGGGATTGAAAATGAATGATTGTTATGAGATTAGGTCGTGTATAAATATATAAACTATTGTTGCAACTATAAGTGGATGTGAGAACACACATGTTTACTTGTGGACTACCTTATTCTTATAGAATGGTTGAGGAGAGTGACGCTAGAAGCAGGTGACACAAAAGTGGTTTATAAGATATTTATTAGCATGAAGGAGAAGGATAGTGGGTTTTTTTTACAAAATTGATTATGATACGAAAGGAAGGTTGAGGAATTTTTCTTAGTCAATGTAAGGATTTATGCAACATATATTAAATTTGGTGATATGGTGGCACTTGATAGCACCTATCTCGTTAACAAATATCAAATGTTGTTTTCCTTATTTGTGGTTGTAAATAATCACGATCAACCTATTTTGCTTGGTTGTTCACTATTATGATATGAGATGACTAATAGTTTTTGTTTCCTACATGGTTAAGTTGTATGGATGGGATTTAACCTAGTGTAATAATTGCTAGCGAGTGCAAAATTATAGGCAATTCCACTAAGGTGGTATTCCCTATTGTTAGGCATAGAATATGTTTGTGACACATACTGAAAAAAATTACTTAAGAAATTTGGTGCGCAAAGAAAATGCTAAACTTTACAAGGAGAAGGTAAAGAGATGGCATGACTCTCATCTTAAGCAGAAGGAATTCAAGGTAGGAGATGCAATTTTGCTATATGATTCGAGGTTGACACTATTTTCAGGAAAGTTAAAATCGCAGTGGAGTGGACCTTTTGTAGTCACCTAAGTTTTTGATTATGGAGCCCTTGTATTGAAAAATGCAAACAAGGAAACCTTTAAGGTGAATGGGCATCGCTGCAAACTATATCTTGGTGGAGTGATTCTAAAGGAAAAAGAAGTAATCTATTTCCTTTTGAAAAATTGAACATGCTTCCAAGGACGCAAGGTCAAGCTAATGACCATAACTTAACATGTTTTGTAGTTAGATTTAAATTGTTGTGCAACTAGATTTTTTTTTAAATCCATAAAATAAGTCTTGATCATTTGGTCTGGGTTGGGTTACTAATTCTCTTACTCTCTGTTAATCAATTATATAGATAGGAAAGCAATCTCGGTGTCAAGTTGAGATTCCACCTCCGACACCATCACCAACTTAATCACCATGATGATTCTATACTATAACCCTTGTATTTTATTCTTATAGTTATTTTCAATTGTTCTCATGTTTCTTGATAACTTGCATTTTGTGCATGTTAATTGTTTGTGTTTTATGTTCTTTTGGTAGGCGTTTGTGATATTTTGCTTGTGTTTTTATGGTAATTCGTGTCTTTGTATGTTCTAGGTGATGAAATACCAAAGTGATGCAATTTGGAGTGAATTTGGTTAATCTGGAACTGGACAGAATTTCAACATGACCATGTTGAAGGTGACACAGTGCTGACAGATTACTACTTGCGAATTTTAACTTGATTACCTTGGGATTTGGGCTTCAATTGCACAGCCCTTTTTGTGCTGGATTAAGTCAAGATGTCATGTAGTCTTATTTTGACATTTAATTGGGCCCCACTTATTTATTAAAAAGTCTAGACCATTATGGAGGGGCCCACTCCATTTATTGACAAAAAGAAGACCTACACTTGGAATCTGGGGGGGAGTGACGTGTTTTAGAAAAAATAAATGGAAGGAGATTGACGCAGCAACTTGGGGAGAGACGTGTTTTACAAGAAAAACAACTTGCCTTTGAGAAAGAGAACAACGGCAGAAACTTGAGAAAGAGGGCAACAGTGGCTGAAACGGGAAAAAGAAACAAAGGGTGACGTGTTTATTTGGAGAAGAGTGGAGACGTGTTTTTGGAAGAGAAGATAACGCATACTTCAACTGAGTAGAAGAAGACGACGGTAACAATTTGGAAGTAGGATTTTCACAATTAGTTTAAGAATTAAAATAGAACAGATTTATCTTTTAATTTA
>JANZXR010000172.1:7443854-7470029 GCA_027575705.1 Erythroxylum echinodendron
CCGAGTTTTTAAATGTTAAGTGATGTGACACGCCACCCTCGAGGGGCACGGATTCGGATATCACCATCAGTATCGGGTTCGGGTCCAGCGGGAGTGGGGTGTTACAGATAGTCTAGAACTGAAACCTAATTAACATAATAGTGATTAGCTTAACATTGATAATAGCATAAATCCCTTTCTTATAATTTAGCAGTTCTTCTTGTGTGATTTTCCATTGTGAATTTGGTGGTGCTCAATATTCAATTTCTTTTGTGTTAATTTTAAAAAATAACTTTCTGTCAATTATCTTCATGTGTTTACTTTTCTGTTCAGTTTTTATTTTTATTTTAATAATTCTTTAAGCCTTAGATAACTTAGAATTAGATTAGTTTAACAACTCCTTGAGGGATCGACCCCTCACATACTACACCTATAACCTGTACGCTTACAATATATTGAGGGTTTTGAAATAGATTAAAACTTGCCTCAACACTTACCGCCTCGGTCAGACTTTAATCTCTTAATTTTCCTTTCCAATTGGTTCTTAACCTTAGCTTTGTATTTCATAAACCCTTCCTCTGAATCACTTTTATTTTTCAATAAGTAAACCTTATTAAATCTAGAATAATCATTCACAAACGTAATATAGTATCTCATGCCTCCTTTACTCACACAATTCTTAAAATCACCCAAATCTGTGTGCACCAAGTGTAACAATTGTGACTCTCTTGTGGTCATTGACTTAAAAGATTTCTTATAG
The DNA here is from genome assembly GCA_027575705.1 of Erythroxylum echinodendron. NCBI lineage: Eukaryota > Viridiplantae > Streptophyta > Magnoliopsida > Malpighiales > Erythroxylaceae > Erythroxylum > Erythroxylum echinodendron. The sequence continues at coordinate 7,444,594 of JANZXR010000172.1, forward strand.
TGTTTAGCCTTAACACAAATTTGAAATTTTTTCATTTCATTAATGATCTTAGGTAACAAGTTTAAGCTTTGCATCCTTTTAATTGACCTCACATTTATATGCCCAAGTCTAGAGTGTCATAGGTCTAGAGACTCAATAATAGAAACAGAAGAAGTAGATGCATTCATTTTAACATCAAGTACAAATAAGCCCTCATTACAAAACCCTTTACCAACAAAGTTCTGATTCTTAGTAAGAACTACCTTATTAAAATCAAAGGTAAATTTAACACCAACCTTGTTAAGCACTGCACCAGAAATCAAGTTTCTACGTACATCAAGAACGCACAAAACATTTTCTAACGTAAACACTTTTCCAAAAGTGAGTTTAAGAGTGACCTTCCTAACTCATTGGACAGGAACTTTGGAGTTGCCCATGTATACAAAATCACCATCAGCAGCATCATTCAACTCCTTAAACAGACCCTTATTAGTGCAAATGTGACATGTGACTCCTATGTTAACGATTCACTTGACCAAGTTTCCAACAAGGTTGACTTTATATATCACAACAATAATGATCTCCTCGTCATCATCACCAACTTCGACCATATTAGCTTGAGGCTTACTAAACCTCTTCTGATTAACCCCTAGTACCTCGTTCGGTTTCCTTTCCCGAATTATCAAGACTTTTATCCTTGGCCCTTCTTCTCATAGTTGATTCTAGCTTAACAATGAGCAACAAGATGGCCTGGCTTGTGGCCTTACCAACAGTCGCCATCAATCCTTTTGCGCTTAAACTGATTCTACTTGTTATAGTTAAAAAGACTTGTTTTATCCACTATTTTTCTTAAAATTAGTTGCATTTTTATGTTATTTCACGTTAGCCTTAACAGTAGGGACAAGGGTGAATGATTTGGTCTTGTCTTCTGTACGATTAGCATTATTATTCTTTATATGCCCTATCAACTCCTGAAGCTTCATAACTTTCTTCTTACACCTCAACTGGTTTTTATACTCTTTTCATGAGACAAGATATTCTCAATAAGGGCTTTAACTTGAAACAACTCACATATATTCATGCCCTCAGCAAGGATTTAAGAAACTAGGTTTTTATACTCATGTAATTGGTTCATAATAGGCTTATCGTCAACAACGGTAAAATTTAACAACCTAGCAACTGCATATTTCTTAGTACCGGCATCATCTCTCCCATATTTCACTTCTAAAGCATCCCAAATTTTCTTAGCAGTTTTGCACTTGTAGTAGATATCAAACAATGGATTTATCATATGGTTGAGCAACACTTCCCTAACAGTGTGGTTATCATTAATTGTCTTAGTATCGGTATTATCGCTAGGAATTTCTTAAAACAATACGTAATCAAATTTGTATTGCTAAAAGTAAAATAGAATTTTCTCAAACTACCATTTAAAATTTCTCCTATCTAGAGGCTCTAATCTAGTTAGGTTAGGTATAATTCTCTAGGCTATGATGATAGGAACAAAGCCTATATGGAGAATAGTAAGTGCAGAACTTACGTTGGTCTCTTTCTTAGACGACATATTAAATTCGATCATTAGAAATAATCAAACAATACGAAGAGAACAACTACAAGAGCAACCGATATTTCGAATAATTTAGCAACAAAAATAGAACAATATTCAAACTTATGCCAAAATAAATACGCATTAATTTCCAACAACAGTAGGAATTTCGAAAACAATAGCAAGAATAGGAAATATCCCGACAAAAAGCAAGTAGAACAACATAATTTCTGACAACAATAGTAACGCAAGAAGTAAATTTCTCACTTAGATTGTTAACGAAAATACACATAAATAATTAAATCAGAACAACTTATCTGAAAATGCAAAGCGTCGTAAAAATCAATGCCATAAGTCAAAAATTCTCCCTCTACGGTGCAGCAGGATAGCGAGATTCGACTTCAGCATTAATGCCTTCTCTACTAGTTTTGGTGCACTCCAAAGGGTGGAGTAGAAATTGTCCCTAAGAAGTAAAAGAAGTGCAGACAAAATGCAGAATAAAGTAGACACGTGCAACAAAATAAGAAGATGTTTTTGTTAAAAGGTGTCTGTATATGTGTAGAAAAGGATATGTTGTATGGAGCAAAAATTAAAACAAAAGCATGACTGTAGGAGAAGAGAAACAAGAGCAGATGAGTAGGTTGTATATATAGAAGGAGAGCTTCATACGTTGAATGGTAATAAAGACATGTTAAAAGGAAATGTTAATAATAATGGTAGCAATTAATAACATGAACGTAAGAAATGTTTGGGTAATAACGATGGTGAACGTTTGGGAAAATTAACATATAAACATTATGAATGTTTAGGTCAACCTTTGCCATTAAACCAAGTTTTTGGAACAATAACGCCAACAAGCACCATAACTAACAAATGCATTGCACAACCTTTGGGTTAAGTTTAATTTGATTATGTTCCAGCATATAAACATAATGTACAAACTTGTTCCAGCATATGAACATAATGTACAAACTTAGGGGTACTTGGTTAATGAATTTGTGAAGGCGTCAATAGGTAAGGAATAAAAAATGTTTGGTTGCTTATGTATTATCATTATATGAAAAGTTTTTTTATATCTCACGTTTAACAATTACTCGATACCCTCCAAGTATGATAGGAATGATTTTCATTCCTTAATAACTTTTACGCTCGTTACATCAAATGTCATAGGCATAACAAGAATTACTTCTTTTTTACAATTAAATATAATTATTTATTTATTTATATTTTCTCTTTTTTAGCAATTAAATATAATTAATTAAAATATGTTTAAATTTGATGTAAAACATAATTTTAATAAGTTTTTATTTTTCAATAATTTTAACAAACCAACCACTATTAATAATAACGGTAATCATTTTTTTTCTATTAATCAACCATTATAATTATAATGATTATATTCATTCTCAGTTTTTACTGTATTCATTTTCATTCATAGTATTATTATTCTCTTATGTGAATCATCGGCCTTAAAAATTCTAAAATACCTTACATTGGATTTTCGATAATATTATATTAACTCAACAATAGATGGATCTTTATCCGAGCACGGAAGCAAATGATTTATGACATGACAAGCATTATAAGTTGTAATTCATAGTTTTCTTGAAGGCTCTTTGCATGTGGTCCTGACAGATGTAGAGACGTTAGATGAACTTGCACGCAGCAATCATATTTTATTGTGGGATTTCTAGACAAGTTAGCATTGATTATCATGCTAGTAAAAGTAATTCAAAAATTGAAGGGCATAAATATTTTATTGGAAGCCAAAATTATCCCTCTATGTTGTTGTTGAACTAAACAATTTTGGAAAACAATCTCACTTTCGGGCTCTGAAAACTAAATCCATCTGGGCCATTACATAATGAAGACCATTGCAGTTGGGTATTTTTTGTTGGTCTCAAGACCCGAATGAATGAATTGTAATACAGAAGATGCTCTATTATCTGAACTTTGGGAAAGGAAGATTGTGAGGTTTCTCGTATCAACAAACCACATCATGAAATCATTGTCGTGAATTTCGTATTGTATCGATGAGAAAATGGTAGAGAATTACTTTTTACCGTACTGTAATATTTAATAAAAAATATATATTTTTCAATTTATATTATGATTAAATATTTTTAAATTTAAAAATAGTTATTATTTGTAAAGAATAAATACTTTTATAATAATTTTAATAATTGAAATTGTTGAACTCAAATTTGAAAATTTTCAATTTTAATTATAATAAGAGACTAAATTTATGAACTATTTTATAATTTTAAAAAACAATTTAAAATGGTATCTAGTATTAACACATACTAATGATATACCGTACCATTGCTAAAATGATTCAAGTTATATTTGAAACAGTCTTTACATTAAATGTTCATCAGCTGCTTTCATCCTTCAAACATTGTTTTTATATTTCTTTTTCAATTTTAATATTTAATTTTAGTTTATTTTTCAAGTTTTCCATATTTATTTGTTAGCATCTATGTGCATGTAGATTTAATTTAATTATAATAAATAAATAAATAGAATAAAATAAGGATATAATTATGGGGGGCTCACACTTACTTTTAACTTTTTGTTTTTCTTTAAAATTATTTAATTGAATTTTTAATTTTTAGTTTTCCCTATTTTATAATGTATTAAGTAATTAAAATTTTTATAATATAATTTTATTATTGAATAAATAAAAACTATTTAACTACTAATAAAATTATAATTAATATTATTAAAGTTTTATTGGTAGTTAATACTATTATTAAATTATTCAAGCTATTATTAATTTTAAAATTCCTAAAAAACTTCACGTAACTTTTAAAAGATAAATTTTATAATAGAAATCTTAATTTTAATTATATAAATTAAGAGATTTTTTATAATTTTAAAATTTTATTTGAGAAGACTACTAATACTATATTGTGTTAGTACTAAAATCAATACGAACTTCAATATGGTATTCGAAACTTTGATAACATACGATGAATCTTTTCCTTATTTAGTAAGCAATACCTTAAGCTATATTTGCAGGGGAGTTTAATAATAGAATTGAATGAAATGTAATATTATTCCATGTTTGGAAAGAAGATTTATAATGGAATAGAATAAAAGACGAGGATTTTATATTACATCTCATTTCATTCTAAACAGTAAAAATAAAAAATCTCTGATTTGAGAGGTTTACGATTAAATGTAAACTAATAAACAACTTTACACTATATTACATTATAAATCCTTTATCCAAATATTTCACTATATTACATTATGAACCCTTCCATCCCTCTCAAACAACAATTTTTTAATATTACATCTATTTACATTCCATTCCATTATAAACTATTTCATTTCATTCCTTTCTATTATATTAAAAACCTTACTTCAAACCAAACATAGCCTTAAGAGTTAGCACCAATGTTCTAAAATCTAGAAGTTAAATCGATAAGATAAGAGATTAAGGTTTAAAAGGTTCAACCACTGTCATAAAATCGACTACAAATTGAATAAAATTAAATATTTTAACATATGATTGAAAAAGATCATCTTTATCCATCGAAAAATTTGAAGTTTAATTAGAAAAGAAGATTGTTAAGAAATTTTATTTATTTATTTTAGTATATAAGAATTTATTAATAATAATTAATCATTTTTTTAACAAAAAGAGTTATAAAATTAAATCTAAGCGAAAATTTAAAAATCGAATTGAAGAGTTGCCGTTTAAAGTTCTTACTGTTGAACCGGTCGAATCAGTTGAATTTTTTAATCATTGAGTTTATTAAAAAAAGATCGTTAAAGAAAATTATTGATTTATTTTGGTGTATAATAACTTATTAACAATAAAATGATCGATTTTTAATAATAAAAAATATAAAATTAAATCGAACCGGAAAGTTAAAAAATTGAACCAAAAATTTGGACATTTTTAGGCTTTATGTTTGAGCTGAATAAATTAGTTAGTTTTTTAATCATTGGTAAAGACATAGAATACTTTAAATTAAGGAATATTTTATAATTTAAAAAGTTATTGATACTTATTATACCATATCGAAATCAAAGCAATATCAAATTTGATGTGCGATTCGCAACATTGGGCTCATAGGGTTTTAGTTGTTTGAGTGAAGTTGCCTTGATTATTTGGGGAATGACATCAACCGGGGAAAGGGTAGAGCTTGGAGTGTATGCAAATTGGAAAAGAGAATTGACCCAGAAAAGACAGCAGGCTTGGGAAAGGAGAATTAGTGTAGTGATGCCCTAGGCTTCGCAAAGTGAAAAGCAATTCAGTGATTTAACCAAGGTTCAAACAGCCAATACCAAGTTTATTTAAATAAATAATATATGGTTTGAGCACTGTCACGCAAATGGTCCCATGGTCTAGTGGTCAGGACATTGGACTCTGAATCCAGTAACCCGAGTTCAAATCTCGGTGGGACCTCTCCACGTTCATTTTGCTTCCTCCACAGTCGCACAAAGGCTGCTAATAGCTGAGTCCTGACTTTGACATCGGGGAACATTTTGCTTCCTCGCACAGAGGCTACTAATTCCTGAGTCCTGACTTTGCCATCGGGGGTGATTAGAATGTCAATTGGCCGGCCGGACGTGGGCTGGTCGGCTAAAATTGACATTTCTAAGAGAGATTCAACCTTGAAGAGGACAAAACGATAATATCAGATTAACTATCATCATTATTGCTAAGTAAATTACTATTTTATTTTATTTACTTATTTTTATTTTTTCTGTGTAACATTAGGAATCAGAGTCTTTACTAATTAAGAGTAAAACTGGTATAGCGAATCTTTCAAAACTTTAATTTTAGTGAGATTTTTACTAAATTGTTGTTATTATTATTATTGTATTACTCTGAAATACATTAAAAACTTATAACTAATTATTTTGTAAAAGACCTTATACGAACCTCCATTTTATATGTATTCCAAAATTAATGCTATAAACTTTTTAGAGGCAGATTTTATTGATAAGACTAAGATAAAAGTCCTATTACATCTAACCTGTTTCATATTATTAATATAATTTTAGGTATTACAGAATCTAAAGTTTTCAAAATTGAGACTTTCTCACTTCTCTTTCATTTTCAAATATTCACAAATATCATATTTTCATATATAGGTTATGTTCTCCTGCAGTTGTTCTTATCAATCATGAGCATAAGGAATCTCTGACCTGTTAAGAGAGCTCGTGTTTTGAAAAAATTGTAGAAAGACCTAGCTCGCGTCTCGGTGAAGGATTCCCGTGAAGACAGTAGTGAATTCGGGATCGTTTCGATTTCAGAAAGCTCGGTTGAAGTTTCAGAACCGAAAATTAGGTAATTCCGCATTTCTCTGCTTCTTGCCCTTTTACGTTTGATTCGGGGTATGTTACTAAGGACCCATTATGTATTACATATGGTATCAGAGCGGTGGCATGATCAAGAGGTTAAAAATGGAGATTTTTTGGTTTTTCTCTCCATAAGGTTTTCGGAGAGTTAGCTTCCGATTCTCGGTTTTTTCTTGTTTTTTATTGCATGGAAGTAGTGTACATATGTTTAGCCTTGAGAAACGGGCTGAAAACAAGCCCGAGAAGTCTGAAAAATGGTCTAAAACTCGCCGAAAATCGCCTTTTTTCAGCAAGAGATGCGTAACCGTCAGGCGAGTGCAGTGGTGAAAAGTGCCACGGGCTCGCAGCAGTGTCAGCGCGTGTGATGCGCTGTTGACGCAGGTGACGACAGTACGCTAACGTCATGCTGACATCAGCGTACAAATGTCTGCTACAGTTCCAAAAAAAAGAAAAAACAAAAAAATTTCAGATTTCCCGTAAGGGTATTTCGGGGTGTTTTGGGTCAGTTTCCGAGTCCAAGAAATTTATAAAGTGATTTTTCCATTTTTCTAGATTTATTTCATTAATAATAAATTAAATTTTAACTCCAGAAAAGGAATTAAGGTATTCCGGATCCGATTTCAAGTAAATTTTCATATTTCGGACATCACATGAGAGAGATACTTCAAATTGTTGTGTCTCGGGTCTCATATTTAGGGTTTGGGATCGCATGATAGTTACTTAGAAAAGGAATTTAGACATTCTAAGGCCATTTTCGGGTGAATTTTGGTACAACGAACTTGCCATAAAGGAGATACATGAAATCCTTATGTCTCGGGCGGTTGGTTCGATATCAAGTAAGGCACGATAGTCACTCTACTGAGATTTTTCTTTATGAAAGTCTCAAATGACGTTTTCGGAGAATGTCTTCAACACAGGTGTGTGACAATGAGATTGTACATCCGGGTTTTGCACTTATTGAAGTTACATTGTCACATATCATATGCCCATAAAGAATGTAAGGATAACATAAAGTTGTATCTCTTGTGATTGTGAACTTTTTGGGTGCTGATAAGAATGTAGTCACCATATTAGCCTTTTGAGTCAGTATTCTGGATTGTTCTGCATGCACGTTAGGGGATATCTCTGGTCTCATGTTTGGTTATTCTACCAATAGGTGTTGGCCTTACATGAGATTTTGAGATGTGCATAAAGGCATTTAATAGAGGAAAGTCATTGCTTAAATGATCTATTCGCCCACAGGTGGTATTATCATGAGAGATGATACTTTGTACTCTGATCGGTTTTATGTGTGGAAGTCTAGTTGCATATATTATGCATTCAACCCACAGGTGTTTCATAATATGTGTGACCGGATTTTTAGGAAAGATACTGTTTAATGGCTTTTAGTATCGTTGTTGTCTTACAATTGTGCTGATATAATCAAAGTTGCTAAAGTCACCTTTTCGGTCAATAAAAGCAGTGTCACTATTGAAACCCTGACCAGTTTCAATACAAAGAAATAGACAGAGGATGTATTGAATGCTATGGACATAGCTGAGGTTGATATGACCATACAGACAAATGGGTCATTTCCACCTACATCCATAAGCTCGAAAGCTCATAAAGCAGCCTATTAAGCCAAGGATTGGTCTGACAGATTATGTCTGATGACCACTAAGAGATTCGTACCTAACTATCTGTATAGTGAACTTTTGGACACAGTCATAGCACAGTGATTTCTTGGAAATGTCTCCTAGAGGTACACAGTCTCATCTAATATTGAGACAAGTGCCTTGAATAAAGAAATATTCTCTATGAGGTATATGGAAAAAAAGGGAGAGTAAGGAGTACATATTAAGAATGATTCATCTTCACCGGAGACTGAAGATGAAAGACATTTCTTTTCTTGATGTCTTCATAAGTCACCAGACTCTGAATACACTCCCTTTAGAGTTGAGTAAGCTGGTGATGACATATTAATCACAGGATAAGGGATGACACTTTAATGTTTTGATTTCATGCGTTGCTGAGGAAGAGAAATTTAAGGTTGTTACTCCTACAGTCCTTGAAGCAACTAAATGGAAGGTAAAGATGAAGCACACTAAGATTAAAGGTAGAAAGATTGAATCTTCTCCATATGTTGGTGCTGGTCGATTCAGTGTTGATGAAGGTCTTAGGGACATAAAGAAGCCAGTAGTATAAGGCATAGAAAGAAAGACTGTGACTATCAGATAACTTCTTGGCTTGTCCATTTATAAATCTAAGTTGCGATAGTCGCATTAAGTACTTGGTGACTATATAGTAGAGTATCTGATCAAGGTGCTTCATTGGTGCAAAGGGTTTGTATCCAAGATAAAGCCAAATAAAAAGAAAGGAGGAACTGATGGTTGACAGCAATGAAGACATGGAAGTAATGTCTATAGGGGATGTATGTACATGGAAGTAATATCTATAGGGGATGTATGTACTGAATCTTGTAGCAAGGTACATTTAGGTTATTACACGACACATTTTATATATAATCTTTGGATCGATTTTGGACAAAGAAGGTTGACGTTTGTATTTAATACTTCTATTGTGCAGTTGTGTCTAATGCAAAACATAATGGTACGACTTTCTTATCATATGGTTTGTATAAAATATGTCTTACCCTGAATTAGATATATGCTTCTTCGTATCTTGCTGAACAAATCATAAAATGAAGGACTCTGATGAATGAAAAGTCATACATGGTGTGGCATAAAAGTTTAAGCCACATTTCCAGAGCTAGGGTTGAGAGATTGATTAAGGAAGGCATTCTCTCAATTTTAGATTATGATGGTCTGGAACCATGTGTTGACTATTACAGAGGTGAGTTGACTAATAAGGATACTGAGATCAACTCATACTTCTGACTTGTTGAGTTTGATACATAAGGATATTAGAAGACCTTATACAGTTGCATTATGCAATTAAAAAATATTCTGACATTTGGTCATAATTATTTCCATTACAGTGCTGTGTTCTTACTTAAAGAATAAAGGTTGGGAACCAATTGGAAAAATTCATTCGAAGTATCAGATCTGACCATGGAGGAGCATATCATGGCAAACATGATGTTTCCGGACTTGAAAAGGTCCGCTTGCTAGATATATGGAATCGGTTGGCATAGTGACTTGATTCACTATACCGGTTAGTCTTGAGCAAAATAGTGTATTGCTGAAAGGAATAAGTGAACTCTAAAGGACTTGAATAGGTCAATGCAAAACAAGACTAATCTACCTAATAATCTAAAAGTGTGAAAACTCAGTCTTACATACATCCGTGTATGGGGCTGCTCTAGCGAGGTGGTATAATCCTTCTAAAGAGAAATTGCATACTCATTGTGCTCATTGCTATTTAGTGAGATATCCTGACCACTCTAAAAGCTACAGATTCTACTGTAGAGAAGGAGGGAACAGAATAGTGGAATCACTAACAGCTAAGTTTCTGGAATATGATGTCTATAATGATAGTGTGCCTTTTCACCCTTAGGATGATGACAGGACGGATACTACAGTTGTTATGTATCCGCTACTCATACATTTAGCTCCAGCAGATTTAAGTCTTTGTACCGTGCCTGTACAGGAACAGGAACCGATACCTGTACAAACAGTAGTTCCTAGGGGTATAAGATCTAATGTAGTTGTGAAGATCCATCGGAGTGAGATAACCTATTATCCCATCTGATATCATGGTCTATTAAGTGAACAGGACTGTGATATTAGACATATTAAGAATCCAGTTACTTTTACAGAAGCTGTTTCTGTACCCACAGCGAAATTGTGGTAGGTCGTAATGACTGATGAGATGCAAACCATGAAGCATAGTAAGGTCAGGGAGCTAGTTGATTTTGTAGCAGAACTGTAAAACTATCAGTATAAAGTTTAAGACCTAAAGGATTTTAGTATAAAGTTCGTCGGTTTATGAACTAGCTCAATTGCCTGATGGTTCACTCAGAGAGAAATGTTAACTTTACTATTACTTTTCTTTTGTACCCTCGTAGGATACAGTATAAGTGATTATGGTAATTGTAGCTCATGATGATGACGAGTTACATCAGATGGTTGTCAAACCGCTTTTCTTAATAAAGACCTTTATAAAGTGGTCTATATTATATAACTTGAAGGATTTTAGGATCCTGATGGAACTAACATGGTTTGCACATTATGCAAATCAACATATGAGTTACCTCAAACCTCCCGAAAGTGAAACCTTACAATTGATGAGGTTATTACCTTTTTCAGCTTCATGGAAAATAAAATTAAAAGGTGTTTGTACTAGATCAGGGGGAGCAAAATTATCTTCCTATTACTGCATAAGGATGGTATATTGCTTACATCAAATTACTTGACCATGTTGTATAAGGTTAAGCAAATTTTGGTTGAGAACTTTGACATAAGGGCCTTGACGTAGCATCTTTTATCCTAGGTATTTGGATTCACCAGGACATATCTTAACATTCATGATATCTCTCACAAAATGCATACATTAACTATATGTTACAAAGGTTTAATACAGTTAACAGTAAACCTGTCATAATACTTATCTCTCATAGTGAGAGATAATCTTTGGCACAGTAACCAAATAATAAAGTTAAAAGAGAGGTTATGAAGAATGTTCTGTGTTCTAATATGGTTGATAGCCTAATGTATGGTCGGCTATGTACTAGGCAGGACATTGCATTTACCGTTTGACTATTTGGTCAGTATCTGGTTTACCCAACTGTAGACCATTGAAATCCAGTCAAGTGAGTGTTAAGATAATTAAAAGAAACGAAGGATTATATGTTGACATATAAAAAAGTCAACAGACAAAACCTTGTAGGGAATTCATATTCAAAATTTAACTATATGTATGGATGATCGAAAGTTCACTTAAGGTTATTGTTTAAGGTTGCAGATGGTATAATGTCATGGAAGTGTGTCAGTTAGACACGGGGTAACTTCCTCAATCATGCATGCATAGTGCATGCTATAGACTGCTTCACAAATGGTTTAGCTCAGAAATTTGATTTCTGAGTTGTCTGTGGTTAATTCAGTGGCTAAATCCATTCAGTTGCAATATGATAATCAAGCTTCCGTGTTGTTTAATAACAACATTGAATATCACAGGGTCTTAACATTTTGAGATCAAATTCTTGATCATGAAGTAGTTGATACGAAAAGGTGACATTAAGATTTGGACCATTTAAAGACTGAGGAACTATAAGTCGATTCTTTAACTAAAGGACATTAGCCACTTGTGTTTGGAACACAAGTATACAGTTGGGTGTTTTGAAGTCCTTAGACACTGTAAGTTAGGGAATCGTTAGGCTTACTTCGCGTACATTTGTACATCTTGATGTATTATGAAAGTATGATGGTTCATAAAGATGATCATCAGTTATCCTCAGTAATACTTGTTATCATATGTTTTTATAATACGTATAGAAGTCTTAAGATTTGTGTTGATCTTAAGCATTTCAAGGTCATTGGGCATATATGAAGATTGACCTTGAGCCTAAGTCGTTAGACATATACAGTTTTGTACGGATGTATTCTTAAAGTTTGATATGACATTGGGGGATATAAGTTTTTAAATCCTATAAAGGTTCTCTAATGCCGTTTAGCATTTAATTGGAGAAGATAAAGGTTTTTTCTAATGCTGTTTAGCATATGATGAGAGGAAACAAGTTTTCTCTAATGCTATTTAGCATTTGGTGAGAGAAAACAGGATTTTTCTGATGCAGTTTAGCATAAAGTTGGAGAAATTGAGACCTATAGACGAAGATGATACATATTAGATCATAAAGGTTACAGTTTTGTACGGATATATCCTTAAAGTTTGATGACATAAAGGGATATAATTTTTAAATCCCATAAAGGTTCTTTAATGCCACTTAGCATTCAGTTGGAGAACATAAAGGTTTTCTCTAATGCTGTTTAGCATATGGTGAGAGGAAACAAGTTTTCTCTAATGTTGTTTAGCGTTTGGTGAGAGAAAACAAGATTTCTCTGATACAGTTTAGCATAAAGTTGGAGAAATCGAGACTTATAGATGGAGATGATACATATTATATCATAAGGGTATCATCGTAGTCTGCCACACTCTATTTTCCCATTCATGTTAGTGAGGTATTAGGTATACGTGATTGTATTGGACCTGTGTCATATATGACACATGTGTTTAATATTTTTCGAAATCGAAAGCCTTGTAAGACATAATGTAGGACTTTTATTATCGTTAGATCAAATATTTTGTTTGTAAACTCAATCGACTAATACAGTAGCGTGTCTTGACCGAATTTTTAAACTATTTTTAAAGTTGAGTCAAAACTGCAATTAATAATTATCCAAGGGGGAGATTGTTAGACATTTTTGCCCCAAAGGACAATTTTGTCAATTTTCCATTCAATGGATAGTTATTAATTGTAATTTGGTTTTTAAATAAATTATCAGTTAAGTTACGTAATTTGATCCAGATAAAGATAATAAAGTCACCTAATAAATGATCTAAATTAATGTGTCGAAGTTTAGGTGAAAAATGAATCCCTTTCAGTGTGAACTTGGTCCATATTGGCCTTGTGATGGGGAAGCCCGATATGGAAGCTATATATATATGTTATGGTCTCCTGCAGTTGCTCATATCAATCACGAGCATAAGGAATCTTTGACCCGTTAGGAGAGCTCGTGTTTTGAGAAAACTATAGAAAGACCTAGCCCGCGTCTCGGCGAAGGATTCCCGTGAAGAAGGCAGTAGATTCAGGATCGTTTCGACTTCAGAAAGCTCGGTTAAAGTTTCAGAACCGAAAATCAGGTAATTCCGCATTTCTCCATTGTTTGCCCTTTTACGCTCGATCCAGGGTACGTGACTAAGGACCCGTCATGTATTACATTTCTAGCTTCCTATATAAAGACAAAAAGAGGAAAGACCCGACCCCACATCTCTTGCAAAAGAAAATTTAAATTTTGAAAAAAGACTTCTATGCAAAAGATAGTTTATTTCAAAAAGAATTTATAAAGGAGAGGTTGAACTTAGCAAACTATTTACAATATAAGTTTGCTTTCTCTTATAAAAAAGTTCAACTTCAAAAATACTATTTATGAAAAGCATTGGATTAAAAAAGTGTACTAAAAAAGTACATTTTTTAGCCTAATTAAAACCTTTAGTTCCAAACATTATAATTCAAATTCAAATTCAAATTCATTGAGAACATAGGTTGAAAAAGAGAATGTGAAAACCTAATCTTTATGATAAAAAAATCTCAATTGACATTGATTACTTTAGGATCTTGAATAAATAATTGTCACTTATAATTAAAGTATTATATTGTGTACTTGATATAGAAGATTTCATTATCATAGGGAGATCAAAAAACTCTACTGCATCCTTTGTTAAAACTAATTTCTCCCTTTTAACCCTCTTTCTGTTACAAATAACTTGATGAAAAATTTTTTGTAACCCTAATTAGTAAAGAGACAGGCAATTTATATATCTATAACTTTTAATATGGTACATCCATCAAGTAACAAAAAATAAACAGTTGAGATTTACTCTGCCATTAAATAGGAAATATGGACCAAATAGAGCTCTTTATTATATCGATAATATTATTAATATATATAGAATATGGCAACTAATCAGACCAAATTCTAATATTCTCCCACTTGGCCTGATATTTCAAACTTTATTTTAATAGGCATTAAATGGGCATAAATATATCCCTTAATATCTTTAAAATTTATTTTAATATAATAAACCACATAATGCAAGTTCTATTGATCATACACTTCAACATCGTATGCTTCCTTCTATATACTACGACATTAGTAATTTATCAAGTTAAGTAATATAAGTGATCTATAAATAATATTATAAGTCCAAATTAATGTCTGATAGACATATTTATTTCTTATTTAATAACAATTAAATGTATACAATCTTAAATAAGAAAATTGTTAATCATAAACTTTTATTGAGATTAAGAATGTTAAAACATCATTAAAAAAAAGCAAATAACCAAGGCTCATTCAATAAACATTTTCCTTAAATATCTTTAGTTAGAGGCCTTTAGTTAAAGGATTTGCAGTCATAAATCCATTTTAATATGTTCAATACAAACTCATTGTTTTTGAATTTTCTCCTTTATGGCAAACTCTATATGTTTAGCACATCTAGAGTACTTGTCATTCTTGGAGAAAAAATTGTTACAAAATTATCACAATAAATTTTTAGCAGCTTAATAATGGTGCCAACAATCCCAAGCCTTAAAATAAAATCCTATAGTTATAAAACATAAATCAAGCCTCAAAACAAGCTACAAATTTGGCTTTCATAATAAATGAAGCAATGACAAATTATTTAGAACTTTTTCATGAAATTTCTCCTTTTTCTAGTAAAAATGTGTAGCCAAAATTTGATTTTCTACTATCAACGCATCCAGTAAACTCTAAATCCAAATATCCATACTTTTAGTGGATTAAATCTTCTATATATGAGAATATACTACTTTGTTCTTTGAAGATACCTAAAGACTTTTTTTTTTTGCACATTTCCAATGGTTTATATCAAGATTACTTTGATATCTTCTTAGCATTTCAACACAAAGTAGATATCAGGTCTCATGCATATTTGTAAATACATCAAACAACCAAAAATAGAAGTTTATAAAATACATTCTATTTGTTTACATTCCACCTAATTTTATCCCCTTTTTGTAATGGGACAATCCCCGCTGAACATTTGTTCATATTAAATCTCTCAAGAAATCTTTTGATATAGTCTTTTTGAGACAATCATACTAGTCCTTGTGATTTATTTACGAATGTTAAAATTATTATTACATAGAATGCCTCTCGCATATATTTCACTTTAGAATTATTAGAGAGAAAATCTTTAGTCTTATATAATATGTCCAAATCATTAGTAGCAAGTAAATATTATCAACATGTAAAACTAGCAATATAAACTTATTCCCACAGACCTTTCAGTAGATACAATGGTTAAGAGTTTTTTTTTTTTAAGAATAAAGGATGTTATGGTATCATTAAACTTAATATACCATTGGAAAGCTTGTTCAATTCCATATGTTGATTTCTTAAGTTTACACATTATGTAACCTTTTCTTTCTATATAAAAACCTTTAGGTTGATCCGTGTAAACTTCCTCCTTGAGATCACCGTTTAGAACGGCAGTTTTCTGATCACCATTCAGAAAGGCAATTTTCACATCCATTTGATTTAGCTCCAAATCAAAGTACACCACTAATGCCATAAATATTTGCGATGAGTCTTTCTTTGAGACATATGAAAAAGTTTCTTTACAATCAATGTCATCCTTCTGAGTATAACCTTTGGCAACAAGTCTCACTTTATACCATTCAATATTGTCATTCAAGTCATGTTTGGTCTTAAGGGGGTCGCAAACATTGTTTTATACCGTTGAATTTAATTAATTTATTAGACTTGTCACTTTCTATGGCCCATGAGAACGAAACAAGATCCTTATTAATGTTATAATCAAAACTTAACTCATGTAATAAACCATATAGTCATCAAGAATAGTTGATTTCTACAAGATTATTTAAAGCTATTCCATGTGGTTTATTTATGTCAATTGATTGTAGGTTAGTTTCTTTATTAGAAGTTATTTCATCCAAATGTTGACTATAATCATTTTGTTCTTTCAATACTGGGACAATATTTGGCATCGATGTAGATAATGGCACATTTATGGTAATGAAACATCAATACTTATTTTACAAATATCCGCAACATGTTTTTCAGCACTCCCACTAACTTCACCATTTTCTATAAAATTAGCATTAGTTATTTCAACAGTTCTTGGACTATGGTTTGGACAATTAAACTTATACCTTTTAGATTTGTCTAGGTAACTAATAAAGAAACCACTAACTATTCAAGAATTTAATTTCCTTTCATATGGATTATAAACTCATTATATTATTGGATAACTCTAAACATAAAGGTGCCTTATATTAGGTTTCCTTTTAGTCCATAACTTAAAAAGAGTTTTAGGAACTGTTTACTAAGAATCCTATTCAATAAATGCATAACATTTTTAAGTGAATGCATCCACAAGGTTTTAGATAATGAGGAATTGCTCATCATATTTCTAACCATATTTATTAAAATCCTGTAACCTTTTTGACACACCATTTTGTTGAGGTATGTCTGACATATGCATATATATCATGGTCCTTGAGGAACTTTACAAATGGACCTAAACATTGTCCTAATTCATTATATTTTCCATAATATTTACCAGCTCTATTAGATCATACAATTTTTACTTCTTTTTATCTAATTTTCTTTCAATCTCTTTTACAAACACCTTAAGGGAGTTTACAACATGAGATTTTTCTTTAAGCAAATAGACATATCTATAACATGAAAAATATTCTATAAAGGTGATAAAATACTTTTCTCTACCAAAAGTTGGAGTGTCAAAAGGTTAACTTATATCAGTGTATAATTTTAAAGAGCTGAGTATTTTTTGTGGCTTTTTTCTCACTATATTGGTTTTTTTTTTCCTTAATGGAATCTACACATATGCCAAGCTTTGTAAAATATAAATTCAGAAGAATTTCACTTTTTATCAATTTTTCTAATCTTTCTTTAGATATATGATCCAAACATTTATGCCTCAACTAAATTATCACTTATTATGTTACATTTCATTCCAATGATATGATAAACATAAAATAAGGATTTTAAAAAATTAACTTCAAGAATCAATTTATATAAGCCTCCTATAAGATTTCCATAACCAATAATGGAATTATGTTTAAACAAATTAAAACAACCATCACCAACCTGAAAGATAAACTCACTTTCATCAAGTTTAGTGATAACAATTAAGTTTCTAGAAATTAAAGGTACATAAAGAATTTGTATTAGATCCATGTGATAACTAATATCTAATATTAAATCACAAGTCTCTATACCTTCTTACGGTTTCCTACGAAGAGAAAGCTCTCAGTTGTGTTTATGATTTAGATTATAAAGAATCCCTATATAACATTATACATATGAGTAATAGCACTAAAATTAAGCCATCAAGTATTAGAAGGAACTTCAATTAAGTTTAGTTCAGAATATACAAAAGGGTTAGATGTACCTTTCTTTCCAAACTAAGATTTAAATTTTAGATAATATTTTTGATAATGTCCCTCTTTCTTATAGAAATGACATTTTTCTATCCTTTGTTACTTCTTGTCAATATTAGTAGTAACCTCTGTTGCTTTAGCAGAAGCTTTCTTCTTAATTTATTAGCCTTTAGCTTGTGAATCTTGCTAGTTCTTTGACCCACAAGGTTAATTAAATGAACTCTTTGATTCTTTAGCCTTGTTTCCTCTTAAATGAGCATATTGGACAACTCATTAACATTTTACTTGTCCTTTATAATGTTGTAATTAATTTGAAAAGGTCAATACTCAGTACATAATGAGTTAATAATAATTTGCACTAAAAAGGAGTCATCAATTGTCATACCCAAGGTCATTTGCCACATATTTGTCATCTCTAGGACATGTTGTTATATGTGTCATAACCCATCAAATGTCATGATCGTGAGTTCAACCATTAGTACACCAATGTGAGACTTGTTTGTAGAGCGGAAACATTCTACCACAAATTTAAGGTATTCTTTAACACTTTCACTTTAGTGAATAGTGTTCTTAATGTTGTTGGCAATAGTCATTTGCCTGAAATTATAACATAACCTGTTAGACCTTTCTCATGCTTTATAATTTTTCTTCTCAACCTCCCTGCTAATATCTATAATGGTAGTAGGTTTTTTTGCTAACAATTTGGTGAATAGAAATTGGCTTGTTCGCATCATTCAGAAAAGTTCAAACCATTAGACACGATAATAAAAGAAGCATGCAGATGAAGAGAAATAGTTGTAAATGCATAAATACTCAATAAATTATCTCAAGTAATGAAACATTTAAAATGTATTATAGGTTTCCTTTAGGAAACTCATCAATAAATTGTCATAAATTTAATGTCATATAAACTTTATCAGGTGTTCATACAAAATTCAATAAATACAATCAATATCTTTGGATATATAAAATAATTGACAAGGGAATATTGATTTTCCTCTATTATATTTATTAGTTATAGAGTATACCTTTGAGTAAATTCTAAAATTCTATCAACTAATAAACATCATTTATCTATATAATTAGTTCAATAATAGACATTACTATTTTATGCAAAATGATTAATTATACAAAAAATCACTTAATTAGTTGACCAACTAATAAATTTTTTTTCTATAACATCATGTGTAAATTTAACGCACAACACTTAATTTTAAATTTCAATAATAGTATATATAAAGCTAACATAAAATTATTAATAAAATATATAATATGAAAATAAAACAAAATATGTCCACACAAAGATATTCCTAAGTGGTGGTTTGTAGACTCTATAATATATATATATTTACTTTAGATAAGAAAAGACCGACATGTAACAACATGCGGGCCATCATTCTCATTTTCATTTATCTTTTTAAGAACTATTAAAAATGGTAAATTGAATGCTGCTATCTTTTTTCTTTGGTAAGAAAAGGGGCATAAGCCACTAATTAGAACAAAGAGAAAACTAAACATCGTCACATGACACTAAACGTGTCCATGCAACTCCTATAACATCTTGACCCAATAACTCTCCCACATCCACTGGACTTTCTTGCAATACATGTAATCCCAAAGGCATCTCAAAAGCTACATTAGTGATGAAATCAACCACCTTGTTGGAGTTCTTGTAGATGTGTCCCAATTCAACCTTCCAATTCCTCATCAATAGGGCCCTGCACTCAGTGACAAGAGTCCACAGAGGATGCTCCATGCCCACGTGTTTTCCCATCATATCCAAAACAATTTTAGAATCCATCTTTATAACCAAATTTTGTGCTCCCCAATTCCAGACCAGTTCAAGTTCCTTCAAGAGAGCCTAAAGTTCAGCCCTCATTGAAGTGCAAATACTGATATGATAACAAAATCCTCTAATCCAATGCCCCATGCTATTGTGCAAGACTCCTCTAGCTGATGCCTTACTTGGATTCCCCTGCAAAGCATCATCCACATTAAGCTTCAGCACACCTTCATCTGGGTGACGCCACCCCATCAAGCAACTATACTTAGGGGAGATAGTGCCCGTACAATACACCTGATACTTAGGAGAGATAGTGCTCAATACACCTGCTGCCAGCTATACCATACCTAACAAGCTTAATCCAAGATCAAATATCCCAAGCTTTGAATCTGCAAATTTCGTCCCCCTGCAAAGAGCGTGTCATTTCAAAAATGCCATATCCACCATAGCGATGCTGAAAAAAGAATGGACCATGGCACCCCTCGATAAGCAACCTCCCTAGAACCAATTTGAGCTTCAAACCATTTAAGAAAATTATGCCCAGTATGCACAAAGAAAAATTGACATTTCCCCTTATTCATATTGCAAACCTGAGCAATGACTTCGTAATCCCGAAACAGATGTAAGGGAGATTTAGGTGTATGGTGGCACAAAGGGCACAAATCAACCACACTAAAATGTCGTCGAACTCTTTCCAAATTAGTGAGAATTCTACCATGACATATCACCCACATAAAAACTCACCATTTCTTTGGAATCCTCAACTGGAAAATGGAATTCCAAATTTTGCCTCTATATATATTGGGATCATAAGAGGCCAGATGGTAAGCAAATTTAATAGTAAAATGACACTGTGGTGATGGAGCCCAACACAAACAATCAGCTCTATTATGTGAAAGAAACCCCATACTTAATATAGCTCCCAAATGTTGAGGGCCTAACCACTTTCCTAAGATATCCATCTTCCACCTAATGGTGCCATCCCAATAATTAGAGACTGTTTTATTAATCTCTGATGAAGACACTGGTGAGACAATCCCATCTAAAAGTCGCTAACTCCCACACCATCTATATAGCCAAAATCGAACGTTAGATCCATCGCCTATATTCCATGCTATCCCATCCTGAAAAAGAGACTTCACATTTTGTAAACTTCGCTAGATAAAAAAAGCATTCCTCTTCTTACTATTTCTTTGCACATCTATAGTACCATACTTACGGGAGAGGACCTGCACCCACATCTATTGATTACCCTTAAGATAACGCCAATATAGCTTAGCCAACATAGCTTTGTTTAGTTTCCCCATATCCCTGACACCCAATCCTCTTGCCTCCTTTGATTGACAAACCACCTCCCATCCCAATAAGTGTATTTTGCGTCTCCCCATATCATTACCTCAAAGGAAGTCTCGTATGATTTGAATGATATGGTCACAAACGCTTATAGGAAGCTTAGAAACTTGCATTGGATAAATAGGGATTGTAGAGAGCACTGATTTGACTAATGTAGTTTGGTCAGCAAAGTTTAAGCACTTAGCTTTCCACCTTTGAAGCTTATTTTGGATCCTAAATATTATATTGGACAACATTCACTCCTAAGTGGTGCCCTAAATCAGTAGTCATTTGAACACCCAATTTGCCACTCAAAGCCCGACGCTTTATAATGGGGACATTTTTGGAGAAAGATACTTGAGATTTAGAAAATTTGACACGTTATCCTAACCCTTCATAAAAGTTCCTCAGACAGTCTTAAATGACTGCCACCTTTCCATCCAAAGCCTCGGCAAAAAGAACGATGTCGTCGGTAAAAAAAGGTGAGATAAGAAAAGTCATTACCGTGACAATTTAACAGATCGCATTGCTTTCTTTCGACAGATTTATGAATTAAGTGGGTCAGTCATTCCACACATAGAACAAATAAGTACGATGAGAACGGGTCTCCCTATCGGATTCCTCTTGATGGCTTGAATGATTCAGTTTGCTCACCATTTTATAGGATACTCATAGAAGGAGAGATGAGACATTGCATAATCATGTTACACAATGCATGTGGTAGTCTAACTTCTCGGAAATTATCATCAATAAAATCCCATTCCAGCCTATCATAAGCCTCTTCTAGATCCAACTTTATGGCCATCATATGTTTTCCATGCTACTTTTTTGCTCATACAATGCACCACTTCTTGGAATATAACAATATTATCACAAATATGTCGACCGAGGACAAAACTAGCTTAAAGAGGTCCAATGAGATTTGGCAGCACCAATTTAAGTCTTTCTACAATCATTTCAGTGACAATCTTATAGAGGACTTGACAAAGGCATATAGGTCTAAAATAGTTTGGATTCCTAGGACTCTCCACTTTCAGGATTAACACAAGGAGTGTTTCATTTAAATCCTGAGGGATGCAACCAACACGAAAACGTTCAAGCACAAACTGGATTATTGATGGGCATATTAACCTCCAATTCTTTAGGAAAAAGATAGCTTGGTACCCATCCTTTCCCGGTTCTTTGAAAGCTGCCATCTTGAATAAAGTATTGAAAACTTTGTGGGGAGCAAAAGGGCTGGCCAACCTAATATGTTGATCTGTAGTGAATACAGGTAAACATCCTTTAGGCATATTCCAGAAATCTATAGGCTCCTCACTAGATAACAGTTTATGGAAGAAACGGATTACCATTTGTTTTAAAACCACTTGGCCCTCAACCCAAAGACCCTTCTCATCTTTTAAGCTTCAATTCAATTACGTTTATGCCGGATCATCGTAGATGTATAAAAAAATTTCATGTTTCTATCCTATTGTGTCATCCACTGAACACGATATTTTTGGAACCATAAGGTTTCCTCCTGATCCAGTGTCCTTTCAAGCTCTTGCTTGACCTTTTGCTCCAACCAGAAGACGTCCCAAGAAGGTCGAAGGTCTATATTTCTTTGAATTCTGGAAAGCCTTACCTATAACTTCTGCTTCCTAACCAGTATATTTCAAACACCATTTTGTTCCACGTTCTCAATTCACATGCTAGCTTATGAAGAGCAACATAGGTAGCAACATAATTATTCTACTTATTGGCTAAGAGCACTGGGAAGGAAGATGAGACATCCAAGCAGCTTGAAATTGAAAAGGCCATTGACTTGAATCAAAACAGAGGTCATGTCGAAGCTATATCAATAAAGGAACATGGTCAGATCCATAACGAGGCAAATGTTTAACAATTGCTTCAGGCTAAAGATGTCTTACAAAGACTTCGGTCTAATCGACAAGAAACTTTCGTTGTCGGGGAATTGCCTCTTGTCCATGTAAAGGGTGATCCGATGTAGTGCATATCGATCAACTCCATATCCGCAATCCATTAAGCAAATCTATGCTACCTATGAATAGAGACAACATGCGACCTCCTATATTCTCAAAAAGGCTTTTAATAGCGTTACAATCACCCAAGAGGAGCCATGGATGATTAGTAGTTGACTTCCAAAGTAGCATCTTCTTATAGAAGACCTCTCTTTGAGAAGGGACAAGACTCACATACACTGCCGTAAATTCCCATACCACCTCACCTGGTCGTTCCACCAAAATCTGAATATATTAAAAATGAGTTTCCATAATAGTAACATGGGTGTCTTGTTCATTCCACAAAACCTAAATACCACCACGAAAGCCAATAGCCTTCGAACGATGCCATCTAGAAAATCCAATTCTTCTATGAACACCGTCAGCTATTGAGCACTTATTTTAGTTTCACATAGAACAACCATAAATGGTTTCACACCCTGCATAATAGCCTTTTGTGTTTGAAACATAGTTTTGCTATCTACACCACAGCAATTCCATACAATGATGTTATCTATAAAATAATTGAAAAGAATAAAAGTAGTAAATTAGGCTACGAAGTTGCAAGCTTGAGCCCTTCCTTAAGATGCATAGAATTACTCTCCCTAGTTGTTGACTGAGACCTGGCCCTACCTTTCCATGAATTGTTACTCTGAGTTACCTGGTGGCTAAAGCCATCTCTTTCTGCATTATCGGCTATTATGTTGATTTGTGTACTATCCTGATCCATCTTACCCTGTGTGAACTTGCCTGAATGTTTCACATTAGCTATAGGAGTTGCCTTGGTCTCAATGACCATGTTTTGGAGCTACACGGGCTCCTGTTATAAAACAACAAGTTTTTGGTGGTCAAGAGCATCCATAATCATTCCATCCCTAGACAACTTCCCAAGTGGATCCTCGTGTATGGGCAGAGGCATACTCGGTGTAGGGGAATCAACATTGACCACATTCTCTTCTATAGGGGCAGAGTCACTCATATCTCCTAACTGTGTTGCCTTGTTATCATAGTTAGCAAGCCTAGAGAATCTATTTTGAGCCGTGGCATTCTCCATGATTAGAGCGGATTTCTTGCCCTTATTAGCTTTTTTTCTTTTTTTAACCAGCATTCAGTCTCCAAATTTTGTCGTTGTTTCTGGAATGACCTTAACCGATTTTGCTGCATCTAGTTCTGCAACTCCATCATCCCCCCCAACCTGAGTCTCCATAGATTTGAAAGGGCAACCATCAGTTTTATGGCCGAAATGACCACAGTCAAAACAGATAGAGTCCAAATCTTCACACTCAATATTGTCCCAATGACCCTGAAGCCAATATCTAGCCACTAATGGCTTAGTAAAATCAACTTCTACACAAATTCGAGCGAACCTCCCCCTGGTAACCAAAGAAGTATTACCATCCACTTTCATGGGTTTACCAATACAAGAGTCAATAAAGAATAATGCATCCTCATTGTAAAACTGCATAGGGAACCCTGGTAACCAAACCCAGGTCAGGGTAGACTTGATTTTTATTTCCTCAGCTATGTACTCTGGTGACCATGACATCACAGTTAAATAATGATCATAGATCATCCATGTTTCGTCCTCCAAAACATGGCATAAATCTTCATCCTGCATAAATCGAACCAAAAAACAATTGCTACCTAGGTCCAAAAGGTCCATTTCACCTTTAGGTAACCAGAGATGGTTAACTCTTTGCTCCAAGATCTTGTAGCCAAATGTCTTTCCCAAAAGGCTTATAACTAGTGCTTTGCGTCACAGCCCACACAACTCACCATGGAGATCATCATCAATGATAATGTGCGGTGAGGACACATCATTATCAGGATATTCCACTCGAATATGACCATTTGCCCTTTTCGTTCCAGTCCTTTGAGGAAATTTCTAAGCCGACAGGCCACTCATCAAAGAATCATGAAAAGAAAAAGGGGGTAACCTATGAAACTTACCACTATTATCTGGCAGCTTCCCTGGGGCTTAGTTGCCATTGGCGTTCCTATTGTGAGTTGAGAGAGAACCAGTTGCCTTACTGTAACACCCCACTCCTGCCGAACCCGAACCCGATATCGACAGTGATATCCGAATCCGTGCCCCGCGAGGGTGGTGTGTCACATCACTTCACTAAACAAAAGTCGGTATGATTTTTTTTGTAAACTCTTTACACTTATCACTCATGTGGGCCCATTTTTTTAAAACACGTTTATCTATTTATAACGAAAGCGAAACATATAACAACACAATGAAATTCACAAAAACTCTTATTAGCCACTTGGGCCCATTTCTAATTACACAGTACAATCATTTCAGTTTCTCAAAAGTAATACAAACTATCATGTTCAATTTCAAAACTTACGACTGTAATAACT
>JANZXR010000172.1:7477150-7492884 GCA_027575705.1 Erythroxylum echinodendron
TTGATTTTCGGAAGTTAAATTCTTGCACGAGAAAAGATCATTTTCCACTTCCATTTATTGATCAAATGCTTGAAAGATTAGCTGGCCAAACACACTACTGTTGTTTAGATGGTTATTCAGGCTTCTTTCAGATTCTGGTAGCACCCGAAGATCAAGAGAAAACAATATTCACTTGCCCATTTGGCACATTCGCCTATAGGAGGATGCCGTTCGGACTTTGCAACACTCCTGCCACTTTCTAACGGTGTATGATAAGTATTTTCTCTGACTTTGTCGAAAAAATTATAGAGTTTTTATGGATGATTTTACTGTACGTGGAAACTCCTTTAATGAGTACTTAGAAAATTTAGAAAAAGTCTTGGAAAGGTGTTTAGAGACAAATATAGTTTTGAATTATGAAAAATGTCATTTTATGGTTGATCAAGAACTAATATTGGGAAATGTCGTGTCCTAAAAAAGGATTGAGGTTGATCAAGCGAAAATTGATGTAATTAAGTCTTTACCTTACCCCGTCAGTGTACGTGAAGTTCGATCATTTCTTGGTCATGCAGGATTCTACAGGCACTTTATTAAGGATTTTTTAAAGATATCTCAACCTCTATGCCAATTACTCCAGAAAGATGAAGAGTTTGCGTTCAATGATGACTGCAAGAAAGCTTTCAATACACTAAAGGACAAACTAGTTTCGGCACCTATCATTCAACCACCCAAATGGGAGTTGCCATTCGAAATCATGTGCAACGCTAGCAATCAAGTTGTAGGTGCAGTATTTGGGCAAAGAGATGGAAGGGCACCTCATGTTATTTATTATGCATCCAGAAAGCTCAAAAATGCTCAATGCAACTACTCCATAACAGAAAAAGAACTCTTGGCTGTGGTCTTTGCGTTAGAGAAATTTTGCTCGTACCTACTTAGTACTAAAGTGATCATATATACTGACCATGCAGCCTTGAAGTACTTGTTCACGAAGAAGGAAGCTAAACCCAGGATAATTCGATGGATTCTCTTGCTCCAGGAGTTTAACATAGAAATACGCGACAAGAAGGGCTCAGAGAATGTTTTTACTGACCACCTTAGCCGTCTCCCTTCAAGTGAGCAGCCTACCCCTCTAAAGGACGAATTTCCATATGAGTATCTCTTTTCTATCCATAAAACAACTCCATGGTATGCTGACATTGTTAATTATTTGGTTTCTGGAATATTACCTGACGAGTTGTCTAGAACTGAAAAGGATAAAATAAAAAGAGATGCTAGGTATTTCATTTGGGACGATCCTTATTTGTGGAAACATTGTTCTGACCAAATTATTAGAAGATGTCTTCCTGAAATTGAAGTGCCTTCTATTTTGCAATTTTTCCATTCATATGCATGTGGTGGACATTTTGGTCCTAAGAAGACAGCTAGAAAAATTCTTGAGTGTGGTTTGTTTTGGCCAACATTGTTTAGAGATTCTTATCTATTTTTCAAGTCTTGGGAAAATTGTCAAAGAACTGGAAGTTTAGGACATAGGAACCAAATGCCACTCACACCAATTCTAATTTGTGAAATTTTTGACGTGTGGGGTATTGATTTTATGGGTCCATTTCCTTCATCTTTCGATAATAACTATATACCGCTTGCTATGGATTATGTCTCTAAATGGGTTGAGGCAAAAGCCACCCGTACTAACATTGCTAAAGTTGTAGTGAATTTTATCAAGGCCAACATTATTGTCAGGTTTGGAATCCCGAGAGCAATCATCAGCGATAGAGGCACACATTTTTGCAACAAGGTTGTAGAATCTCTTTTTAAGAAGTACAACATCAACCATCGTACTTTTACCGCCTACCATCCACAAACTAATGGCCAAGCTAAAGTCTCCAACAGACAGTTGAAGTTAATTTTGGAGAAGATAGTCAACCCAACAGGAAAGACTGGAGTATGCTCCTTGACGATGCACTTTGGGCTTACCGTACAGCTTACAAGACCCCCATTGGCATGTCACCTTACCGCTTGGTGTTTGGGAAGCCTTGCCACCTTCCACTTGAGTTAGAGCATAGAGCCTATTGGACTGTCAAAAATTGCAACATGAAGTTTGATGAAGCTGGTGAAAATAGAAAATTACAACTCCAAGAATTAGAAGAAATTAGGAGAGAAGCTTATGAGAATTCGAGAATTTATAAGGACAAGATGAAAGCCTTCCATGACAGCATGATTTCCAGGAAGCATTTTACAATTGGTCAAAAAGTTTTACTTTATGATTCTCGGTTGAAATTATTTCCCGGTAAGCTGAGGACCCGCTAGATTGGTCCTTTTCTTGTCACTAACTTATTTTCACATGGTGTAGTGGAAATTCAAAGTTTGGAGACTAACAAAATTTTCAAAGTGAATGGGCATCATTTGAAACCTTTTTATGAAGGTTTTCAGCAGCACAAAGTCGAGGAACATAACCTCGAACATATTTGGAAAAAAAAAAGGTTGTCGAGCCTTAGACACTAAACAAGGGCGCTTATTGGGAGGCAGCGCAATTTTCTAAACCACTTTCACATTTTTCATCATTTATTTCATTCAATTTTATCTTTTATTGCTATTTTCAAATTATTTGCATTTTGGTCATTCAACTTTTCTTATTTACACTTTCGCTTTCTTCCACCTTATAAAGGTTTGCTTTTTCTGTTGTGACGCTGATTCTCTTTTTCAGACCAAAAATAAATGAGTTTACTTTGAGTATAAATGGTGGGCAAGACAAAATAATAATACTAATAAGGGAGAGTTGGAGCAAAGATACCTTTTCTATGGCTTGGTATTGTCCACGTTTTAAAGAACATCAACTTTCAACTACACAATGCCACCTCATTAAAAAGCCCTCGTTTCTTTTATGCACTTCACTCTTTGTTATCCTCACCGTTGTTTACTTCCTAGAAGCACCACTGATGAGCTCGGGTTGGTCTGTGATGCCAAGATAATGGAGGCGCGCTCGGCGACCTGCTACAACTTCCAAGAACCGATTCGCCATGAACATAATGCATACGATACAAGAGGTATTTTCTTTCCTTCATCCCTTCACCTGCATTGTAATTTGCGATGAGGACACTGCAAGGTTTTGTGTGGGGATGGAGATTTGTGCTGTGAAATTAAGCTTGAGTTTGAGCTTCTATTTTTGAAGATTTGTTTTTTTGGTATGTTGAATGGGGAATGTCGGCAGATTTTCGAGATTGAGACTTGAATTGAATTTGAAATTATGTGCTGAGAATCCATGAGGAATGATTCTGATATTTGCTGTGAAATTGATGTTTTCTTGAAAGTTCTGACGTTTGCTGATATTTGGGAGAACTTTATTCTTTTTGTGCTGATTGGTTCTGGGATTTTCTAATGAAAATGAAGTGATCTGAACTTCTTGATTTTCCATGATGAAGACATGAGTTCTCTTGTTAATTTTCCATCAAAACCCAATCTGATTTTTTTCTGCACTTTTGGGATTGTGATCTCTGAAGTAATGGTCTGTGCTGAAATAATAATAAGGTTTTACATGTTTGTACTTAAACCTACATCATTTGACGAAGCTAATAGAGCCAAGTGAATGAGTTACTTGTGGTTTCTTAGATCAAACTGACCCTATGGGCAAAAGCTAATTAATGAACCTTGGCGAGATGTTGAGCCTTTAGAGATTACATATATTTAATCTCATGATTTCTTCTTATTCGTGATTAGTTCAGCCATGCAGTTTACCTCTAGAACTTGCATTAAGTACTTCCCAAGGCCACATCAATTTTGCATTTAGAACAAGGAAATGATGAGGGCAATTAGGATTTAACCACTTAGCCAAAAAGCCTACCCGTACATTAATCTTTAGTTAAACCCTTTTGAGCTATGAAAGCCTATTTTCTTTCTTGATTGAACCTACATAATTTAGCCGTTTATCCTCCTTCCTATCCTTATTTGAAGAGGCCATGGTGTGTGATACTTGTTTCTAGTTACTTTTGCTGAAAAGTGTTTAATTCCAAGAAGTTCACTTTGAAGTTTTTGTGAATTGTGAACTATTTTGCTACTGGAAAGTTGGTATTATAGGAATAAAGTTGCTGAAAAAAAAAGATGAAAAGAAGAAGAAAGTGCAGCAATATTATGGTGAATAAAAAGAAGAAGAAAGTGCAGCAATATTATGGCGAAAGTCTTATTTGAGCTGCTGAAATTAAGGTAAAAGAGTGTGGGTTAAGAGATGATGATCAAGATTTTGGAATTGAACCCCTGTGCTTTGATATATGGTTGATTTTCAGCGTATAGGTGTGTGGAAATTTTGTGTGCATGCTTTGTGGTTCTCTTCAATTTAGCCTCTTTCCTCCGGAATTTTCCTACCCGTAAACCCAGACCTATTACAACCTTTGTCAAGATCTTTTGATTCTTGTTCTGTTTGTGATTACATAGTGGTGGAGGTTAGACAAAAGTACAAGCTTATGGTAGGTGGCTGTATTGTGTTGAACATTGAGAGTTTAAACACTTTTGGCCTAAACACTTTTGAGTGTTAGAGAGAAATCCTTGTGAGAGCTAGTCCTTGTGGTACGAATGGTCTGGAACTTTCAGGAAAACTTGTTCACTGTGGTTTTTGCAGCTTCTATGCAACTGATAATGTTTTATCTACTTACATGTGCAATTCTTATGTTCATTTGGAAACCCAACAGTGACTTGTTGATTTGAGATTGTCATGGGAAGTCTCTGAGATTTTTCTAAAGTCCCTTACTATTTTCCAACTCTGTTTTAACGAGGACGTCCAAAGAGCTAGTGTGGGGGTGTTTGTTAGTGAGAACATTTGCTGAATATTTGCTTGATTTTGGAACTTATCTTATGCCGATCAGGATAAGATCGAGCATATTTTATTGTTTTGATTGAGTTGGCAGAAAATATTGTATTGAAAAAATTAAAGGGAGATTTTTTAGAAAAATCGGAGAAATCAGCTGAAAATCAAAGAGGACGATCTTGCACCCTGAAGCTATAAAAGGAGGAGGAAACAGCCTACGAAAGAGGAAGAGATGTTTCTATTTTTTTAATTCATTATTGTATTATCTTTTCTAGTTTTCTTGGCGAAGAATGTTTAAGAACTCCAACTTTGTCCTTTCTACAACCATGATAGAGTAATTCTTCTTCAGTTGAAGGTACAATCGAGATTGATTTCCAAGTTGTGAGGTTTTGTTCTTCAAGTAAATTCCTTGCCGATATTTATGAATTTCCAGATTTATTTTTAAGGTTTTTCTTGATTGTTGTTACAATAGGATCCTTGTGATAGCATTTGAGATTAACTGGAAGCTAATTAACTGGTTCTAGTCCGTAATTACTTTTACTAGTTGATGTTAGTTGCAATTTAGTAATGAAACACTAAAGGAATTTCATAATCTAATTTAAGTAAACCAAGCGGTTGAGTTTATTGGTTAGAGTTGGGTTCTTCTAATTCTTAATGCTGTTGATATGCTAAATTCAATGAAGCGTCTTCTTGGGTTATTTGTTAGCTAGGATCTATTAATGAGCGTCTCTTGATCGACTAATATTAAGGGAGAATTTTCTGTTAGAAGTGTCTTCAACAGTTATAACTAACTTATTGGTTAAAGAATATGTTTAATTATCAATGATCAATTTTAGAAATCAAGACGATGGTTGTGCTTTCGATTGAGTTTCAATACCCATGTTTGCAACTTTTCTCTACGGCAATTGTTTTATTTGTTTTCTTTATTTTTCTGTGCTTTATTCACAATCTGAATTTTAATCTCAAATCCCCCTTTATCTAATTTTTTAATCGAAAGGAATTGATAGTTACAACTCTTTGTAGTTCGACCCCATTTCACCACTACTACAAGTTTTCATTGTTTCAAGAACAGGAATTATTTTTGGTAGCCTGACGACCTATCAAATATATAGACTTAATGATAACATTTATATAAATACACAAAATAATTTTTTTTATTAGCTGTGTAATTATTTTAAATTAATTGTTCATTGTTATTAATTTTTATATACTAATATTAATTTTAAATCTTAATCATAATCCTATATTATTAGTTGTTAATTTTTGTTAAGTTTTATATATTAATGTCTTAATATATATACCTACTGACAATTTATTATATTATTAGTTCCTATATATTAATATTACGTGTTAATGCTAGGTATATATATTAGTGTGAAGCCTACATTATTAATTGATTATCATTATTAATTATTATTAACTTTTGTATACTAATATGTTAATATGTATAGCTCTTTGTTAAGTAAATATATACCTCTTTAGTAATCATACCTATGACTAGATAGTCTTAGGCGTGACTTCTACATAGTTGTGTCTTTCGTGGACGTTATTGGTGTTTTGTTTTTCTTAGCTTTTTCGTCAATGTTGATTAATAAATAGGCATCTTCTTATTAATTCTTTCATAATATAATTTTATTTTTAATTTATTTATAATTGTATTATTATTCATAAGTGATTTAAAATGGAAGATTTCTCGTCCGATGTCATGTAAATTATCAAAAGTATGATAGATCCATCAAAGCAGTTCAATTGTGAGCTTACAATGTTTTCATCCATTATTAATTATTATTACTAATTATTATTACTATATTATTTGGTGCCATATTTTAATTTTAATTTTATATGCTATTTATAACCGTCCATTATTAATTGTTCATTCTAATTAATTTTTATATGCTAATTTTAAATTTAAATCTTGATCATAACCTTGTGTTACTAATTGTTAGTTATTATTAATTTTTATATTAATATTATATATTAATATTAAGTATATATGTTATCGACAACCGTATTAATTGCTAATTATTATGAATTATTATATAATAATATAAGTTTATATAAATGACTATATAAATTAATTGTGTTATTTTTTATTAATATTAATTATTAATTGGTAAGTTAGCTAAAACTCATATTGGTTGTCACACCTGTGAGTATAAGTCACAATCATGATTTACAAGCATCGTTGTGACTTGTTAGCTTACCACCGTGAATTTTATTTAGTTTGTACTTTTTTAAAAGCCTTTAATATGGTGTAGTGTCAAAACGAGGTACGTATATAATTTTATCTTTTCCATTTTTACATTTGAATGTTGTTAACTTCCTCAGAATTTTTTCAACACATATAAAAAAGATAGTTTTCAACAGATCCCTGCAAAAATTAATACTAATAGGTTATAATTAATAAATGCAAAAATTAATATTAATAGATTGCAATTGTTAAGGTATATTTTATATATCTTATTTAGTTTTGGCATTTTAAATTGGACATATAAGAAAATTATTAATTGGATTGATGAAGATGGGTGGAGGTTGTGCTTTAAATGGATATGTAGCAGATATGAAGATTGTGTTTTAATTGGTCTTTAAAAAGGGAAGTGATATATATCACATATTGGATTAAATATACTTGCTGTCTAGATCATGATGGAATCTTAAAAAGATATTAAATCATGTGATCTCCTGGTTGTTGTAGTAGTCTATCAAAAACACGCATGTGAAGAATCCTTGTAGGTGCGGTGCGGCAACTGATGATTTGGTGAGTTGGCAAGTTTTAGGGTGTGAGTTTTTTTTGAAGACAAGGAAAAACGTTGCTGCTGCTTTTTTTAAACACATAAATCTTTATTATGTGGGCTGAAACCATATGTGTAGCTGCTGTGAGTGTTAACGTTCAACTCATATACAACAGTGGGTATTGATGTGTGCTTTTCTATTGATTATAAACTTGTGTGTTGCTTGGACAAGCATATGGGATTTACGACAACCAAAGACTAATGGGATGTGAGTTAGTTGTTTAATTAATCTGTGATTCGATTGTGAGTTTGTGAGTCACGAAATAAAAAAGAAAAGAAGAGTGGGATGCGCACTTCTGAGTTTTTTTTTATTTCTATGGTTGTTGGCTGAGCATACGTTGGGATTATTTTTAGGTGTGGTCTGCATATATTGGTGTGGTGTTTTTCTGGTTTGGAGGCTGCACACATTATCATCGTTTTTGAGTGGGTGTTGTCTGTGGTACACAGGTGTCGTATTTTCTGATTTGGAAGCTCAGCACATTGGGTGATATATGTTTTTCGTGGGAACACAGTGATCAATCTCTGTGAAGAAAGTTCATTGTCGGGTTATTTGGAGGAGACAAATCTATAGGGAAGTCTTTCTTTTGTCTTAAGTAATTTTTTGTTTAATTTTCAGTTGATTAAATACTCGAGCTATTTTTATTTATTATTATTTTGAGTGAAAGTAGTTAGAAAAATCCTCTGTTGAGGTTAGTATGAGGCGATCGTACTATTGAGAATGAAATTCTTTCACAGGTAGTTAGGTTATGAGATAATTGCAGAGATTGATAGATGTTGTGTTAAACCAATTCTGGTAATTCTATTGAACTCCTGTGAAAGTGATTAAGCTAAGTGAGGGTCCCGCAGACTTAGGCAAAAAGTGCTGAACTGCGTTACCAAATTTTGGTGTTTCTTTATTATTTCGATTTTGCTTGTTTTATTTTATTGACGACAAAGAAGTTTGGGAAAAGTTGCGAAATAATTAACTCCCTTTGTTTTTTCAGTAATTAATAAATTAATAAAACTAATCATGACTGGCCAAAACTTTGTTCTATATTTTCATCATACCTAAATAAAAATAGTTCATGTTCTAGATATCCATAAATCAAATACAATTATTACCTGAAGAGATATCATAAATCAAATATACTTATTACCTGTTTCCGCCGTAATAATATGACTTGTTACTGTCAATTTTTTGTCGTATTCTGAATAATTCAGCCTCTTTCTTTTAGCTGCCAATAAGAATAATTTAGAATAATTCAGCCTCTTTCTTTTAGGCTCCAATAAGAATAATTCAGTCTCTTTCTTTTAGCCACCAATAAGAGATTATGTTTAATTAAAAGATGTGACAAAATAATTATTTCTTTTCTGAACATTTGTCAATCGAACGAATCTGTATGATTTCTTCTTCTTTAAGCATATAAATGTTATGTTCTCATAAGGCGTTCCTCTATACCTAAACTATAAAAAGCTATATATTCAACACGTCGCATCTTTTATATTTCAATAAAGAAGAGTTGCATTTAAGTTCTTCGTTACCCTTTTTAACTGGTTCAGTTTATTAAATTTTTTTTGATGTTTAATACAGTACATAAGAAAAATTACGTTTAACACATGTTTTGTTCCGTTAATTCGTGATTCCTTATTATTATCTTGTATGAAATATATACTAAAGTTATTTTCCCCATTTTATTATTTTTCAATGCGGCTCCATTAGCGACGTGACTTAGAGTTACGGCAGAGAGAATCTCACAGGTGTGACTTAACATGACACGCTCTCATATTCATTTTAACATATTATGTTCATTCGTCGTTCTTTATTGTTGTCTTGTATGAATATATAATAAAGCTATTTTCTATATTTTATTGTTTTCCGGCTTGACTTCCTCACCGACTTGACTAAGAGTCACAGCAGGTAGAGTCTCACGCACCGTAAGATTTATTTTTCTACCATTTTACTTTCATCAACTTTTTAATAAACTTCACAACAGATATATGTTACATCTATCTTATAATCATGATTATAATGTTGTGTTAAATATATAATTAAGATTTTCTGTATCTTTTTTATCAACTTATAGGAAAATCCTACATGGCAATTAGATGAACTTTTTAACAAAGTTGAGAATAGGAATTACATCCATCACATTATTTGTCTCACATCTTATCCTTTATTGTTATTCTGTATTCTATACAACATTGATTAATTTTACAAACCTTTATTTAATAATATTAATGATATATATAATTAAATAATAGTAATAGTATATATATTTATATATATCTTCAATTATAGTAACGTAAATATATCTAGCATCGATATTATAATAGTTACATAATATATTCTTAATTTATATATAAGGAAGTCAGATGTTGTTAAAGAAATAATTCATAATTTTTAAAAAATTATTGTTAGTTGACATTCATTTTTCTATCTTTTTATTTTTCTATCGTTTTACTTCCATCAACTTACCACATAATTTTTTAATTAAATTATAACTAATTAGTTAATTAAAATATAATTATCGCATATATTTTTTTCATTTTAAATATAATATATATATATAACTAATAGATTAATTAAAACATAATTAATAGATTGATTAATTAATTAATTAATTAATTAAGATATAATTAAATGTTATTATTCATTATTAATTATTGTTAAGTTAATTAAGCCTAGGAGTCAGATAATCATGCCTGCGACAAATACATATTTTATCATTTCTTAATTAAATATAGTTAATTAATTAATTAAAATATTATTAATAATTATTAACATATAATTATTTAATTGGTTTATTAAATCATTATTAATAGATTAATTAATTATTAATTATTAACAATTAATTATTACTTATGTTATCATTAATGCCTATGACAAATTTATTTTTTCATTTTTCATTAAAT
The DNA here is from genome assembly GCA_027575705.1 of Erythroxylum echinodendron. Classification (NCBI taxonomy): domain Eukaryota; kingdom Viridiplantae; phylum Streptophyta; class Magnoliopsida; order Malpighiales; family Erythroxylaceae; genus Erythroxylum; species Erythroxylum echinodendron. Next base: position 7,487,606 of record JANZXR010000172.1, read on the forward strand.
ATACTTAAAATATAATTAATAAATTAAAATATAACTAATTGCTTGAAACAAAACTTGGAATCCATTTATTTTTTTAATTTCTTCCTTGCTATAAATTTTCAAATTCTTTAATTTAAAATTGTTAATTTAAAGTTATTTATTTTATTAATTCTTTTACCTCTTTTCTTAGATATAATTTTATCCACAATTACACAATTCTATTTTACCTACAAAATTTTATATTACACAAACATATATATATATTTCTTCATTTTAAAATAGGTGGGCATTATACTCATATAAATTATCACTGCACGTCTGCGCAGTGTCCCTCTGCTAGTTCACTATATATTCATATAGTTTAAAACACTAACACATTCATAATGGATCTTAGTTGTGCTCTTATTAGAGGTAGATGCAAAGAGTTGAGGCCAACATAGTAATAGCCACATGGGTTTCAACGTTGTGAATGTAAATGACATGCGAATCCGAGTCACCCTTAATTTGTGATCAACATCATGGATGGAAGGGCACTACAAAGATCAAGAAATCAGGGCTTGACTTCTGGAATTTACTGAACTAATTTCAAAGTACTAACAATTAGGCCTAAATTAATGGGTTCTCTTCTCTTTTTGTGCCAAAATTAAGTTTTTGATATGTACGTCTGTTAGTTTCCATTATCAGAAATCGTACTCTAGATCTCAGGCAATAAGACCAGCCACGTAGTGAAGCCTGTGCTAATGCTATAATAAGTCCGAACAGGAATTTATAATTTTAAAACTATACTTCAGTCTTTCAGCTACCATTTCGTAGGAGTGAACAGAGTTGGTATGAACAGAAATAGAGTGGTTGGAAGGCCCTTCAAATAAGCAAAAATTTGTTTGAGTCAGGAGGAAGTTCATGTCAGAACCAGACATTTCATCATCATCAACTTGAGGAACGGGTTAATTTTCTGTTAACTAGGTTTAACAATCGAGAAACAGTTCTTTGGAATGGCCAGACTGGTTTGGTGGTGGGGATCACTCATTTCAAGAACGTGAATTTTCTGCCTATAAACGCACCCCCACATGCTACTTGTAAAATACAAGCATCGTACTTGCAAGTAACAACAATTGATATTATAAGAAAAGGCCCACTTATGGTAGCATTTCATCCTCGGAAACCCTCATCTCAAGTACCTTTCCTAGTTATATAATGTGCTTATTGTCGTTTTAAATATTACCAACTTGCAAACTCCCTTTCCACAACGCGTTTCCACATGCGTTTCCACATTTAAAGGCTTCTTTGCTTGCCCTCCTTAACACTTGACAACCCAGATAATTTCATGTCTTGAAACCAGCCCAACACCAACCCTAAGCTCAAAAGGCTCAAATATTTGATCGCTTTTCCTGTTTCCAACACAATCCCCATGGGTTCCTTTTCTTTCGCAGAGGGTAACTCGAATTGGACAGCCAAGCAGAACAAATTGTTTGAAGAGGCCCTGGCAATATACGACAAGGATACTCCTAATTCCTGGAGGATTATTGCCAACATTGTGGGGGACACAACTGAGGAGGAAGTGAAGAGGCGATACCAGATCCTTGTAGATTATGTCAAACAGATCGAATCAGATAGAATCCCGCCTCCTGATTACAAAGAAGAACCGAGTATCAGCGAAAGCGACATCAACAACCAATAGCAAAGGTAACAATTTATGCCTCCTGTGCGTGAAACTTTGACATTTATTCCACCTCAAACTATCCTATCCTGTCCTGAACTCTACGGACTCTTCATTAATTGATTTATCACATATATATTTCCTCTTCATCTTTAGTTTTCAACGAAATATATGTATGAAACATCATAATCATCAGGAAAAGATTGCACAGTTTTTACTATCTGTTAATTAGCATTACATTTGCACTCAACGCTTGATCTGTCACGGAAACATGAGAAAAAAAGCTTTCGAATTTCGTTAACATTAGTTCTTTCTTGTTTCTGACTCGTTCAATCTCTCTACAGGCTGGAACAATTAAAGCTCCAATGAAGGATGGAACGTTGTGGTAGAGACAACCTGAGCCTGATGTAGCATCTTTCACCCTTTTGTTTCCCTTCTTTTTATAATAAATCTTCAATGCGTTCTGAAATTTTCAAAGGAATTAGTTTCGCAAAAATCCTGCTTTGTTGTAGTTGCTTTGAACTGTTTCCGTCGGCTGCTCAACATAAAGCAACTGTGTTAATAACTGTTAGTTTTTCAAATTTAAAACACAGACAGAAAAATTAAACATGCAACTAATAAATCGATAACTAAAATTTGATAATGCAGTTCGGTACACTCTACTTATATATACAGGGCTTTCACTCAGCTTAATCAACTTTTATTGTGATACAATAGTTTTACTCAAAATTTTATTGAGCCGACACACTCACCCCTTGATACTATTCACTAGTACTTATACCCCGTAAAAATATATCACTCCCCAATAACACGATCACCTTGTGCTAACCTCAACAGAAAATTTTTGCAACAATGATCGACAATAAAGTTGAGAATAAAAACTCAAGTGATTGAATCAAAAACAACTTACACAAGAAAATGCTTGAGATAAATACAATCCCTTAATTATGCAGCTTCATCAACTTAAAGTGTAGGAAGTTGTAGAACAACATCTATTGTGAACATTTGGGAATAATCAGTGAATAGTCCATACATAGCAACTTCAAGAAGTCATCAATCAACTAAGTGTTTTACCACTAAAACATCACAAAAATGCAGCTGCACACTTCATAAATATTCTGCTCGTTTTTTCCTCGCAAAACGATAATGCAACAGTCTAAATCGTTCATATTATGTAGAGAAATACAACAAAAAATGATTGTTCAAATCACCGAAAAATACAGTTGCTAAAAATAAATGAAGTCACCAAAAAAAAACAGCAAATCACTAAAAAATCTTCTGCATATTATCTTCAATAAAGGTGATCTTATCTATAATAAATCCTATTTTCTCTAAGATTTTATCTTTCACACTATCTTATCTTCAAGAATCCCACACAAAGTAAATTTCTTATTATAAGGATAATCCAAATATATCTAACTATATCCAATTACAAATAATGCCCAAAATAATTGATAAGATATCTTAACAATCTCCCTTTTTTTGACATTATTTGTCACATATAAGAACTCTCCCTTAATAAGATAATTGGACACTCTCCCTTAATAGAATATCAAGTTCCAACTAAAATTAAGTTCACATTCAATAGTCACCAATAAAGCATAAAATAGCGGATGAAAATAAACAATCCTATCTTCCCCTTGGGACAAAACAATGTCAAAATGAAGAATATCTTTAATACGATCAATCTCACTAAATAGGGAGGCATAAAAACCAATAGTAGGTGCATTTGAAGAATCATAAGCATATAGTGCAACAATTAGCAGTAGGTACAACGGAAGAATCACAAGCATATAGTGTAGTAGCAGAAGGATAAGATGACAATTTACTACCAGTCGATACACATCCCAAGATATCATTACTCACTTCAGTTCCATCCTCATAAGACTAATCCCCATTAAATTCATAAACCCCAAAAATCCATTCAACGAATCATAATCAAACTTAATCAATATCTCCCTCACATAAATCATATGAAAGCATAAAGTTGTATCATCCAAAACACCTTTATCCAAATTGCAGTAAAATTCTCGCACTAACTCAGCATCAAAATGTTATGGCAATAAAGAAGCATGTAACAAATTCCTATCAGTCAACAAAGCATCCAAATTAAATTGTTTAGATCAATTTATAGAATGATTAAGAACAAACCTAGTTAAAGCAAGAGTATCCCATCGCTATTGTTTGCCAAAGAGATGAAGTAGCTGACGATGATGAAGATGTTGAAGACGGAGACTAACCCTCAATTACCTTATGATACAATCTTCCTCTATAAGCAACGAAGTCAGCATAATACACTGGTGGAACTAGTGATACAGGTTTTATGTACTGGGCAAATGTGAAACATATATTATATATGAGCTTGTCTAATTGGTCAAATGTGAAACTATGCTCATCCCATAAATATGATCATTCAAGTTTTGCATTTCATCCCACCAGTCTAATGCAAATTGTCAATGAAATCATATTGCTCAAACTCATACAACCCACGATATAGAAAGAAACTAGGATAAAGCTTGAAAAATCCAAATCATAGAAAATCCAAAACTTCCTGTAGATACAGAACTCATAAATCATCAAGTATAGCCCCATTTTCACATCAAATATACTATTCAACAAGTAAGAAAAAGTCAAACAGACACCAATCAATTGAACCTTAGAAAATTCACAAATAAAAAAGTCTCAATGTTAACTCCTTTAAACTCCTTTTTCTTAAATAAACAACATCAATTTACTTAAAAAATTTAAAGAACATAGTCTTAGTACCCCTCAAATAAATTCAAATATGGACTTATTCCATGTCACATTATTTATGTCGTCAAATGTCTGGTTGGTTTCCTCCTCAGAAGCAACCAATTGGTCCTTTGTCTAGTTGGTTTCTTCTCTAGTAACAACTAACTATGGATCTAGATAATTTATATTATTAACTCCCTTGTGTCTCTGTTTTGATGTGTGAGGCTGATTTTAAAGGTTTTCTTCCACCACCTTATCAATCATTTGGTGCTATAGAGTATATTATCATATACAGCTGAATTGTAAGAAGTAATAACCTATAATATGTAGCAATTATCCACCAATCTTCTACCACTCACTAAACATTCTCCTTGTTTGGTTAACACCCTGCATTCATCACTAGTAAATTGAACTAACAATCCATCATCACAAAGTTGACCAATACTTACCAAGTTAGCTTTTAAACCATCCACGTGAAGCACATTTTTTAAAGTAGCATTCCATCCATGCAAAAGAAGAAGTAACGGAGCCATCCATGCAACTTTGATTTCCATCAAGTAGTTTCTTTCACCTTTCATATGTCGTGAACATCTACTGTCAAAATACCATCTATTTTAAGAAGCAGCACACATTGATTTAAGAGTCACAATTGCTTGTGGTTAGTTCTTTCTAACCCAAATCTCCTTTGGTGGCTTCTCCTACTGAAGGTTCTTCCAAGAACATCTAAATTTTCTGTTTTGAGCATTATGGAATAACATTTGCAGTAGTTTTTAACAATTTGGCCTTATGTGAACCTTTACACCACAAAAGTAACATGTAGGAACAAGCTTTATTTGTAACATCCCCTCACTTATGGGAAGGGCATTTTGGTCATTTTGGTAAATTGTAATGGGTTAGGAGTATTTTAAAG
>JANZXR010000172.1:7492984-7507749 GCA_027575705.1 Erythroxylum echinodendron
GACAATACCTGGAGTGATGGCGGTAGAGGCCGGGCTCTACAGTAGAGCGCGAGGCCCGAGAGGCCGAGGCTCTACAAAACGAGAGAGAGAGAGAAAGGGGATAATATGTAGACTTCGGTGAATTTGAAAAGAGACCCAAGCACTTTAATAGCAAGGGCTTCACGTGCTCTCTCCACTTCGTCCATTGCACAATTGCACGAAGACACCTAATTATTTACCTAATATTTTCTACTACAATGCCTAATATGCATGATGACATATATAGGCAAATATATGTAAATTTCTAATTTGAATACGGAAGCCGCAGATGCAGAGAAACAGTAAAGAAAGAAAGAAGTATGATCAAGAGAAGTGTGTAAAGAGAAAATAAACGGAGCACAATTTAGGAAGCAAAAAGATTATTACCAGTTAAATCAGAAACAAAGCCATTAAGCCAGAGACGAAGAGCGTGAGTGAGGCTAGAAGAGAGAGAAGTGTGCTACTATGTGAGTGAGAAAGTTTGCTGGGAACAACAGGAGAGGGGTAGAACTTGTCCAAGAGAAAGAAACCTATTCCAGATGTATGCAGAATACGTAAAGATGGAGGCGGGTTGCGGTCTAAACAAAATAATATAAATTAAATTCTATCTAGACCAAGTAGAGGCAAGCGCACCCCGTCGACAAGTAATATAAATCGGTAAGAACCGAATATCGTACCCAAGGAAATTCCAACATGTAAGACAATTAAATTAATTGATGAAAAATTACTCGAACGATCAAGAATTGATTGATTTGAAAATAAAATAAAATAAAGTAAGCAAATCAAGGAAATATGAAAAATGCAGGGTATGAATTAAAACAATTAGATTTAATCAAATGACAAAAATCGGTTAAGGTATTAGATTTCAATTGGATTGGACACTAAAAATAAAATTGAAATGGTGGATTGATTTAATAAATACTTCACTTAAGCAAGTCGAACCCAATGTTCATAGGTATTCCCTTCTCTTCTAAATCCGAGTCACCACTTGATTCATAGATAATTCAGAATAAAAGGTGTTAAATACAAGAAGCCTAAAATTAAGTTCGTTAATCTTAGGTATCCTCATATAAGATCTTAAGGTTGGTCTACACTTTAGTTTCAAGTATGTCGCTCGATTAATTTTCCGACAAATTAAATCCCATTGGTTGTGGCATTCAATCATCTAAGGTCTTAATATAGGTGATCAAGCTAAATTAGGACTGAATATGCATTTAATCAAGCAAAAATCAATACCACAAAAATTATCCTATCCAATGTCAATCTTAACCTTAACTAAAAGAAAATTTACTCACACATATTCATCAATGTAACAGAAATCATGATCATAACATATGTTTACATTGATTAAATCCACACAATTAAAAAAAAAAGCAAATTAAGAACACCCTTTTTTTCACAGCTGAATTTTCTCTACTGCTGATGTCTTCTACCGTTGCTGTATTTTCTCTCCTCCCTCCTTGCCACTGTAGCTGATGTGACGAATTAAGTGAAAGGTTTTTGGTCCACCCCACTGTTCACGTAATCTTTCTATTCACGCTTTCTTCTTCAAGCAGCTCTCTCTTTTATTTCACGCTATCCGTCTTCACACCCTCCAATGGCTGCTTTCTTCATTTTTCTTTTCTCTCCACATTACTCACATTGTCTTCATTTTAAAGCCACCAGCTGCTTCAACGTGTGTCCTTCTTTTATTGCCTTTCCATTAGCTGCTTCAATTTGTTCTTCAAAGCCACCAGCTGCAACGTTCTCTCCCACCAACTCAACGTCTTTCTCTCCACCAGCTGCTTGTGTCAACCTCCTCCTTTGTTTGTGTGGAGTGGAGAGTGTATATTGATGGTGCAACGTGAGTGGAGAGGAGAATGGTCAGTGAGGGTTGTGCGTCCGTGTCTTTTTTTGTTCTCTGCTAACTTTTTTTTAATATCCTCACACACCCAGCTGATTTCTCTTTTCACGCACAACTACTGGCTTCAGTATTTTCTTTTCACTCCTTCCTTTTTCTGCTGCCGCAAATGCTTCTTGTTTCTATCTGTTCAATGTCCACGCCCCCCATTCATGCCTAACCCTCTTTTCAGCTCTCTTGTCGCAGCCATCTTCTTTTCTCTCCATTCATATTCTTTTGTTTAATATCCACCAGCTGCTGTTTTCTTGCGTGATTCTAGGAGAGTTTTTATCCACCTTAATTCACTCACAAAACTCTTTTACGTTGCTTTCTCCTTTTTGGTTTCTTTGTATTGAATAAATTCCCATCCTTCACATTCCTTCAACGCCAAATCTGATTAGGTGGTATCCTTGCTTATTTAGAGGGCTTTTCTTGCTTTATACTCTTAAATGTTCCAAAGTCAATATGTGCCTAAAATTAAAACAAATAACTTTTAATTAGTGCAATTTAAATATTAAATGGACAAGAGTCTAGCAATTTATGTATCAAAAATTAATACAAAATGCCCATTAACAGGGCGTAGCATCTTTAGCTATTCCCATGTCTCCTGGAATTATGGTGCTTAGGAATGGTTATTCTGTAAGTTTTATTTTAACCAAACACAGAATACTTAAATAAGTAGGAATAGAGGGGTAATAGAATACCTATTACCCTAAACCAAACAGCCTGTAAGTGATGAAGTAAACTACTTAGGTTCACTTTCACTTAAGTTTTTCCTTTTGCTTTTTTGTTTGTAGTCTTTTTAACAAATGTTTAAAATTTATTATATTTTAAATATGAATGATTAAACAAATAAAATATTAAAATTATTTTTATTTAATGAATATTTATTTTTAAATTTATGAATTTTAAGATATTTTTATTTAAAATATATTTTAACTAAATATAAATTTTGAAATTGTTTTTATTGTTTGTATGTATGACTTTTGTTACTTATGAAAGGAAATAAAGTACACGTGACTTTTGTTGATTATGCATACTTTATATGAGAAGAGTGTGAAGTTGTCGTGAAAGTATTGTTCATTGTTCTTTCAATAATTTAATAGTCTAAAAGAGCATTTTTTTTAATTTTGATGAGAAAAAGCATTATGTACAATGGTAAGCAATATTTCATTATTGCTTATGTCATTACATGGTTATACTGATTATTTATAATATATGGTTATCCTATTTTTGATACCAATCTTCTTATATTGGTTGCCCTTGTAATAATTACAAAGTAAACATGTGTATCAAATGTTAAGCCTAATAGTGGTCAAGATTTGTAATTGTCTTCCTTACCCACAACTCAAGTTATAAGGAATATTTAATTGTTTTCATCACAATGAATTGTAACTAACAAAGTACTTCTAAGGAAAGTCTTCAAAAGACATCTATTATTAGTGTCTTTATTTTCTATCTTTTTATGTGTTAATTTTCTTTGTTTTTGAGGTTTGAAGTTATACTTAATAGAAATTAATTTTGTTTTATGTCAAGGTGTATTTTGGAACTAAATAGAAAGAACTACTAACATTTTGGGACAAAAAGAGTTGAACCTAACTAGACATGGCCTGGAGCAGTGATGCCTATGTGACAGTCAGTAGTAGTACGTTTAACGCATACAAATTGATGGGCTAATACCGTTCAAATCAGCCACAGTCCATCCAAAAACATCTTTGTAATTTTTTAACATACTCAATAATTATGCAAAGATATTAGCTTGCTCAAAATAATAATAGGAAGAGTTTTGTGCTCGCCTAAATACACATATTTCAAATGACCTAGAAGAGCCTTCAACTCTAATTTTGGTGGTTGTATAAGAGATGACAATAACTTCGAATTATTTCTAGTTAGCTCCAGAAAACTTACCTATTCCTCCAAGTATTTGCTCCACTATAAGATCTGGATAGTGGTATCCAACTCCTCAGGAACGGCAAGATAATCAGCTAATGTTTTGCCTTCTTGAATATCCAAGTTATTTTCCAATGGAGTCTATAATTTATCTGGTTCATCTAAACAAAATGTTTTATGCATTAAGTATTAAGAAAACTCACAAAAACAAAAGATTGATCATCCCTAGGAAATTTCATAGCATCATAAATATTGAACTTAATCACATCACCATCAAACTCCATAGTTAAAGACCTATAATAGACATCAATTTTTATTTTATAGGTTTTCAAAAATGATCTTCCCAATAAAATTGGAACTGAAGTGGATGAATCTTCATTACCCATTTGTAAGATAAAAAAATCAGCAAGAAAAATCATATTATCAACTTGAACTAAGACATCCTTAAAAACACCCTTAGGATAGGCATTAAATCGATCAACAAGTTAGATTATGACACTAGTTTCTTTCAAAAGCCCCATATTTAGAGATTCATAAATAGATTGAGGCATAACATTAATCGATGCACCTAAATCCAAGAATGCTTTCTCAAATTTCAGATTACCTAGTTTATAATAGATTGCAAACATACCTGGATCTGTACACTTAGGAGGTAACTTCTTTTGCAGCACAACAGAAACATTGTCACTTAATCGCACCTTTTCATTGCCACTTAACTTTCTCTTTGAGGTACAGAGTTCCTTAAGAAATTTAGCATAACGAGGAATTTGTTTAATAGCATCAAGTAAAGGAATATTAACCTGTACCTTGCAAAAAGTTTCCAGAATTTCTTTCTCTTACTCCTCCTTCTTTTGCTTGGCAAAATGACTAGGAAAAGGAGGTTGTACACTGAACTTAGACGTGACAATGCAATAATCACCCTCCTTTTTCTCTTGTGATTGCTTTGGAACTTCTTTCTCTACTTCTTCTTCAACCTCTTGCTTAGAAACCTTTAGGGTAAGTTCCTTTAACTTTTTACCACTTCGAAGTGTGATAGCACGAGCACTCTTCTTTGGAATTATCTCAGGTTAAGAAGGGAGCTTTCCTGAATTTTGTGCCTCCAACCTATTGATGGAAATCGTCATTTGGCTCATTTGAAGCTTAAGATTCTATATGTTGGCTTACATATCTTACTAAAATTTCATGGTATTTTGTTCAAAGTTCACAGTATTCGTGGCCAATGTCTTGACTATGTCCTCTAAGGATTAATTTTCACCTGAACTTTGTCCCATTTGCTATTGCTACCTAGTCACATAAGGTTGTTTATATGATTGAAAATTAAAACTTACTTGTTGTCCCTGATTGTTCCCATAATGGAGGTTTGGATGATCTTGTCGACCTGGATTATATGTATTTAAAAATAGGTCATACTTCCTTTGAGGTCTACCCAAATAACCACTCATTGCCTTGGCTTCTTCAACTTGGTCTTGTTGTAGAGTAGGACACATATCTGTGGGATGGCCAACCATAGAACAAATACCATAAGTCTTAACTTTCTTTTTCCTAGATACCGCAAGTTGAAACACCAAAGAATTCAAATAATCTAATCTTCTCTCCAACGACGAAACTCTAATTTCATTAACATGTCTTGAGCCATAATCATTCTGAGCTACAAATTGTTGAGAGTTAAAAGCCATAACTGAAATCGGTCCCATGCATCTGCTAGTATCTTATCAATTATAGCTCCTCCAGTTGCAGTATTGATCATACTCCTCTCAGTTGGTAAAATACTTCCATAAAAATATTGAATCAACAGTTGATCGCTGATTTGATGATGGGGGTAGATTGCACACAACTTCTTAAATCTCTTCCAATATTCATATAATGACTCCCAGGTGTTTTGTCAGATGCTACAGATTTCTTTTCTAACATTGGCAGCTTTGGGAGATGGGAAAAACTTATCTAGAAATAGGTTCTTCATCTCTGCCTATGTTGTAATACTTACAACAGGTAAATAATATAACCAATCTTGGGCATCATCCTTCAACGAAAAGGAAAAAGCCCTCAGTTTTATCTACTCTTCGGTGACATTAGTAGGCTTCATCCCTATGCAACCAACATCAAACTCCTTCAAGTGCTTATAAGGATCTTCTCCTAATGTGCCTAAAAAAAGGGTAACAAGTGAATCGGTCCCGACTTTAACTCAAAAGTGTTATTATCACCCAAATTCAAAAAATTAATACAGCGAAGCTGCTGGTCCTCAGCTGGAGCAGCCAGTTGGCGTAAAGTGGCAGCCATGTTCCTTTATCTCTGTCATTCTTCTCTTAGTACTTATTTCCTTTCTTTCGTCTGTTTTCTTTATGCCTTTGCTGTTTTCTCAATTTCAAGATTGGACTGTAAATTTTCATATTAATTCAAACGTGTAATATACATAAACCGTCAAAAATTTCCCAACAACAACAACAAAATTTGGTGAACGCTCTCGCCTATAACCAAATATAAAAAGAAACCAACTTCCTACAACATAAATTAATGTAGTGGTGGAAAGTAGGGATCGTTCCCACGAGAAATTCAGACGTTAGTAGTTACGCAATGAAAGGGGGTTTTAAATTGTGAATTAAACAAAATTTAATTGGAATACGAAATTGAAAAATAACTAATAGCAAAATAATGAGAATTTAACAATTAATAGGAATAAACATTGGTTTCTGATCTCCTTCATTATTGAACTTACGTTGATCACCAACACTAAAAAAATCAATTTATTGGTTAAGCATTCGTCGGGGTAAATTTCTTTACCTATTTTCTCTTATATTTAGTTAACCAAAACATGTATTCAAATTAACCCTTACTAATTAATAACTTGGATATGATATCACATTTAATTAATTAATATCTTTGCGAATCAAGAAAATCAACGAATTAGACAACATACATATGATGTATATTTAGCCTAGACAACTATTTCTCCTAGAATCATGTCCCTAATGTAGTAGACAAAAATCCTAGTTGCTACTTTTCATTAAAAGAATTGAACATCAACTTATTTAATCTAGCAATTGATTGAAAAAAATCACAAGCTAGTTGCGCACCTAGTTATAAAATCAAACAATCAAATAATAACCTAGAAAAATAATTAATACTTGACATAAATCGATTCAAATAAAGAACGTAAGTCTCGTAACATTCAGAGTTCAATAAACTGGGATTTTATAAACCAAGAAATAAGAGTTTAGTTACCCAACATCACAATTTTTCCTAACTATTTGGGACTGTCCACGTTTGGGGCGTTCTTGATTTTCTTTTTTGTTTCCTATCCAGTCACCATCCTTGTTGCTTTATTTTTCTCTTTTTTTGCTGGGCGTTATCCTCCCCTATGGACGTGTTCTGTTCCCCTTTTTCATTGCTTGAACTTCCACCTTTTCTTCTCTATTCTATTATACCCTATTGTTGTGTTGATGTGACAAATAAACATTGGTGTCCACCTTACTGTTTTTGCGTAAAACCCTTAGCTGTGCGTTTTAAGCAAAACACATGGTTTGTGTTTTTAGCGTGTCGCTGTAGTCTGCGTTTTATCTCCCATAAGTTAGTGTTTTGGTTCTTCCCCTGTTGCTGGAGTTTTGCTTATGCTTCGTTGTTGTATTGGTCACCTGCTCATGAAACACGCACACGTTACTTGCTTTCCACATGCTGCGTGCTACTGTTTTGTATTTAGTGAATTAATTGTTGGTCTATAAACAGTGTCACTTCTCCTTTAAAAACCTACGCTCACTCCTTTCTACTCTGCAGCCTTCAAATGCAAGGCTAAAGCCTAAAACAAAATCTCTAAAAAATTCTACTGTTGACTGTTACATAGGTATCACTGCACGAGGCCATGTTTAACTAGGTTCAACGCCTGGTTCAACTCTTTTTGTCCCAAAAATTTTTCAATTGTTTCTATTTGGTTCCAAAATACACCTTGATATAAAACAAGATTAATTTCCATTAAGTATAACTTCAAACCTCAAAAACAAAGAAAATTAACACACAAAAAGATAGAAAATAAAGACACTAATAGGTTTTTATTAGCTAAAAGATGTATGCATCAGAACTTCTACAAAGGTTTGGAAGGGGAAAAAGTAATTTTGGGCAATATTTAATTGTTCTTAGTACTATGCTTTGGAAGGATGATGATGGAGTTAAATTGGATAAGACTTATTACAAAACAATTGTGGGCAGTTTGATGTATCTCATAGCTACTTGTCCACACATGATGTTTGTGGTGAATTTAATAAGTAGATATATGGAGAATCCTACTGAGTTGAACTTGCAGGTGATAAAATGGGTGTTAAGATATTTGAAAGGAATAATTGAGTTTGAAATTCTTTATACGAAGGGAGGAGATAATGAACAATTACTTATACAGATAGTGATTATGTTGAGGATTTGGAAGATAGGAAGAACACATCAAGCTATGTCTTTCTTTCTACTTAGTTCAGGAGCAATATCATGGTCATTGAAAAAATAACCAGCGGTGAGTTTATCCACTACCGAAGCAAAATTCATCGCTATAGAAGGGTGCTAGAAATAATCTTATATTTATTTGATTGTATTGCTTGTTTCTGGTTCTGTTTGTTACGTAAAGGCTATATATATGGCCATGTTTCCCATTGAATCAAGATGATATTTCTCCAAACTTCTTTTATACTACTTTGCAATAATTATCTATAACACAAACTTGAAATATGGGGTATGAGAATATTTGAGACTTAAAGAGAGTTTCATGAATTCGATAAACCCTATAAAAAAATAGTTCTTTAAACAAATCATTAGAGGTCATATCATATATTCCCTTTATAATATAAATTGAGAATTTAAAACAAAGATCCAAAAATATTTGTATTCTTCTTTACTCTTTGAAAGTCCCGAAGGCTATAGTTTCACAAAAATCCTGTTCTACTGTAATTGCTTTGAACTGTTTCCATATATTGTTTAATACATAGCAATTGTGTTAATAACTGTTAATTTTCCAGAATTAAAATATAGGCAAAAAATCAAATAAGTAACAAATAAATTAACAACCAAAATTTGTTAAGGCAATTCGGCACATCCGACTTATGTTTACGGAGCTCTCACCCAGCTTAATCAACTTTCACTTGTGATACAGTAGTTTTACTCAAGGCTTTATTGAGCCGACCCTCTCAATACTTGACACTATCCTCTCGCACTCACATCTCGTGAAAGTATATCACTCCCAATAGCATGAACACCTCATGCTAACCTCAACAGAGGATTTTTGTAACAATGATTAAGAATAAAGATGAGAATTAAAACAATTCAAGTGATTGAATCAAAAATAACATAAACAAGGAAAACACGTGAGACAAAAAACACTGCCTTAAATATACAGCTTTATCTATCAAAAGTGTGGGAAGTTATAGAATAACATCAATGTGTGGATCTTTGAGAATAATCAATAAGCAATCCACGTACAACAGCTATAAGGATTCATCAATCAGTCAGCATTTCATCACCAAAACGTCAAAAAAAAAACTACACCCTCACATCCATTCTGGATGTTTTTCTCACACAAAAACAGTAACTTCATAGTCCAGAAATTCACTCACATAGTGGTAAAAAAAATAGCTACCAGAGATGGATTAGATCAATAAAAACCCAGCTACCAAAGATAGTTGCAATCACCGAAATAGGCTGCCAAAGATAGCTCCAAAATCACCCAAAAAATCTGCACTTTATCTTTATTAAGATATGGTGATTTTATCCCAAATAAATCCTATCTTTTCATGCAATCATATCTTTTAGAATCCCACACAAAGTATACTACTTATCATAATTATTAGAATTTTTAATATGGATAGAGTGTAGAGTCCACTAACAAGAATTGGGCTTGGGTCAACCATTGTCAAAATGATTAGAACTAATCATTTAGTTAATTGGCCCTTACCACTTATAAACTCTTTAACATTTTCATGTTTAGTTAATATGGGATACTCTAACACTCCCCCTCAAATGCAACTGGGACTGGACATCCAGTTGTCACTTGAAATAAATACAGTGGTAACCATACCGGGCCACTAGGACTAGACATCCAAACAAAAAATTGGGAAATTAATAATTCAGACCAAACCAACTCTAATATACCATATTAGAATTTTTAATATGGGCAGAGTGTAGAGTCCACTAACAAGAATTAGGCTTGGGTCAACCATTTCCAAAATGACTAAACTCAAGCTATTGTGTGAGGCCAACTTAATTGATTTTATATATTCACTAATACACCCCCTCAAGTGAAATCCTTTTGGGCTTGAAACTTGCACAAGCTCACTCTACCTTGTGCTGAATAATAGGTGGGTGGTAGGATTTGAACTCACGACCACTTGGTCACAGAGGCTCTGATACCATATTAGAATTTTTAATATGGGCAGAGTGTAGAGTCCACAAATAAGAATTGGACTTGGGTTAACTATTGCCAAAATGACTAGAACTAATCATTTGGTTAGTTGGCCCTTACCACTTATAAACTCTTTAACATTTTCATGTTTAGTCAATATAGGATACTCTAACAATAATGATATTCCACATATATCCAACTGTGTCTAATTACAAATAATGCCCAAAATTAATTAATAATATATCTTTAAAAATATCTTAATAATCTCTCCCTTTCTGGCATTATTTGTCACATATGAGAACTCCTCCTTAAGAAGATAATTGGATACTCCACCTTGATCAAACATCAAGTTCCAACTAACATCAAGTTCACGTAAACAATTGTCAAGTTCACATAAGCTGAAAATATCCAGAAAATAGCCAAATAAACAATTATCCAATCATCTAAGTTGATGCCCTTAATATGATCAATCTCAGGGAATAAGGAGACATAAAAATTAGTAGAAGGTGTTACATAAGGCTAAGATGACAATTTAATTCCAATCAAAGCACTAGCCAACGTATCATTACTTACACTAAAGTCAACCACATACGATTGATTAAATTCATAAAACTGAAAAATGCATTCAATGAGTCAAAATAACTCCCCCTATATAAACCATATGAAAGCATAAAGTTGTATCATCTGACATTCCCTTATCCAAATCGTAATAAATTATCATACCAACTCAACATTAAATTGTTGTGACAATAAAGAAAATCATGCACCACTTAGAAGTATCATTGACAGCAAAATCAATGGCTTTTTGCATAAGGCTGGATAGTAGGTCATAGTGCCTACCAAATGTGATAGTAGTCAATACAATAAGTTGCCAGGACTGATCTTGAGCAAGAGAAACCAATGATAACAAGCACATAATTTTAATTTTATAAGGGACAACATCTTCATAGCTCAGTAAGGAAACTAATTTATTCACGAATTCAGGCTCAGAATTAAAGAAAAAAACTAAGTCATCAACATCACTGCTTAATTGAATAAGAACTATCAAGACATATAGATAAATACATGTACATTGTTGTCAAGAAGCTAATGAACCAAATGCCCAAGCAGATCACAGTGAAAGCATACTGCCCAAACTCATACATCTCACGATATAGAGAGAAACTAAGATAATCTTGAAAAATCTAAATCATAGAAAACCTGAATATTCCTACAGATCTTTAACCAGCATCAACATTTTTTCGACATAACTCCATAAATCAAAATCCAGAAGTAAAACTCTTAAATCTTAATTAGAGCTTCATTTTCACATCTAATATAATATTTAACAAGTAAAGAAAAAGCCAAACACACACCAATCACCTGAACCTTAGAAAATATGTAAATAAAAAACTCAGAAAGTCTAGATATTAACTCCTTTAAACCCCTTTTTTTAATAAATAACATCAATATACTTTTAAAATGTAAAGCACACAATCTATGTGCCCTTGAAGAAATTAAAACCTGGCCTTATTCCACATCACGTTAACTCTGTCATCAGATGTCTGGTTGGTTTCTCCCTCAGAAACAACCGAACTTTGTCTAGTTGGTTTCTTTTCCAGTAACAATTAACTGTAGTTCTAGACAATTTCTGGTATTAACTCCCTTGTGTCTTTGTTTTGATGTGTGAGGTTGATTTTGAATATTTTCTTCTACCTTTTATCAATTATTTGGTGACATAGAGTCATATTATCATATTTAGCTGAATTGCAAGAAGTAATAGCCTGCAACATGTAGTAATTATCCACTAATCTTTTGCCACTTACTAGACATTCTCCTTGTTCGATTAACAACTTGCATTCATCACTAGTGAATTTAACCAATAATCCATCATCACAAAGCTGACTAATACTTACCAAGTTAGCTTTTAAGCCATCAACGTGAAGTACATTTTTGAAATGTGGTAGTCCATCCACTCAAAGGGTTCCTCTTCTAATAATTGAAGCTTTCTTTCTATCACCAAAAGCAACGTGGCCATCCATACATTTTTTATAATCCATCAAGTAGCTTCTTTCACCTATCATATGACGTAAATACCCACTGTCAAAATACCAACCATTATAAGAAGCAACTCGTATAGATTTAAGAGTTACAAATGCTTGCAATTGACTCTTTTTAGTCCAAGTATGCTTTGATAACATTGGCTACTGCTAAAAGCTCATCAAAGAGTATTTAGATTTTTGGTTTTGGGTCCTCTGAAATATCATTTGTAACAACTTATAATAATTTAGTCTTACGTGTCTGTTTACCCTATAAAAGTGACATGTAGGCACAAACTTTTAGTTCCTCTTTGAAATTTCTCCTTTAACAAATTTAGCTTCACCATTTTGCCCATTATTCAACTTAAAACATTCACCTTTACAACCAACACTTTGAAAATCCCCTTTGTTCTTACCAATTTTTAGTAATTGCTTTAGCTTTTCGGTACCTATATTTAACATTGTTATTCCTTTTTTGGTATTGACTAGCTTTAACTTTGTTTCATCAAGTTAATCTATTGTAGATAATAACTTCTTCTCTAGATCTTGAATGACATCCTTCATAGTGGAATTTTCGTTTTTTTATCTTCTCATTCTTTTTACACGTTTGCACCCATTTTAGATACATTAACTCTTAATCTTTGCAAATATCTTTTCTTTTGTATTCTGAGTCACTATCATCACTGTTATAATTTGAAATAGAATTTTGGACTGATTCATCAGCGTTTTCGCTGTTAGTTTCTTCCCTAGTTGCTACTAAGCAAGCAACTGGACTTTTACTGTATAAAGCAACTAACACAACCTTACTGCTTAAAAATTCTTCTTCACTACCATATTCACTTTTAGATTCATTTTCACTCCAAATGCTCATAGAAGACTTCCCTATTCTCTTCTTCAAAGTATTAGCACATTCCACTTGCACATGTTTAAAGCCTTGACATTCATGACATTGTATTTTCTTTACCTTTCTTTCATCATTTTGAGTTTTGTTTGTTATTTGAAATTATTATTTGATGAATTCCCACCATGCTACCTAAAATCGGATCTATCTTTCTTTACCTTCTTTAACCACTTGTTTAAATTTCTTGTCAATAACTCCATATCTTCATTTTCATCATATTCATCTCTTAAGTCATTCACGACTTTACTAACCTTGGCTTGCAATGTCAATCCTTTATTCTTCTCACATTTATCTCTCAACAATTTCATCTCAAAGTTTGTAAGAATCCTAATTACCTTACCCAAGGATAATTCATTGATATCATAGGCTTCTTCGATGACTATAATTTTTGGTATAAATCTAAGAGGCAGTGATCTCAAAGTTTTCTTGATAAGTTTCATATTTAAAAACTTCTTCCCAAAGTTGATGTGCTTAGTGGCAATATCACACAAACTCTGATGGAAGTCTCTAATAATATCACTTTCATCCATTTTAAGCTCTTTAAATTTAGTGGCCAACATTTGAATTTTCGAAGCTATCACAGATTTTGATCCCTCATGTATTGTTTGCAGAGTGTCCCACACTTCTTTTGCTGATTTACAAGTTGATATCACAACGAAGTGACCTTTATCTACTGCAGTACCTCTTCTTCAACTCTTATCCATTCAGATGGATCTTTAAGCACTGCCCTTTCTTTTCATCAATCGTCATTAGATGTGTCCAACCATATAAAACTAAATTCCATGATTTGATTCCTTATGTTTGAACAAATATTCTCTTCCGTTATTTTCAAGTAGGATAATTTAAGCCATTTAATAACGGTGGCCTGGTGATTGATATCCCTTCTCTTGTAGCTATAATTGGGAAACACCGATATGCACCAACTTGATGTACCAAGTTCTGATTATGTGAACAAGCTCTGATACCAATTGAAAGTCCTGAAGGACGTAGTTTCGCAAAAATCCTATTCTTTCGCAGTTGTTTTGAACTGCTTCTGTCGGTTGCTTAGTACATAACAATTGTGTTAACAACTGTTAATTTTCCATAATTAAAACACAGGCAGAAAAATCAAATAAGAAACAAATAAACCAAAAAACAAAATTTATTAATGCAGCTCGACACACCTAATCTAAGTCTGCAAAGCCCTCACCTAACTTAATCAACTTTCACCTATGATACAATAATTTTACCTAGGGCTTTACTGAGCTGACCTACTCAACCCTTGATACTATCCCTTTGTACTCACACCTTGTGAAAGTATATCACTCCCAATAGTACGACCACCTTGTGTTAACCTCAACAGTGGATTTTTGCGACAATGATTGATAATAAAGATGAGAATTAAAGCAACTCTATGTGATTGAATAAACAAACCTAAACAAAGAAAAAAATGAGACAAAAAACACTCCCCTAAGGAGCCGTTTGGTTCTACTTCTGTTTTTCTGTTGTAGTTTTTAGTTTTCGTTTTAAGTTTTTTGTTTTTGTTTTTTTCAAATAAAAAAAACCTGTTTGGTTGTCAATGTTAATATAGTTATATTTTTATCACTGATAATAATTATATATTAGATAAAACTTAAAGATAAATTTTTTATAAAATATATTTATTTAATCTCTTATATAATATTTATTAACAAACTATTAATAAAATTA
>JANZXR010000172.1:7517903-7548011 GCA_027575705.1 Erythroxylum echinodendron
TTGGGATGACCTAGTTAGGAGTTATATTTCTTCCTCTTTCATAGTATTTGTATTAGGGTTGTCTGTATATACAGACTGTACATTTGTTGTATACACTGTTGATTTTGAGTAATAAAAGAGGAAGGATTTTGATTTTAAAAATCTTATAATTTACAGTTACTGGTTTATTATTTAAATGTATGTGATGCCATGTGGAGTTCTGTAGTGATTGCACGTAGCGCTCCCTTATTTTAGAATATGTGTCGGAATGACCTACGGCCGTCCCGGTGCGTACCCTAGGATAATGGGGTGTTACATTATTTCTCCTTAGTTACTTGATCTTGGTTCTTTTACAAATCTAACTTCACCATTTTGCTCATTATCCACTTGAGAACATTCACCTTTATAACCAACACTTTGAAAATTTCCTTTGTTTTTACCAATTTCTAACAATTGTTCTAGCTTTTTAGTACTACCATTCAAAATTCTTATTCCTTTTTTCGTATTGACCAGCTTTAGCTTTGTTTCATCAAGTTCATCTATTATTGACAACAACTTCCTCTATAGATCTTGAATGATATCCTTTTTAGTTGAATTCTCCTTCTTTAGCTTCTTATTTTGCTTACACGTTTTCACGTATTTGGCATACATTAATTCATATACCTTGCAGATGCTTTCCTTTTTAAATTCTGAATTGTTGTCATCGTTGTCATAATCTGAATTTCAGTTTAGAACATGAACATCTATATTTTCGACTTTAATTTCTTTACTGGTTGCTACTAAGAAAGCAACTGGACTTTGTTGTTTAAAGTAACCAACACAGCATGATTACTTACAATTTCTTCTTCTCTTCCATACTCATTTTTATATTCGTTTTCACTCCAAATGTTGGTGTAAGACTTCCCTTTTCTCCTTTTAAGAGTGTTAACACATTCCACTTGCATATGTCCAAAGCCTTGACACTTATAACATTGTATTTTCTTTACTTTTATTTGTTGTTTGAAGTTATTGTTGGACAAACTTCCACCATTCTATCTGAACTCATATCTATCTTTTTTCACCTTCTTTATCCCCTTACTGAAATTTCTTGTTAGTGACACCACAATATCATTTTCATCGGAGTCATCTCCTAAATCATTCATAGAATTAGCAACTTTAGCTTACAAAGTCAACCCTTTGTTCTTCTCACGCTTATCTCTCAAAAAGTTCATCTAAAAGTTTGTAAGAATCTTAATTGCTTTATCCAAAGATAACTCATTAATGTCATGAGTTTCTTCAATGACTGCAATTTTTTAGTGTGAATTTGGGAGGCAATTATCTTAATGTTTTCTTGACAAGTTTTAGATTTGAATACTTCTTCCCAAATTAATGTACTTGGTTGGCAATATAACGTAGCTGTTCATGAAAGTCTCCAATAGTATCGCTTTTCTCCATCTTAAGCTCTTCAAATTTAGTGCCCAACATTTGTAGTTTCGAAGCTATCACTGATTTTGATCCCTCATGTATTGTTGACAACGTGTCTCAAGGTTCTTTTACTAGTCCACAGGCTAATATTATACTGAAGCGACCTTCATTTACTGCACTGAAGATTGCGTGCATTGCTTGAGAATTGCCAAACACTCTGTCTTCTTCAGCTCTTATCCATTCAGATGAATCTTTAAGTACTGTTTTATCTTTTTCATTAATCATCATTGGATGTGTCTAGTCATTCAAAACTAATGTCCATGCTATGGTTCCTTGAGCTTGAATAAATATTTTCATCCTTAATTTTCAAGCAAGGTAATTAGAACCATCTAGTAATGATGACTTAGTGATTGATGCATCCTCTCTTGTAGCCATGATTGTGAAATACTGATCTATACCTACTTGACGCACCAAGTGTTGATTAGGCAAACCAGGCTCTCATATCAGTTGAAATTCCCGAAGGATCTAGTTTTGCAAAAATCTTATTTTACCGCAATTGCTTTAAACTGTCTCTTTCTATTACTGATCACAAAACAATTGTTAATTTTCAAGATTTAAAAAGCAGATAAAAAAATTAAACATGTAACTAATAAATTGACAACTGAAATTTGGTAGCGTAGTTTGACACAACCGGCCTACGTCTACGAGGCCCTTACCCAACTTAATCAATTTTTACTGTGATACAATAGTTTTACCTAAAGCTTTACTATGCTGACACACTCACTCCTTGATATTGTTCACTTGTACTCACATTCTATGAAAGTATTTCACTCCCAATAGCACGATCATATCGTGCTAACTTCAACAGAAGATTTTTGCAACAATGATCAATAATAAAGATAAGAATAAAAACTCAAGTGGTTGAATCAAAAGTAACATAAATAAGGAAACACTTAAGATAAAAACACTCCCATAAATATGCAACTTTGTCAATGGGAATAATAAGTGAACAGTCTAAGCATAACAGCTTCACGAAGTTATCAATAAGATAAATGTTTCACCACCAAAACATCACAAAATGCAGGTGCACACTTTACAAATATTTTGTGCATTTTTTCCTAACAAAAATGATAATGCAATAATCCAAATCATTCATATTATGTAGAGAAACACAATAACAAAAGATTATTCAAATCATTGAAAAATACACCTACAAAAGGTACCTGAATTCACCGAAAATATAGCTGCCAAAGATAGCTGAAATAATCGAAAATACAACAAATCACTAAAAAATCTGTTGCATATTATCCTCAATAAAACATGGTGATCTTATCTAAAATAAATCCAATCTTCTATAAAATTTTATCCTACACACTTTCTTATCTTAAAAAATCTCACACAAAATAAATTTCTTATTATAATGATATTCCAAATATATCCAATTAAAATAATTAATAAAATATCTTAACAAGTATCTTAACAAGTTCCATGCAATGACCAAATACACTAAGAAATATCATTTCTTTGTTGTCTTGATAACTCTTTTGTTAGTCCTAGAAGCATTTCTATGGTGTATAGAGGGCTTTCTGATATTGTCTTCAAAATATCTGCAGATGCATACATTTCAGTGAGAGATGGATGTTTTGAGGGTAAACAAGAAGGCAAAAAAAAAGAACCATCCAACGTAATACCTGATTCTTTTCTTTATCAACAATTGACTATATCAAATGACTGAAAACCGTAACATACATCATTCCGGAGCCACTTGGGAAAGTATATAGAATCTAAAGAATATTTTAGGTTTAGACATATCTAAAAGTAGACATTACTTATAATTTATTTTATTTTAAAATTTACCACTATTATTTTAGATTATAAAATTATATTATATTAAAATTTCTAAAGTAATTGATAAGTTATTTAAGCATCGGTTGTTATATAATTACTTATAAGAGTCTAAATGTTTTATGTTTTAGACACCATAATCACATTTTCTATGGACAGTATCAGACCGGGGCAAACAAAAGATGTAGCATCAGATCCAATGTTTTACAGTAATCTTCATGCCATTCACAGGCATTAGTATTTTGCAAATATCATATAACATATTTTAACAAAATAAATAGCAAGTAAATGGGAAAAAAAACGTCATTTCATGAAAACATGTATGCCTGATACTCTTTGAAGGTCAAAGATCAAAAGCATTACATTTAACGCCTGATATCCTTAGGAGTGATACAAGTTGTATTCATACACCTAAAGCGTTATGTTGAAATCCACTATGATCTAATTAAAAACCATGTAAAATCGTTTGGAATCTAGAGATATCGCCACAACCTTGTTTTCTTCATAAGATACTGACTCGCTAAACACGTACTCCACACCTAGATGTTTAACTATCACTTTCAACGAACGAATCTAATCATAATCTTATAACTCAACTTGCAGGGAACACCTGGGATTGACAAGTAATAATCAGAATTTTAGCTTTTGGGCCGTACCTGGTTTGTTGACAGGGTCCAACTTGAAAAAGCCGAGGTGTGTATCAATGTGGAAAGTTGGTGAATTAGCTATGATGCCTTCTCTGCGTGTCTGTTGCCTATTGGAGCATTCTATTAGAAGTAGGATTCGGACAGACGAGCCTTAGAACCAAGCAAGTGTGGATATTTGGTGTAAGGAACACCGTTCACCGGTCATCACACGACCCTTTTGTCGAAGCTTGGAGGAGGAAGAGACATGGACATAAGCAAATCCTCCTTTAAGGTTCGTTAGTGCACTCTACAGCAGCATATGTTGTTCTTATTCCATCTTTTGTCTTTGTTATCTGATGAATTTATTTACACTCGTTGGGTTCTTGTATAAGTTCCATGGGGTTTCCAGGGAACAACCTTTTTATGTGATGCGTCGGATCGTTTTTCACAAGTAGTTTTAGATAAATGTTGTGGGATTTCAAACATTTTCTTGATGGTTTGCACACACTTGACGTTTTGGTGCAGATAATTTTGGGTTCATCGTCCCTGGCACGCCGGAGAATTCTGTCAGAAATGGGATATGAGTTCTCAATTCTGGTATATTTTTTTATTCAGCAGCATATATTCCTTGGCCTTTAATTTGGTCCTTTCTTTCCTCAACTGTTTGTCACCTTTTGAGGGTAGGAAGAGAAAAGTTTCTCTTGTTTATGTTTTCTGTTTAGACTGCAGATATAGACGAAAAAAGTATAAGGAAAGATACACCAGAGGAATTAGTTATGGCTCTAGCTGAGGCAAAGGTTTGATTTCTTTAATGCCCAACTCGTTCTCGTAAAGTTTGAAATATTAGTCGTTTTGATTCAAGTCTCATCTTCTTAAGCTTTTCAAAATCAAGTGGCCACAAACAAGCTGTCTTCTGTTTGACTTGAGATGTCGACTTGATGTGCTCTTCTTTAGAGAAATTTTTGGGGCAATGATCGCTTGTGTGTGTACCTACTTGGAGTAGTGTTACAAGAAAAAAAAGAATGTCTTTTGCTTTTGTATCCGAGATTATTATGGGAGAATGTGTGGTGAAACATCATTTGCGTGTTGTGATTGTTTTTACTTTGATGTGTTTTCCTCCTAGGCAGATGCCATCATAGAGAGGCTTCAAGCTGGGTCGCAATTGGCAGAGGATTCGTGCCCAACATTGTTGGTTACTGCTGACACAGTATAGTTTGTCTCCTTTTATCTTATTCCCATTGATGGCTTCTCATTTTAAATTTAACCTTTTTACATCAAGAACATATCTTTGGAACCGGTGAAGCATTGGCAACTTCATGTATTTTACTTTCCATAATGATTATGACTCACTATTTAAATACACTTAAGGAAATCCATGATTCTATATACCTGTCTATGTATCTGCTTAAACAGCCCTGAGGTTGTATTTTACGGCTAATTTCCTGAATTTTCAGGTGGTGGTGTATAAAGGAGTGGTGAGAGAAAAACCAAGCAGCAAAGAAGAAGCCCGGAGGTTTATCAAAGGTTTTGCTAACGGATTTATTGGCCTTCTCTACTTTCTAAAATATTCAAGTTACTCGTAGCTCATATAATTGTTTGTTGCAGACTATTCTGGGAGTCATGGAGCAGTTGTAGGGTCTGTTTTTGTGACCAACCTTGCTACAGGAACAAAGAAAGGGGAATGGGAGAGAGCAGAGGTATTGCCAGTTTGGACTAACAATTAGCCCGATTCTACTGGATGGTAATTGTATGAAAATCACCATTCATGAAAGAAAAGTTGGCTGCGACATTGAACTCTTTAACTCTAGTTAATTACATTTCATCACTGGGATTGAACCTGTTGAATCAAGCCCTTCATGTCCTTACTTGGTTCTATAGTGAAACAGATCAGATAATTCAAACATTTAGATGCTGTCCCATAAAAAAGATATTGACCAATCTCATGTATCTGATGTTTGTCTGTATACTCGGAATTCAAGTTTTAGTTTAGTGTCAGGTACACCTTCTTTTGAGAAGCTGAATGACTCAGTAAATGCAACATTCATAAGTTTTATATTTATAGGTTGGAAACATTAATCATGGACTAATGTTCCAGGTTTATTTCCATGATATACCAGATGAAGTCATTGATAACCTGGTAAATTTCTGTAACTAGCACTGTCATTGTCCTGCACTAGATACTTCTTGTAACTTGTTTTGCTGGTATGGTACCTAGATTGAGGAAGGAATTACACTTAATGTTGCTGGGGGCCTCATGCTGGAACATCCACTCACTTTTCCCTTCGTTGAAGCAGTGGTAATTTCTCTCTCAAACACTGCCTCTGTACCTGGAAAAGGATATCCCTTTCTTGAGATCTTCTTCTTCATTTTTCAGTCTTTTCTTTTTTATATATAAAGAAAGCTTAATGAAGAAACCAATAAGTTTTAAGTGTGATTGTTGCGCTTTATTTTTTTTTGAAAAGAATAATGACTCTTTAATTTTGATATATCTGCAGATAGGAGATACTGACACTGTGATGGGACTTTCAAAACCTCTTACTGAAAAACTCATGGCAGAAGTCCTATAGCAACCACATCAACAAAGAATTACAAGCACCTCAAAAATGGAAAATGATGGCTATACAAGAATTTCTTGATTTTATGGGTTTGTTCACTTTGAAGAACAATGTAAGGTTTTGTCAAGGTCTTTCTATTTGTTCAGCTGATCTTGAGCGAAGATGTAAACCCATGGATCATTGAGGGGACTATATTCTCCAATCACAATTCTAAGTATATGATGCAAAAGAAGAAAAAAACTGTTTGATTTTGTCAAGACTAGTTTCATTTCTTTAGTGTTTTATTGCAAATTATTAACTGAAAAACTCTAATGTGCACAAAACTTGGTAGAGCTGCTCATAACACGGGGCAGATTTTCTGTCCTGTTAACCACTTTTAACTTTGTGTTAGTTAATCTCATTCGCATAAATATGGAATCAGATTTTCTGTACCTATTATTTTGTATCAATTCTATTTTACGCGATCTCATTCGTACAAATATGTGAGATTTATATGAAACTCAAAAAGATGTATAAATGAGATCTTGTAGAACAAAATAATGGGTACACATTTTATCCCATAAATATGTGGACTGAAACATCATTTTGAAGCAGAAGATTTCCTGGGTTATAAAACACAAGTACAATCATTACCATTTAACACTTTTAATATTTTGATTAAAAATTAATAATAAACATTTTCGATCAACCAATGAAATGATTACTTTCAAAGACGTGCGAACGATAGAACTAAACGACTAGGCTAGCACGTGCACTAGAAGCTATCAGTTAGCGAAAGCAAGCAATCTTCTCTGCCCAGTTCATAAAATCCAACCGCTCCCGATTTTCTGCAGCAGTCGACGGGTGTTCCTGAACTCCGACGACTTCAAACTTCAGGTATAACCCATGTAAGAATATCGGTTCTTTGACCATTTGCTTTTCGAGAAAATTTGGGAATGTGATAGAATTGTTCTAAGAAAGTATCGGAAAATGATAGAGAAATCATGAGATTGGGTAGAAATATCCGTTCCTTTTTTTTAATGAAACGAGATTAACGCCTTTGTTATTTTTTGGATGCTAGTTTTGACCGGGACTTGTACTGGCAAGAGTTTTTCTCATTGCACGGTAGTTGTTTGCTGAAATGCTTTACTCCGTATTTTGCGATAGCTGAAATGGGGGAAAAAGGAAAAGTTTCAATTTTGTGATATCTCGTTGTTTCTTGAAGTTTCTGTTCTTGGTAGGTGTTATTTCTTGATGCTTCGGAATGGATTTGGCGTTACGGTTGCAACCAAGTTCCATTACTCAACTGTTGGGTGTTTTCCTTTGTCTGCTCATTAATTGCATAATTGAGATATGTTGTTGCTTTCAAGTTGCTTCTACAGATAATCTCTGTAGTGGGATCTTGTAATTAGTTTTTCTCTTCTGAATTATGTGATTGTGTAGTAGTAGTTTGGCCCATGAGCCAATTTTCATTTCATTTCCGGCATCGCTTAGTTCATGAGGAAACCGATTCAGTTTGGGATGTATTTCATACTGCGTAGCACCTAATCATTGAAATGCCATGTAACCTACAGGTTTTCGAGATTCTTACTTCTGTCATCTTTTGAATTAATGCTATATGTTACCTCATAAAAAATCAGGAGTCAATTAGCCAGATCAATATGGAGGCCAGATTTTTCCGTTTTCTCAAGATTGTGGGTGTTGGATACAAAGCAAGAGCAGAAGCAGAGGGACGCCTTTTGCTTTTGAAATTGGGTTACAGCCATGAAGTTGAACTTACCGTTCCCCCTGCAGTCCGAGTTTTCTGCTTCAAAAACAACGTAATTTGCTGCACCGGAATTGACAAGCAAAGGGTACACCAGTTTGCCTCTGCAGTTCGTAGTTGCAAGCCACCTGAAGTGTACAAAGGCAAGGGCATAATGTACGTTGATGAAGTGATCAAGAAAAAGCAAGGAAAGAAGTCAAAATGATTTTGGAAAAAGCCAAGGTAAGCTGTTATATTGTCTGATGTTTTGCTGCATAGCTAGAGAACTGCTACACCTGATGATATTTTGCTTCATAGCTGGAACTGCAACATCTGATCATATTTTGCTTCATGTTTAGAACTACAAACCTTTTATCGTGTAGAATGGTGTTTACTTTCCGATCTCAATCACATAAATATTGTGTCTTGAAAGAGATTGGAATTTTTGAATAACAGAATTAAATACTCGGGGGCTTTCCTTGAAGCATCGTTTGATATGGAAAAAGTTTGGGGAGTTGTAATTTTAGTATTTTTCAGGACCATTGACGTGAATATTTCATAAATTACTCTGATAACGTAGCAACATTGATTTTGATGACTAAAAATTACTAAAATGATAATGTAAATGGATTTATATTTCATTTTTCAAGCCTTATTTTATTGAAATTTGACGATAGAAAGTAATGTGTTTGAAGGAAGAATTTCCACCGGGGTGACGGATCAAATTAGTAAAACGTGTCACAATATCTAATCAAAACGGGATTGACCTGCTACAATCCAATTGATTCACCATTCATGATTGATCATGGTTGAAGTACAGAAATGTGCTACATCATCCGTATCTCTCATCTTGAGTTATAATTTAGGCTAAGACGAGCTCAAGAAACCAAAAATTGCCTTTTTCCCTTGCTGATCGAACCCAAAGATGAACATTCTTGAAACAATATCATTTGACAACGAATATGATTTACACTGTTATACATGACTATGGTTTTAGAAGACTGTTGTTTCTTCAAAATTGTGGAGGTGCCTCTGAAGGGAAGAAGTGTCGCTATGATATAACTATCAGAATTGGAGCTGCAGGCTTACAATATGGGGAGCTGGACTGGAGTGGTCCAAACTACAAGATTTAGTTTAAGAATCTTGGGGCCTTGAGAAGATATACACTTTTTACAAACCCTTTCCCAACTTCACCAATAGCCTTCAACGCATCAATCGGATCTCCTTCCTCGGGAGCTTCATCACGTTCTCGTTTCTAGTATAAAAGAAGAATATATTCTAAGATGAGCGGAAAATGGAAAAGTTACTTCCGTAAATAGTTGATCTCTTAAATATACCTTAGAACATGATCTGTCCCATGTTAGTCCAATAGCATCGCCACCCAAAGAATCATACCAGGGCTTCAATGTGTAGAATTCTTTCTGCAACTAGTTAAGTGCCGGTTAGAAAAATATGAGCAACATGACCAACATCAACATAAAAGCCTACGATAATGCTTGCCTTCAGATCTTCTATATAGTATTTCAGTGGATTAAAGTCCACCATCAGCTTATTTTGTACTTCCTCCAAGCTTCCGCTAACATCTCTTGATAACAAGATGGATTGAAAGGCTTTACTAGCATTTCCACGTGCCACAAGCCTCCCTGTCGAAGAATGCAACATTAAAACACTCGGTATGGGATGCATTGGGATCACAATTTAGCCATGTGAATCATTACAGGCATACCTCGGTCTAACTTCGATGGGAAAAGAAGACGTTGAGGATGAGCTAATTTCTCCCCATGAAGAAGAACAACAGCATCGTATTTGTTCAGAGGCGTTCGAAAAAGGCACTGCAAGTTAAATTATAGGTGTGATGATCCTCAGCTGTACATATAAGAATCAGGAAGCAGAAGTACCCGAGGAATACACTCACCTCCCATCTATAAGAATCAGTCTGATCCTTCAAGATGAGTCTTGTCAGCAGATCAGCACTGCTACGGGCATAAGCCACCAACCTTTTAAGCTCCTATTTGGCAACAAATCCATGTGCAATAAAGAATATAAATGAAGTACTATTAAAAGCATCTTAAACATCAGTTCTGGACGTTTGTTCACAAACGGTCATAGTTGGATGCCGGATACAATGGCAGGAAAGAGTTACTTCAACAAGTATATGAAAATGTGCCCTCGTTGTGAGTGATATAATGCCTCTATTACAAGCATAAAGATCTAATATTAATGCAATTAGCAGAACGAGTTCCTTAGATAAGGTCCAAAATATGTCTATTGAACTATCAAAGAATGAAACAATAGTCTAGTCAAAGTTGGGTAGAGAATAACAAAATATAGCAAAATTTGATAAGACCCACTAACCAATGTGTTGGGAGAGTATCGAGTCCAAGCTTCTGATGCCTTGTCATAGGATGTAGCTAAGAACATAGCAGGGCTCATATTTTGTTTATTTCCTTCATAATCTTTTCTAGTCAACATAAAATTATCCTGAAACAAAAGATATAAAACTAGTAGCCACTAAAATCACATTTCTACATCAACCAACCTACAAATATAAGATCATTGATTCAAATCCATAACTTACATAAATCTCTTTTTTGTTGTTGAAGGTCAAATCATTGTTTATGTCAACCACCAAAGCAGAAAAGGTCCAATCATATTCTGCCAGAAGTCGCAAAAACCTGTTCAAAAAGGAAGGTTTTCAAAGAAAAATTGGCAAAACAGAAGTTCTCCTCCAAGGGCACAGAAGAGGCATATGCCAAGCAAACATCAAAAGATAAGCTTATATGGAGCTCATAGAAAGCACAAGTTGAATAGGGAAAAAAGACCCACGTTTCTAAAGCATACTGCAGGAACCCCTGTCGATTATTATATCACAATCACAGTTTGCAAAGTTATTTCACTTAGAACACAGTCGCAAGCTAATCATCATGCAGCTCATAAGAAGGAGGAAAGACTTTAACCTTAAAAATCCAGTAATGCGTGAGCAAGGAGTAGTATATGGTAAAGGCTTCACAAACAGATGAGCAACCAATAATTCAACCGCCTCCTCTACCAAGCAGGCTGAGAACATATGTGAAGCAACCCATCTTTTTGCAAGCCTTCACAGAAAATCAGAAAAGGTTCCTCAAAAATTAATATGGCTTTCAATATGGTTTTCTTCCTGGTCAAGCAGATATATAGTGCAGAAAAGATAGAAAATGAGTCACTACACACCGAACTACGGATCCATATATTGGAAAAAGACCCTGTAACCCATTGATCATGCTAGAATGCTGACTGCGAAGAAAAAGTTTTCTATCCACTGAAGAAACCTGCTTCATTTGGCCACTTCCATCTGCAAACTAAATTGGTTTAGTCACTCACCATCACAAGATCTGGTCAAAAAAAGGGAATGAAAAAAGGCAGATAATATGTCCAGAATCTCTTACTTTCCCTTCTCACCAGGCTCAAGCCCCTCTCATGCAAAATTTTAAGACGAAATGCAAATCCAGAGAGGAAAATATCCACATTGTCTTCAGTAGCACGGCATGTCATACCCCAATTGTTCTGGAGACTGTTATAACAGTATTGTAAAATACAATATAATCAAGAAACTGCATTTAAGATTTCAGAAAAAGAACCAGCCATGCCCACCTCTCCCCAATTTTAAGAAGGAAAGCAGATTTTGTTTTCTCAATTGCTACATCATCCATTGGCCAGTTCCCAGAACCTTCCAACTGGAATTTTAAAAAAAAAGCATCATCACAGACTATCAGGGCAAAGTCAGTACTTTATGACCGTCAACAAGGACCATACCTGAATAATTACTTCCAGTGGCTGAATACAGGATGAAGTAATTTTAGGCAATTTTTTCATGTCAACCCTTTCAGTTGCCAATGGATGTGGTTCAGGGGGGAAGACAGATGTGAACCTAAAGGCTAGAAACAAGATAAGAACAGAGAATCTCTCTCAGCAACTAATTGAAGAATGATAAGCATAAACATCATAAGTTAACAAGGCTGAGGGAAGAATTACACCAAAACCAACGATATAGTCAGCTGAAAATTACAGCAAACCCCTTCCCATAAAACGGTCCATAAAAGATAAAGATTATTCATCATAAAACATGAAAGATAATTATACACCAAAAGTAGAACAGTTGAGATGCACTCTGTCCGACCAAAGTGCTTACACAGTGCTTAAATAGGTAAAAGTGAAATTATGAGCTCCTATACAATGTCATTTCTACATCTCATTTAAACATGCAGGTATATGACGAACCAAACTATACCTGGGTCTAAATGCTGAACATTATACACCTTTAACGGAATGTCTTCAATGCCACGCAAGCGCTTGGATAGAACTTCAAATGCCCCAAGCAAACTTGCAGAAAATGTCAGGGGATCTGAGGAAAAAACTACTATTTTGAAAGAGATATTAAAAAGTACTAAGCACATCAAGAACAAAAAAAACAAGTGATAACAATAGAAATTAGCCACTGTTATTAATCATCTTACCTTTAGTACCATGAAGAACAGAGAAATCAAGTTGATGTGCAATCACTACAGCACTTGGGTTTGATAAAGAAAGGTGACGGGAAAGTACATATTCAATTATGCTTTTCATTATGAGATGTTTTGTCCACTGCTCACTTTCCCAGACTATGCAAAAAGGAAATAAAGTCAAGTTACCCTGATATGAGTGTGTACTTCAGAATATTAATATTACCTAAGATAAAGCCTCACCTGTGCTTTCTGCAATTTTACCATCTTTAAATCTCCGAAGCTCTGCCTTCTCCCCCCAAAACTTTCGAAATTTGAGTGCCTGTCAAAAAATAAATGCTTAGTTGTAACTTGTAAAACAATTGGAAAGCAGGTCGTGATTCCTTTATGACTCAAATACCTCCTCTTTATTTTCAGCATCTGGACCAATATCAACAACTCTAAGTGCTTTATCCAGAGAGCTCACTGAAATTCCAACAAGCATTGGCTCTTTATCAAGTTCTGAGAAACCCTGAAAGGCAAAATGGTTGTAACCACTGAAAACATTAAAGCACAAACTTTGCAACTCGAAGCTTTATAAGAACTGCATACTTTTTCTATATCACATTCTGCTGGAATATTTCCCCACATAACTCGCACAAATTTGGCTCTGTCACTCAGTCCTTGATTTAGAAGATTCTGTACCTTCTGCTCAATCAATCTCCAACATTCATCATCCTGGCAATATCCTGAAGCATTGACCTGACTATTTCCCTTGAAGTTCAATCTAGGAGAAGAAGGATAATAATTAAGGACAACAATTTATATAACAGAGGTCTCAAGCAGAGCTCAAAGTAGGAAAGTTTGTCAACTTTACCAACTTCCATGTTGACAAAGAAAGAAAAAACAAATTAATCTTTTATACCGAAGCACAAGTCAGAATATTAATTTCCAATGTGGAAATTTTAGAATGAGAATTTCCTTTATATCTGTGTGTGTGTATGCGTGTGCGTGTGAGTGCATTTGTGAGTGCGTGCATGTGCTGTGAGTGCGTGCATGTGCTGTGCATGCGTGTGTGTTGCGTGTGTCTGTGTGTGTCAGTGTTCATGTGTATGCGCATGTGTGTGTGTGAATATAGACTTATTTCTTCTCAATCTATTTTAAGGCACCATTAATAGAAGCTATTGAATGAACCTATTCAAGCTTCTTTCAAGCTAGTTTGATGGAGGCAAAGCAGAACAAGCAAAAGCATTTATCAATCTACACATGTAAAATCAAAATCCATACCTCAAATAATAATCATATTTAGCAGGAAAATCAACCTTGGCCATAAAGATATCCTCAAATGCACTATCTCCAGATTTTTCAAAGCATTTAAGTGTCAGAGAAGCCTCATTTTGCAGCTGAACTCAAGAGAAAAGGAGAGAAACTTTTTAAAACCCGATGTCACTAAAAAGACCAGGAGACAAGACGCAAAAGCCGAGTTAGAGGTGGCACAAAAAATCTAACATACAAGCTAGTAAAAGTACCTCAGTGAAACCACTACTTTTCATTCTGCAAGTCAAATTCAACTGAGTTTGTGAATCACATATCACAACTGGGAAAATTTCCTTATACAACATCCTTGCCTGCAGTGCACTCAAACGAGGTCACAGGAAGAAAGAGTGGAGCAATCCAATCTAAAATAATGCTTAAGGAACAGCTTACCTCCTTTGAAAATTTGGCCTCATCTTGTAAGTAAAGTCCTCGGCTCCACAACTTTGAAGTGGCTGCAAAGTATATCACATCGCTATAAGGAAAAACAAATACTCTGCTTAAGGTAGGAGATATTACTGAAAATAGTATCGAAAGTATGTTTACTGGGCAATTTCATACCATGATCACCATTTTTCTGATGATATAAGATGTTAATGAGAAGTAAAAAATTGGCTTGTAAAATAACTATAACTTGACACCAATATGACTCATGTCATCAATTCACCAAGAAAACAATTTATCAATTCTATTATCACACTGGGTCCAATATGTAGTAACTACTGATTGTTAAATATGGTAAACTTTTAGCATATGGACAAATTATGCATCTTAAGGATCCAAAAAAAAGGAGATGAAAAGTTATCAACAATCTAACTTCACAGTTATGCATGTAAGAAACATTTAGCATACCAATGAAGTCTAATGTAACACGAAATATCTGCAGAGGCCTCATAGAACTGTTGATCTTCTCATGTGTTGCAAGGTATGACAGTATGATAGCCATCAGATATCCATTCAGGCAATCGTGAGTGTAAATGGAACTTCTTTGCTGAAGCCAGACCTACACCAATTAGGTTGCTTTCTCAATATCACCTAACAAAACCATCCTATTTTATAAACTTGAACATATGTAATACCTTCAACAAAATCAAAGCCTCTCGTAATTGCTCCCACTCAAGAAAGGTTTTCTTCAGGAATTCACCATTATCCTCCATAAACATGTCTTCCAAGATGCTAGTGTTATATATGGGTGTAGGCACAGGCAGAGTCCCTTTTCAAGTTCATAAAAGAACACCTATCAACACACTGCAACAAAACTAAATAGTAGAAACAACTATGAACTCCAAAGACATACTACCTTGACTCAAAGCACGGATGTTGTTTCGCTTCAATTTCAATTTCAATACAGAAAACAGGGCTTTTGCAGTAGGCATTATCCTTACAAATAAACCAGGAATTTCACCGACCTTCTTGTCTATTAGAAAAGAAAACACAGATTAACAATAGTCAATCTAAGAGCTCACCACTTCTACAATTCCAAAATAACCTGGATAGACGAGCAGCACAGGTTTACGGGCCTCATTCTGTAGGGCAGACCATTCAACCTTATCAATTGCCGACACAGATTTCAAATACTTCTTAACCACACAAAGATAAAGAAACCTCTTTGCATGATAACGATAGTTCAAATAATCCTTCTCGTGGAAACACTCCTATCACAAGAACCAAACTTCAGTTGCTTCACAAATCAAAAACAATTTAAAAGTTGTTCACAAAATCAAAATGTTTTGATTCAGTAAGCGTACCAAGCATAACACTGTGATAAAAGAGATGGAAAAAGAAAAAGGAATTACCTTAGGTAATTGAATGAAAAGGTCCACATTAATCTGAGGCTTCACAATGCATTTCATCGAATAACTGCCGCCAACTTCTATGGACCTAGGCTTCTTAAACTTAAACTCGACCTTATCGGCGCCGATATCTCTTACAAAACCAGGAGCCTCGTCTGCAGTGACCTGCTTGATAAATGACCCCAAATAAGAAAAAACAAACAATTAAACTGTAACAAATTTCACAACAATTAAAATTTTCAAAGCAAGTTTTGTTTCATCAAACAAAATTCTAAAGGGGAACTGAGATGGGAATAAACGAACTAGCAGGTCGTTGGGGATATTATATATGCATTCTCTGATAGCCGAAACGCTGTCGTTGACAAGGTTGGCGAGGGCAGGTGAGTGATCGAGATGGACCTCCTTCAGCAATTCTCGGACCTTTGCGTCCATTGGCTCAATTAGGGTCCCGCTTTCCATCGCCGTATGAGAGTGAAGTACAGGAAGGAGAAAAGAGCAGAGTGGTTTTGCTTGGTCGGCAATAGGGTTTTAATAGGGTTTAACGGGATAGATGGCGGGAGAGAGGAGACTGAAAAAGGAGAGAAACAGGGTTACATTTAATCTTTATGGCCATTGGGGTTCACGGCCCATTACATTCTTCACATACTGTGAGAGACTCGCCTTCCTAACTTCAGCATTTGGTTGGATATTAATTAATAGGATAAAATAGAATAGAAAAGAACACTTTATAATAAAATGAAATATAGTGAAAAGTTATTTGGAAGGAATGAAAAAGTTCATAATATAATGTAATGAAATATTGTTTGAAAGATGGGTGAAATATAATGTAATGTATAATAAATGACTATTATACTTCTGAAATTAAAATAATTGTTACAAGAAATTTAATGCTATGATTTTAAAACAAAAATCATGTCTAATTACAAAGTTATAGTTGTGACTTGTTCAATTCACAACCGTGACAAATAATTTCTTTATATATTTTCTATTTTAAAATAATAAAAATTTTAATATTTTATTATTAATTATATATCATTTATTATTAATTATATAAAAATATTATTATTAATTATTTAATAAATTTTATTATATTATATGTGATTTATATTTAAAAATTATTTATTTATATTTATATTTATATAGAAATATTTACAAACAATTAAAGAATAATTTTAAATATATTTTCTATTTTTCATTAATTAAACTTTTATTAAAATTTTATTTTATTATTAATTATATACAATTTATTATTAATTATATAAAAATATTATTATTAGGGTAAGGAGATATAATATAAAAATATTATTAATTATATACAATTTTTGTTGCTAAATCTTCTCTAATCGCTCTACCGTATAAAATGATATCGAGAATGTAGAAATTCAAAATCAAATTATAAGGCTAAAATTGTTTCAATTAATCATTAATTAAATCCATGTTGCCATTCACAATATTAGAGTCTAATAATGCCCATATGAGTTGAAATAGTGGACTACAAAAGTAAAATATTGTATCATAATAATTTAAATGGACACTCCACTATACAAACCAAACTATGTTCAAATTTCACCCCTACAAATTTGGGCATATGCTTGTTCATCATGACATTCTTGAGCTAGAAAGTCCGTGTCATGAGCAAGAATATGGATCAAGAAAATAACAATACATGATGGGTAATTTGTAAGTGGAACTCTTTCTGTCATTGATGCCCGGCCCATATAAGCTTCATTACTATATTGCTTGATAAATGCTTCCACGTACTTCAGTGACTACACAAAGAGCAAGAGAAGAGATTGACTAGGGTAAGTACAAAAAAAAAAAAACTCCTTATTGTATATATATGCTAATAGTTTAGATGAAAAATAAGCATACTGCATCAAGGAGATCCTTCGAACCATATGATGCAATCAAAGTAAAAACATATGCATATCTAATAGGTATAACATGACAGTCCAATAGCTGGTGAGTTTTGTCCAATAGTTGGTGAGTTTTCTCGCAATGTTTTTGTCTTCTGCTTTATTTCATCCAGTGAATAAGCTGAACAAACAAAAGAGCAAAATAAGCACATACAAAATAGAAACCACTAAACTTCAGCACTTTATGATTTATCAAGCAAGAACCGTGCTTCGTCCAAAAGTAAATAACTCAATCACACCAATTTAAAACCAACTAAAAACAAAAGATAATTTAAGATAAAACCTTCAACGATTGAAGGACACAGTACAATCATTTGATGATGCAATTAGAATAAAAATATTTTACTCGTTAAGCTAAAAATAATCTAAATGAAAAAGGAAAAATCTTTGAATATACCGAGACGTGCTTGAATATACCTAAGGTCATAACATAAATATAAGATATATTTGACAGAAAAGTTCATTAACATAGGATATACTTTTAAGAAAGAGCAAGCTGAAGTCTCAACTGGAAATCTTATATGGATGGGGTAGCCATCGTTGAACTCTATGGCAAACATTTGGGGCTTCTCTACAAATCGAACAAGCGAACTTACTACAAATAAAGGACGCACAATAATGGCTTGCACACATCTAATGCACTTTCTCACTATTTGATACAATTTAGGAATATATATTAATATAAAAATACATACATTACATGTATCTGAAGAACCCTGATTCCTATTCATAGTTCAAAGTTAATACACAAGTAAATAGCAGTTATGTCTATCCTCTGCTGCATAATTTTTCATCAACTTACGTTATAGTTTTCTGGACGTCTCTCAACCAGTGAAACTTTTGTTAGAATTAATTAACGAGGAACAACATCACCATGATCTCCTAAATCACCTTTTGGGCCAACTTCCAAACTTAGTCCACAAATATTTTGAGTTTCATATGCAGCAGTTCGTAACCTTGTAACCAACTAACCCCCACAAGGTGTTTCCTTTGCTCCAATTGCATCTTTTTCTATATTTCAAACATGACCAACAAGGATGTGAACCACAAACAACAGGTAACCAAATAAGAAACCAGCAATAACAACATAAACAATTAAGCTACCTCTTTGTTTTATATACTCTGCTACAATAAGGGACTGAGAACTGTCCGCAGATAATGACCCCAACCACAGACTTGGCAGTTTTACTCTGTGATAACATTATAACAATTAAAGCAAGAGATAAAATGCAGGACTCAAATGACTGAACAACATAGCAAAGCATAAACAAAAAGAATACGATAAGAACTAATGTAACATAACTAATTATTAGACATGCCATCCATGCCAAATTAGATACAATTGCAGAATTCGTGGTCTCTGCAGCAGCTTGGAAAGCTTTAGACTTTCTTTCGTACAAAGGGCAAAGAACAAAATCCCCATGATCTCTAATGTTTTTTTTCGCAAAAGGATCAGAAAGTAGGATAATAGCAGGAGAACTCATATCTCTAAAGTCCAAGCACCATCGAAGATGTCCGGATTTCAAATCAATCAATTCAACACCAACATAAGTAACCTTTAAGTTATGTACAAGCAATTCAAAACCACAAGATCATAAGCCACACTCACATTATAAACTAAAGCCAAACAGAACTTAAAAATGACTTACAAATGGGATCCATTCCCCATTTCGCCTTTTGAGGTGAAGCACGGGAAACTCTGCCATTGGACTAAGCCGATTCCACCGAACTCGATGCAACTTAGTCAAAATACTAGCCCTAAACCTGGAAGAAAACTTCATTCCTTTAAACTTGCGCTTCCTGTCAGTCCTAATACTCAAATTAAACTCGCACGAACTCTTATCGCGCCCGATGATCGGATAAGCACCCTTGAAATTAGTCTCTACATCATAAGAATCTTTGTAACAACCTATATAATAAAATCAATTTACTTTTGGAACAACTTTCTATAAAAACATAAACACCAATTTATTTCCAAAAACAATCAAAAGCAAAAAAAAAAATTAACACCCTATGCATTTCTAGTAGGTATAACATGACAGTCTAATAGATTCAAACACGTTATAACAAACAATCAGCTGTTTCTACGGGATCAAAACCACCACAAATGAAAAGAAGAGAATATCAACATTAAAACCACCACAAATGGCAGCCTAAAACAGATCTACAAATAGGACTCCAGATCAGGGAATTGAATCCAATCCCTAGATTGTAAG
The DNA here is from genome assembly GCA_027575705.1 of Erythroxylum echinodendron. Classification (NCBI taxonomy): domain Eukaryota; kingdom Viridiplantae; phylum Streptophyta; class Magnoliopsida; order Malpighiales; family Erythroxylaceae; genus Erythroxylum; species Erythroxylum echinodendron. The sequence goes on from JANZXR010000172.1 coordinate 7,537,732, forward strand.
CACACTAATCTCTCTAGATTCAGTCAAATTCCATAACAGTCGATTGGATTCAACTAAATCTCACACAAAATTCAAGATAAATCAAAAAACAAAAGCAAATGGGGAAAATCCAGATGGAGAAAGATCGAAGCTTACCTTTAGATGATAGGATAGAGATGAGATTAAGTATAAGTCAAATAGAGAAGAATGTTAGGCTCTTGTTGATTCTTTATGTTGTATTGGAGCAATGAAAAGAGTACTTGATTTTGAAAAGAGTACTTACAAAAATTCAAGAGTACAACAACTTTATTCAAACTACATACTAAATACTTAAGCCTTATAAATACACCTATTGCCTAATGTAGGTTTGACAACAAGTAAAGAGCAAGAAAATAAAGCTTCCTGCATAGAGATAACACCATACAAAGCTGAAACTTGTGAAAGGAGCTTCAAGCATTAAAACATAAAAAGTATTTATATATGAAAATCCACCTTAGTAAATAATCATATTAGAGAACCTCAAAAACAATTGCAAAATACAACTACCCGGAAAAGCAAAACACTCATTCAATGATTTATAGGATGATAACCTTAGCAAAAAGTTGCCTAATGGAAAATTGCAAATTACCTCCAAAATAGTGTTTGGTGTGAAGTTAGGTGGGAGAACTTCCTGTCAGCCAGCTAGTGCCAGGTCAAGCATCTTCACCAGGTTATTAGCTGCTTCTTGTTGTTGTTCGGTAGGCTAACAAGCTGCAAGAAAGCTGTTGAAAGATAGGAACATAAACTCTTGAACATCCTCAATAAAAGGAAGTACATTGAAATAAAATGAATCAGGCTGCACCGCAAACCAGTAAGAATTTAACAGCATTACAATAAAAAACAATAAAAAGGAATAAAAATTAATAACTTGATGTCAAAAATTAAAATGTCCATTATGAAATCTATAGTATTTTACTTCTTAGATATATTAAGCGTCAAACCCCCAACAAAACATTCTCCTGTCCTTCTCTCCAAACACAACATACAATTGCAACTTTATCCATTTCCCTCGCCAAGGCAGAAACACCAAGAGTAGCTTTTATGTTGCCTGATTCAGTGATAAAAATGTTGACATCTTTCATGTAATAGTGTCATTATCAATAAGTAGGTCAGCAACAAGAAGAGAAAAGCATGAGACTATGAAAAAGTACCTCTCATAATTTAAAGCCAAAATCTATATGCAAAACATCAATCAGCTGTGCCTTACGCATTACATTCTTAGCATTAGTAAATCCAAGAAGCTTCACACTCTTTTCTAATCTGAAATGTACAACATCCCTTTTAGCATAAGATACAGGCACAACTTGTGGTCCATATCGATAACCCTTGATTCTTTGTTCAGGGGTATAACTTTACTATCATCTTCAACGCTTTTATATTCATAATCAACCTTAATTTCATGTGTAGCAAACTTATCAGTTGGAGGTGCCTTATCAGAATACTTTTTCATAGTAGGGAATTTTTCTTCTGATGTTTTCTTTTAGACCCATACTTATGCAGATAACGAAGATAATGAGATAAATATAAAACTTTGCTCCATTAATACACATGCATGTAGATTCCATAGAAAAATAAAATAGTTTAATAGCCTAGAAATAATCAATAAAATCTTATTATGGTCGAAACCACAAGTAGTTGATGAATGTGCTACTGACCTTAGATGCATTCAGTGTTAAAGGCTAAATGGTGCTTAAATTAAACTGATGAAACTACTTGGAACATCTTACATACAGATCACCATAAACATTAATCAACTTGTGCAACAAATATTAATCAGACTAGAAGGTTCCAATAGCTTCTTCGGGGCTAACCTCGTAAACTAGTTAATTCAAACTCATATGTGCTAACATGGAGAAGCAAGCAACCTATTGTAATCATAAAAAAATTTCTTACATATTTTTTTGACAGCTTCAACAGTTCTTAGATGAAAAACACTCATTGATTGAACAAATTCTCCAAAGTCAATATATCCATTACGGTTGACATCAAAGAGATCGAACATCTGTGAAACATTTGATCAAACTGTAAGATGCAAAAAAGAAGATTTGAACTTATCCTACAAATGGCAACACAATAGAGCAGCAGAAAGCCATATCAGTCTTTCTTCAATAGAACTTCCAAGTTAAGGCTGTTTAATCTTGATCAAAGGCAAAAAAGTTCTCTTTCCCAAGCATGTATAAGTTTTATAGGTTGTGTTTAGCAATTCCTGATATGCCTATCGTTCAAAAAACCTCCTTGTTTTTTAGCATTTCATTTTTAGTGCAAAACAGCAATATGAACACATCATTTATATATAAGATCATAGCCATCAGATTAATCTGAATACTCCCGTAAGGAGGTTTAAGCAGACAAGAAAATTGTGAGTCATAAATAGTAGCATGCAAAACCCTTGCTCTGTCCACAAAGAGGTTCTTCTAGCTATTTCTGAAGAGGGCACATTGCAAATCTACTTGTTTGTCAAAAAGTTAAAAGTTGACAGACCTTAACAGAGGAAGTATCATCACCAACAGCATAATTTACATGTTCACGAAATAATGGGTAACATCAAAAATGAACAACAGTAAAACATGCACAATATCATTTATCTGGATTGAAAATATTATAAAATATTATAAACAAAAATTTAGTTTCATTTAGTTCTCTCAATTACATGGCTTTGTGATAAATTCATCCACAAAATATACAAACATATTTGACAAAATGTACACATTGAGCAGAGGGAAAATGACCTAATACTACATCATCAACATATATTATACCTGTCTTCTATTCCTAAGAAGAAATCATAAACTCCAACATGTTCTTCCGAATATTTACTGGTGCACCAAGTAATGCCCTAACTTCATTAAGCCTATGAAGAAGGAAAAGATAACTTTCATATATTTTGATCCTTCTAGTCCCAACTCTACCAAATGATTATAAAGTTCTTCTTCTGAAATGGGAATTGATTTAACCAACAGTGAAGTAGATTTTATAATAGCTTCTGCAACTGTCTAAATGCCATCTTTGATTACATCTTCACCATCATCTGCCCTGTTTTTCCTTTTCCGTGATATTCCTGGGTTTGCATTTTGTCAATGAGTTGGCATTCCCATTGGAGAATCAGTGTGATCACCTTCTATCGTTATATTGTCTTCATTCATTAAGTCATTGTAAGTGCATATGTCATCATTTTCATCTATGGTGTTGGAAAACCCACTATCGACAAAAATGGTGCGCCTTCTTGTCTCTTGTGTTGTTTCAGCATGCTCGCCAGTTGCTCTATCATGTCCATAATTCTCTACCATCTTCTCATAGTTATAAAAAGACTTATGTCTCCACTCAGTAGCTTCTGGTTTAGCCTATTATAAAAAAACTTAATGAATCAACCAAATCACAACATATATCATATTTTCTTCCAACAAAATAATAAACAAGTTCACCTGGACCAAAGTCTCCCACACTTCTGGCTCAGCAGTCCACATATTTGTTAACGAACTCTATGCAAATCCACTACCTCTATTAGAAAATAAATCAAAACACTTACTCCATTTGTTCTTAATAATCTTGTTTTGATTTTTAATTTTTTCCTTATCGGTTCTTTTATCTAGAAAATTTTCCTTTAGTTCAGCTTCGATTGTATCAAATGCATGCGTTGTGAAAGTCCCACCAACACAATTACCTTGTCGATGCTGGTGCAAGTATCCATCAACTAAAGCATCATCCATGGCTTGACTCTAAAAGCACGGCTCTCTTCGGGGTGACATTTTGTATGTTACAAATTTAACTATAAAATATGAAATTTATATCAAAAGCATACACAATATTGAAGGTTGAAATATTTCTAAATAATATAAAAGGCCATAATAATGAATAAGCATTACAAAGACACAATTATATGTGAAAACATTAACAACACTAATAAATAGCGTCATATTTAGATATAAGTAGCCAATACATATTTTTAAAGCAATATAAAATAATGGAAAACATAAATTTATTGCGATGCGGCAATATCTATCCTAAAGTATAATCAGCCCACATATGAGCAGCCATGTTATCTCTTATAATTTTTCCACTGTGTGCATCATCTTCGTCGTCATTTTCATACCCATCTTGGTTATCATTTTCCCTTCCATCATACTCTTTATTAAGAAATGGACCATTTGGATCTGCAACAATCAAGAAATTGTGCATAATGACACAAGTCATAATATTTTTTTTTTACTCTAAATGCCATATGATGGTTCTGTGGTGGATGCTATAATCAGGAACCAATTTTTCAACACACCAAATGCCCTTTTGATAATGTTACACAATGATAAATGTCGATGATTGAATAATTCATGAGCATTTTGTGGAGGATTCCTTGAATATTCTTTCAAGTGATATCGTTTCACTTTATACGGTGTAATCCACTTCTCAACATGAATCCAGCATCAACAAGATAGTATTTTCCTATCATGAAGAAAACTATATCAAAATGTAATTTATGATACTTATTAGTTAATAAGAATTGAGCCCTATTTTTACCTTGGGAAATTTGAAGTGAGAACTGTCTGGTTAGTGCACTTTTCATAATTCGTGAATTGGATGTTATTTCTTCCCACCCAGCCAATGCATATGTGAACTTTATATCAAAAGAACAAGCACACAACACATTTTGTGTTGGATAATCCTTTCTCCCACGAAATTTAGGAGCATCTCGAGCTGGTACTTTCATAGATATTTATATACAATCAATTGCACTAACACAATCCTAACATTGAAGTACATTATTCTCAAATATTATGTATGTTTAATATAATTACGCCCACTTAAGAAAAGAAAATCACCTTAAAAATGAGTAGAATCTACTACTGTTCGTTTCTACTTCGTCAGGTTGTCTTAGGAACATATCTTCTAGTTGTACAACTGCCTTCAAAATGATATGAAAATGACAACTTACAGTATCCCCATATCGACTCCAAAAGAATGCAATCTCTCAATTGGTAACGTTATGCCTTAATATGTATAGAAACTTCACGACTTGTTCTTTAACAGTTGCATTTACAGTGGGTTAAAGCATACTTTTTCCAGCTAATAAATAACATAATTCGAGAAATAGTTTAGGCTACATTCTAATTATATTTCTCCCATTGGAATGAAATATAATTCTTCGCATGATACTCTCCCTTGATTGCGATCTCTCCGATGGTGTAAGCATTTGAAGTTTGTCTTTCCCACATCTCTTACGTAACACCCACCAATAGATCACAAGATAAGCAACATGAATAAGTGCTAATTGATGTATACAAATCAATTTTCATTTTTGATTATTCATTCAATTACCTCCACTATTCATGTCTAAAGAATAAAATTAGGACAAGTTTTTAGATTGTGAAAATCAAAATATAACAAATATGACATACATATGTCCATTTATATATGGTGTTATAAAAGCGACAGGAAGCAACGTAAAGGAAGCTTCATCTAAATCATTCCCCCACTGAAATGTCAAGCAAAGTAATAGGAAAACAAAATCAAAGAAGACATCGACGATTAAAAAACACCCCAAATTTAGACAACACAACATATAAAATGAGTTTCAATATCTTCAACATCTTTTCATTTCTCCAATATCTTCAACAAAAGAATACACAAGAAAGACTATTATAGAGTAATAGAGCTCCTACTCATAACCTCTCAGTTTTTCCAAATTAAGCTTAACATATTAAAGACATGCCTAAAGATCTACCAACATAAAAATTCTTCTTAATGGTACAACCCCATAAGTATCCGACTTGCTTTCAAGAATATGAATTCTTGCTGTAACAGAAGATTTATAACAAGAGATAAATAAACCATGATGTTCACACGCCTGTATACTTTTGGTCCAGCAAAATAGAGTCCAGATTTTCATTCATCAATTATTTTGCATTTCCATTAATGCCTTCTCTTGTTCTCTCTCTGTGAATCCATATTTATTTAGTATTACCACTAATTAACTAACAAATTCAAGTATAAATGCCAACACTCTAACTAATCTAGCCTTTACAATTAAATCCAAATGACAATCATTGACCCTACATAAACATGCATTATAAATTCACCTTAAAGAATATGGCAGAAACTTGAATGCCAATTTGTAGTATCATTATCACTCTTTTGAAATTGAAGAAACACATCCAAAAATAGGAAATTCTAATCACTATTTAATTAACGAAAGAACACATTATATTGAGGGAAGTTTAAGATGAAACAATCTTGAAAGTTTCTGTGTTAAATGCAAAAATTCATCTATAGTTCGTCATGGAGTAATCATCACAAGAACCAGTTACATTGAATAATTCACTCAAGTAGCAACCCAATAGAAATGTTATCAAACTCCAAAATCATCCACTAAATAAACCCAGAAAGAGAAAACAACAGATCATCAAAAAAGAAAAAAGAAACCCAAAAAAAGAAGTAATGTCATAAACAATTACCATGGAGAACAATGAAGGGTATGGACTAAACAATAGGAAGAATCAAGAGGGCAAAATCAATGAAGGCAAAACCAATAGAAGGAAGGTGAAAGGCCATGACTTGGATGAAAATACTGAGCTTTCTGATGATTTTGTAGCACAAAATGGAAACTTTAGTAGCTGTTGGTTGGCCCTAGAAACTTTGAGATAAGAAGTGGGCGAATCAGTTGAAGTGTAGATGTTAGATCCGTTTTCAGAGTCTAACTCATGCTCTAATACCACATCTGTTAGACCCTGTCTTCATAGCCCAACGTTCAGAGTCATACTTGAGCACATTACCTTATAGGGTCCTTTTGATGGAACCTCATTAGCCAATTAGGCTCGTCTTCCTTCTCGTAACATCCCAAAATTTCTATAATTTGAATACTTTTTTTTGCTCATGCTTTGATACTACAACTATTGGACCCTATTTTTAGAGTCTAACTCATGCTCTGATACCATACCTGTTAGACCCCGATTATGGAGTCTAACTCATGAGTCATGAAATGTGAGTGTAGCACTCTGAAGGGTTCTTGTAACATCCCAACATCCATAATTGAGAGCTTGTTAAACGACAATCCATTCTATGTTCGTATCCTCAAGCGTCACCCCAAATATAACACTCCATTTATCTCTTATTTCCACAACAAACTAAGCACTTTTCAAGCTCCAGTTAAGCCTAAAAGAATCATAGGAAAGCAATGATAAGCCCACAACTTATAAAATATATAAGATTTGGGACAAAAAGCATAACTTCCATTAGGGATGTCAGATTAAGACCATTCTAGGACAGTTTCGAAGAGCGCTTCTAGATCTACAACTTCCATGAAGACCCCGAAGAAAGATTTTTTCATCTAGAGGGTCAAAAATTTGCACATTTTCATAACTTTCCCGAGAAGGTCCACTTAACGGACATACGTCCCTTCAAATGGACATGAACTGAGATGGGACACAAACAAACCCAAGAAGGTCCATTTAGCGAACATATGTCCCTCTAAAGGGACATGCTCTAAGAAAAAATATTGGAATACCCGAAAAGGTCCGCCCAACGTGCAACATCCCACTACCATAGGATACATTCCTAAACTTTTAGGAACATAACCTACAATAATGGTATGTTGGAGCAATAACAATTCTAACTTACACATGGCATCATCTAACATACTCAAAAATCATAACAATTTTTTTCTTAGAACATTTGCTTTTTTCATTTATAAAATTTACACTGTTCTGATTTGCAATTGTTTATAAGGCCCTATACAGGTTCTAACAAAACTACAGTACAGCAACAACTATACTTCTTCGGGAGTCAGCTAACAGACCTCTGATCCATTTCTTTATCCACAGACACTTTACATCCTAACTAAAACTTAAGTCTCCTGTCTCGTACCTGAAAAGACACAGTGCAATTTTTGATGAGTTTTGCGAACTCAATGAGTGAACCATCATTGATGATTTCATTGGATTACACAATTACAACATATATATCACAATTATTCATTTAAACAGACTAACTTTACATGGCAGAACATACGATCATTCATTTCAATTTGCATATCATTCAAACATTGAGCACGTACTTGCATGGGAAATGCATGAGACTCATATTCGTTCTTATTGTTGTAACTGAATGCCTTTCACAAACATATACAAAGTTTTGGCCTATAGGGCTCCATCGAAACAAATTCACGGAGCATAGCTCGACGTTCAAAACATATAAATCATGGAGTAAAGCTCTACGTAGAAGCACTTCTAACTGGTATCTCAAGTCACAACGCCTTTATTTGAGCATGCATTTTATGAAATGCATCAAATACTGAACAGATCACACACACAATCTCATACAAATGTTCAGATGATGGTCTCATAATCATCGGACCTCAGTCCAGCATTTAGTTATCGCTGAGAATCGAAGTCATAACAAATCAAACACTTTCAATACATGATCGCAGAACAAACTCCTCGGACCTCAGGTCCGGAATTTAGAAACAGCATATACACAGTTTATTTATATTGGAAGTTAACAAATCAAGTACATCCAATCAAACAATCCTAGAAAAACATCTAGACTCACAGTATGCTCCCAGAAGCTATTGCCTGGATGGTCCGGCAATGTCTGACTATTATCACCTTTTGCACAAGCGTACCAAAATATCAAAGTATAGAAAATATGCACGATGCATGTTCAATGGAAATTTCCAGGGTTTCTTCATAACTTCTCTTTCTCTCATCAAGACTTATTGAAAACCATTAACATCACGATTCAATTCTTATTGGCCTTTTTCCATGGCACTCTTTCAGGTCTCACGTAAACTTCGGGGAGGGTCTAATGGATATAAATTTATTTATAGAAGATGCATCTTTACAGACGACGCATCCTTATAGGAGAAGATGAGTTACAGAAGAAGACGATTTACATAAGAAGATGACGTCACCCAGAGGAAGCTGACGTCATCACATAAGAAGTTTTCCTCTTAGCATAACTTTTTCTATAGAGATCGGATTCAATTGTTCTTTACATGATTCGAAAGAGGGAATCAAGATATACAAACTTAATGAAGAGCTCAAAAGCCAATTTTATCTTTTGAAGGGTCAAAAATAGGACAGAAGATATACAATGAACAGTGACCCAGAAGAAGTTTGGGAACAGTAAAACAGACGATGTTTTATGATTACCATAACTTTCTCTAGAGGGATCGGATCAAGATGTTCTTTATATGGTTTGAAAGAGGATTCCAAAATCTACAACTTTTATAAAGACCTCAAAGGTCAATTCTATCTTCTGTAGGATCGTAGATGGGCAGAAGATAGGTATAGACGAACATAGAAGAAGCAAAACACAGAAGGAGTTTATAAACAGTAACATAGACGAAGTTCATTCGTCTGTGAACAGTAATACAGATGAAGAGCATGAACAGTAACATAGACGAAGTTATTCGTTTGTGAACAGTAATACAGACGAAGAGCATGAACAGTAACATAGACGGAGTTATTCGTCTGCGAACAGTAATACAGACGAAGTGTATGAATAGTAACATAGACGAAGTTTATTCGTCTGTGAACAGTAATACAGACGAAGAGTATGAACAGTAATGTAGAAGTTTATTCGTCTATGAACAGTGACATAGAAGGAAGTTCGTCCACTTAGGTCGAAAGCATACGAATGCAAGAGGCAAAAGAAGCAATACACAGACGAAGTAAAAGACGGACGAAGCAAAAGATAAAAGAAACAAAAGACAGAGGAAACCAGAACACAGACGAAGCAATACAGAGGAAGATGACGTCACCTAGAGGGAGCTGACGTCATCACAGACGAAGCAATACAGAAGAAGTTTGTTCTTAGAGGAATCAAAACACAAAGGAAGTTGGTTCATAGAGGAATGCATCTTGACAGACGATGCATCCTCACAGAAGAAGAGAACTTACAGAAGAGAATGACTCATAAAGGATGCATCTTTACAAACGATGTATCCTTACAGAGGAAGATGATGTCAGCCAGAGAAAGCTGACATCATCACAGAGGATACGTCTTTACAGACGATACAGAAAGCAGAAGAAGCAGAACATATCATTTTTCATGCCTATAGGAATTCTATACATCATTATTTTTTTTATTATACCTCCAAACATAAAAACATCATCTATACTACTCTCTTTCTAGCTCCAGAACTCCAAACAACTCAAAAAGCTAAAACTCACATAAATACCAAAATCGCAGACAACTATTCATGCTTTCATGTTAGTTCTGCATTTTCTTTCTTCTGCATTTTCTTTTCAATTTAACAAACATCCAGAAAC
>JANZXR010000172.1:7554060-7571781 GCA_027575705.1 Erythroxylum echinodendron
CCACCCTCGCGGGGCACGGATCCGGGTATCACGATCGATATCGGGTTCGGGTTCGGCGGGAGTGGGGTGTCACAACAACAATAAGCATCTCAAAAGATGTAAATGAATTTGTAATCCAGAAATCAATTCGATCAAAATTAAAAGGCTTCAACTACATATGATGCCTGAATCCAAAACAAAGTGAAAGGAAAATCATGTTGCATAAAAAGAAGGGATAGCACAACAAATCTAAAAGTTGAAACAAAAAGAGATTGGATTTTATGAAAAAATATAAGGAAAATAAGAAAACAAGTAATTGGGTTAGAGAAACAAAGGCGACCTAATATGCTAAATGAATATAAATACATGACTACTATTGTATATCAACCCATCAATTTAAGAGCATCAGAAAGCAAAAAATAGAAAGGTTAGAGCTTGAGCTCTTCAAGAAATAAGTAACAGCAAACAAGGAAGGCGGAGACAAAAAGTCCCACCATGGAATCCAAAGATTGAGCTTTAAAATTTTAAGAAGAGAAAGAGATGTTCTAGACACTGAGATAAAATAATCATCCTTCTGTGGCAACTGTTTCTCTTACCATATTATGGTTTGAATCAAAATGTTCGCAGCAGAAACAGATAGCCCATAACAAAAATTAAACAAGCTTGAGTTCTTTGAACAAAAGGGACCTCTCACTAGCCACCAGAAATCGCAAAGCAATAGAAACAAAACCGATGATGAACAATGGACGATACCACGGCGATATGGCAGAAAATGAAGAAGATTAAGTACACCTCGATGCTTATATTTATCTCCAACTATTATCGTCTATTTTACTGACGAACATCACTCTTCCGTTGCTATATTCTATCGACAAAATTGCTGGAATAATTTTCCTCCATCTTTACCGATGAATATCTTGTCCGTTGCAAAATAAAAAATTTTCGACAATATTACCGACAGAAAATCATTTTCTGTCACTAATTTACTACGGTCTTGTTTCTGTCGATAATGTTCGACGGTGATTTGTAATTTTCTTATAGTGAAATAAGTATCACTATTACTTTAGTGTGTCAATAACATAATAAAGTACTAAGAATATCATCATAACAGATAAAGAATTACACGACACCATACAAACTATACAATAATTCCATATAAAAGATATCATTACACTATACAAATAAGTATCAAATTTACTTTAATATGTTTATACCATAATTAAGTATAAATAGTATCAACATAATATCTAGAGAATACCATAACTACACAAATTATATCATAACTCTATAAAAGTACCATTACACTATACAAATAAATTATATCTTTACTTTAATATGTCAATACCACAACTAAGTATAAAGAATACCATCACAACATATAAAAAAATACCATAACTCTATAAAACAAATAACATCACACTATAATCAAAGTACAATTTTAGTATAATTTTGAAATACTATTTTTTTTGTTCACACAAATTTCCGTTATATGATCCTAAATAGATTAACTTCTATGTTATTTTTTAATTTCATTTATTACATATTCATTTTTTAGTTATGCAAAAATATCATGTATTAATTCACTATCAAAAATAGTTAATCTTTTGTGAAATGTTGTATATGTTTTTTTTTTAACATTTAAACTGCTCTAAAGCAATCATAGTGAAGTAAACATACTAAATTTCAAAGTAAAAGATTTCCTGACGAATTTCGAAGTGCAAAAGATTACAAGATCATCAACATTATCTCACGACACTAAATACAAATTTAAGCATCTCAGGTGATGGGATGATGCTGCTAAAAAAACCACATACAGTTATCTTTGTCTTCTCAAAATCAAGAAAACTGTCCCCACTAAGGAAAAAAATGAAAAACTAGAAAATGAAATCTCGCTCCTTACCTTCAGGCAAGTTATAATAATATCGGTCCGTTGGTTTCACAAATACTATAAATCATAATAAAGAATCGTTCATAGCACAACAAAACCAAAGTGTTGTAAAGAAGAGCTATAGATCATACTTAGCTATCAGTGTCTCTGAAGCAGATGCTACACCCTTTGAGGCCCTGAAGCAAATGCGACGGAGGAGGGGGGATAGAGAGACAGAGGAGGGGGCTTTCGGTAGCGACAAAGACGAGGACAGTGGGAGGACGAGGACGATGGGATGACGAGGATGATGGGGCTTCGGTGGGGACAGATAGGAGGACGGTGGGACGACGAAGACAGAGAGAAAAGGCAAATGTAATGGAGGAGGGGGGCAAGCTTCGATAGCTTTTAGGTTAAACAAAAACAACATCTTTTGATGTTAAATCAAATAACGTCATTTTTTTATTAAAAATATTGAAACTGAAGTAAACGATGACATTTATCTTTCAAATTTACTGACGGAATTTACCAATAGAATATATTTATGTCGGTAAACCCCGACGTTTATTTATGTCGGCAAGCATTCTTGCCTATTTTGCTGACGGCAATTTTCCATCCGTCGCTATATTCCATCGGAAAATTTACCGAGATGATTTCGACAGATATCTTGTTCGTTACAAAATAGAATTTTTCATGATAATGTTACCGAAATAACATGATTTTCTGTCAGTAATTTGTCACGATTTAATTTCCATCAATAATTTTTTATCGCCAATTACTAATTTTCTTGTAGTATTCAAATATTACTTCTAAGAGTACTTAATTTGACAGCAAACACCTACAAAATACTTGGGGTGGTCTCGTTAATGTAGCATTTGATTCAAGAGATCATTGCTTAAGTTACAAATCAATCTGATATGCTAAATGCATAAACTGAATAAAGACGACTATACGGAACGCTTGATTTTTTGTACTTTGTGTGAAGGTTTTGTTAGGAGAGCCAATCATAGCTGTTCATGGAGAAGATCACATGAGTGTGATTCACCGGAGATGGGATGCTAAAAAAGCACTGTTTCCTTCTTCTTTTTTTTCAAAGGAAGGACAACAATAATTTAGTCTTGTCATGAGATGTTTAGAATTTCGAACGTACTTCATCCATCTGCAAAAAAGTTTTAAAAAGATTCCAAGTATAATAAAGGACGGAAATTGTTGAAGAAGGAGAGAAAATGAAAAGAGAAAAAAGATCGTTTTACGTAAAGAGCTTGGGAAGCTGACCAGATCTAAAACATTGATACTTCTCCAAAATTTGGGGCATTCTATCATGACCGTTGGTCGCTTATGTCACACTCCGCAGTTTTTCTTTTAGACCAACATTTGTATTTCATCAGCACCCGTTTAAGCTTCAATTCGCTATCTATAAACTTAGTAACGATAAAGAACTGTGGCAATCTTGTGTTATTTAATCTGGGATGCAGCAGAGGTACGAAAAAAAGTTTGAAGACATCTTTTTGCATAGGTCACAAGGGCTACGTAGGTTGCTATCTAGACCTCCACAAAGGAGACAAATAGAGGTTAACCGCTCTTCCTCCGATATCACGGGTGCTGACAAGAATTTATTTTTGTTAGACCGGCTTATGAGGGGTTCTCTTTCCTTCTTCTTCTTTTCCAATCTTTTCGACCAACCTAGTGTTTCTTTTGTTCTTGTCTGTTTCTTTTCACATCTCTCTACCTACATCCACTGAAGTAGTATTACTTTAGCTTCTACGTGTTAAAGAAGATCCTGTCAGCTATAAGATCACTAGACTAATCCCACAGAACCCCGCCTTTGAGACCTTAAAGAGGTCAAAGAAATTATAAACCAACACAAGGAAAAGAGAATTTGAACTTCCCAATCAAAACTCTCAAGACTCAAGAGAAACATTCCAGTTGTCTCGTTGCTTTTGAGGAATATAAAATATTTGTTTATGTGCTCAAAAAAAGCGCAGTTCCTCTACGGCTCTAACACTGATATATTAGGTAATTAACAGCAAAACAACACAACACAAACGGACTCCGCATGCATGCATGCACCCACGCACACGTGGCATCTTGGTTAGTGCTCCCCATTATTTTCATTGCCATGATACGATCTCCTTAGTTCCTTCCAACTTCGGAAAAGAAGAAAACTACCCAAAGGGTCCCACCAATTCCGACGGTCAAAACAGCATCATGATTAATTAATTATTAAAATTTTCAAGGAAATACCACAGTTAAAAAGGAGTAAAAACTATAAACAGTTTCATTAATTAGGCGAATATATAGGCATTCCTCTACTCTCAGCTCACAGACTGTCTCCTTTACGTCGCGTGGACAGGACGGGAGTAGCGAGGAGCAAGGTTTGTTAAATTTTATATAATTAGATCTAAATAAATTGAACATATATAAACTCAAATTAAATTTTATCTTAAAATGAATTGATATTAAAAAGAATAATTTATTAGGTTTATACGTATGTTTAAAAATATATATTCTTTATACGTTGAACAAAGCGTAATTCTTACAAAAAAGAGTACGTGTGTGTGTGGTTTTTGGGTGGTTCGTGGTTTACAAAGCAAGGGAAGGAATGGGCATCTTTTGGAAAACGGTGGTCGAACTGATCAGACTGATCAGACTTGTCTCCAATCTCGAGACGGTCTGATTCTCTCTTTGCGTGTTGTTTGAATCTTTTGATCCATGGATGGGGTCGATATTCCAGAGGACGAGTGTTGGGTCATGGACATGATGTGGGGTCGCTTCTTTTTTATTTAAGTTTTTTATTAGTCTTTTAACCTTTTTTCTTTCTAGAGTTTGCATCTTAGGCTCTTTGTGCTAATCCACCGAAGAAGGGATGAATTTATTAGTTGCTTTTGACGATTGCAGAGTGTCTAAATTGGCGATTTCAACAAAAAGTTCAGGTTTTCCTTCTATTACAACAAGTTAATTACTTGTTGAGGTCAGGTGATGAGTAGTTTTGGATACGATTACCAACAACTGCAGGCTCTTTTGCTTTTGGCCTTCTCGTGACTCAACATATATTTTAGTGAAAGAAGAGCTTGGAACCAGTTTTTACTAAGAGACATAGTTGATTGCAAGATTGACCAATTATATAAGATGGTGACACTTGATTAAGGAGTCATAAGCTCCAAACAATCTCCTCACGAGAGGTTCATAAGCAAAAGAAGTGGATTATGAGTGAGATTAAACACCAAATGAATTGATTCCCAATTAATGGAAATTAAGGAATTAGATTGTGAATTAATCCACAGTGGTTCTTGATGGAGCGTGGAGTTGATGAATTGGGATGTTTATTACAGTGGCAGAGGCAGTGAGAGGTTTGTTTGGACGGTAATCAGAGATTTTGAGTTTCTTTACTTATAATAAATAATAGGCTAAAATACATTTAAAACATTATGTCCTCCTTTATTTTTAAAATAAGCTTATTATCTCATTTGACCATCAACCAAAGTAGTTTAAAATTTAAAAGACCTTTTTAGCTCTATATGAAGATGGTATCATATTAATTGTATTTGTTGTATTTTTTTTGGACAAAAATAATTTTGTTGACTAAAATACATTAAAATTTATATTTTTTTGCTTTATTTCATTACGTCTACTATTTCAAGAATAAAATTCTCTCTCCTCTTTTTCTTTCTCTTTCTACCTTTCATCGGAAAACTGCGTTGTTTCGTCGAAAAACTGGTTCCAATTCTGGTTACTTCTTTCTCATTCTTGACAAAAAATAACCTATTTTCTTCAAATTGAGGTTCCTCCTACTCGTTCAGCTACTTTTTTGGGACCCTGTTCGACGATGGTTTCGGATCTCCTCACTCGGCTCTTTTTTTCTGTGTTTTGCACGTTTTATGAGAATGTGGTTTGTTTGATTCCTGTTTAGTGTATTGCTTTGAAGTTTTACCGTTGAAGATTGTGATATAGGGTTTGGGTTTTGGGCTTTCCGATCTCTCTCATTATGGTTTTGTTTCCTAATAGTTAGCAGAAAAACGGAGAGGCATAGAAAGCTTTTGCGGCATTAAATGATTAGGTCATCTCCAATCCACCTCCAAAATGAGGAGAAACGCCATTTTGAGGGGAGGAATGCACCCCAACCAAACAACATTTTCTCCTTCATTTTAGAGGAGTGCTATAGTATCACTGCAGCATCCATCTATCACTATTCTTTTTTTCGTTTTTTTCTCAATTTTTTCTCTCTACCTTTTTCTTTATTTTTTCATTCATTTATTTTTATAATATTTTTCATTCTTTATTTTATTATTTAAACAATATTTCAATATTTTCATTGTATGTTTATATACTTAATTATAGATTTATAATAATTTAAAGGTTTAGTTTCCTATTTATAAATATTTTCATTACGTGTTTATAGCTTTACCTATTATCTTTTTATTTTTTTAATGTAAAGAATGCTCTATGCCTTTTTCAATGTTAAAATGTTTTTGATTTATGAAATTTAATAAAATTTGATGTTTGATATTACATAATATATCATTTACTATAATTAAATAATATAAAATAGTATAATATATTTCATATATTATTTCATTTAATATTTTCAAATAACAAATTATAGTTTAATTAAAATTTTATTATTTATTAACATAAAATATAATAATAATAATAATAATATTGTAAATAAAAATATACGCAAAAAAGAAAAGTTGAGTTAACTTTATAAAGTAATTTTAATAATTATTAATAAAAAGTAAAAAAATAATATGTTTAGAATTTTTTTTTTTTAGTATGAAAAATAGAGTTATAAATTGGAGTAAAAAGTATTGTAGCATATCTTAAATAGAAGAAACTTTACTCTATTTTAGAGGAATAGGTTGGAGATGCCCGTACAAGTATATGTATTGGTGTCCTGTTATTTTATTCAAAATATATGGATGTTTATGGATAATTTTGTTTAGTGGCTGTGGAATTTATTTTTCTTGTTAAAATATTCAATAAAATTTCCTTCTTTTTTTAAGTTTGTTTTATAAACAAATTTTCTTTTTTTTAATATTTTCATAAACTAAAGGTCATGAAGTATAATTATAAAGACAATATATAGTATTTTTAGTAATTTTTTCTTTTTTATTTGTTAACTATCAAAATGTAATTCATTCTTAAAATAATTTTTATTTTTAAAACAGAGGGCATAATAAAATAAAGAAAAAATACACAAGTTTAATATATTTTAATCAACAAAAGACTAAAATAATATTTTTGTCCAAAAATATAACATGTATCATTGTGGTAATATCATCATAATATAAGAGTAAAACAGTATTTTTAAATTCTAAAATTACTGGTAGTCAATTGAGATAATAAATCTATTTTTAAAATAGAAAAAGCATAATATACTTAGATAAGGAAAATTTATGGTGGGACTTTTCTGATATAAGCAAATAGTAATTAAAATGTCATAGAACGATTTTAGATATAAAATTAAATTATTTTAAAAAATGATTTAATATAAACAATTAATTATTAATAAGATATACAATTAATAGATAATATCAAAATAAAAGAAATAGATAAAAATTATTTTAAATAAATAAATATTCATGAGAGAGGTAAAAATAATACCCAGGATAAAATTCAGGGATATTAAATGTATTTTAGCCTAAATAATAATAAGGTAGCAAGAGAGTAATAGCAAAAGGACAGGGTGTGGGGGTGGGGGGTACTCCTCGTGATCGCAGTAGACATGTCCATGGAAGACTGTTCCCTGTGGTCACGTGGCCTCCTTTGACTACCGAATGAAAAAAAACCTGCCCCAACCCAACTCTTGCTGTTGTCTATTTTCCTATGTACTAAGAGAGTGTGATACTTCCCTATAATGTCACTAACGCTCACTGACTCCTTCTGACTACGCTCACTTGACTTAAGAATTACTCTCCTTCTGTGAAGAGTATATGTATAATATGAGGTATATTTTACTTTAATCTCTGCAGCACGCAAATTGGGCCCGTCACTCTGTCTCTGTATCTTCATAACTCTCTTTTTAGCATACACGTATTATGTCCATCTCTCTTCACGACAACTTGTACTGCAGGGTGCTGACTGGTATTTCGCCATTTTATTAGCTTATAAAGCTACCCGACAATACTTCTCTTCACTCCCTCTTGTACCGTAAGCTCTTATCTCTAAATTCTCTTATATTAAAACTCTTATATTATTGCAACTCGTTCTGGGTTCTTACTATTTGGCTCGTACTCTCTGCAACAACCCCCTTTCTTCTTTGCTTCATTATTCGTTGCAATCTTCTGTTACCAACCTGTTTGATCATTTGTGGCTTAGAGGCGAATTGTTTACTAAAGCCAAGTAAAGAAATTGAGTTATCGATCGATGATGCATAGGTGCAGTACCTCTCAGGGGAACATAGTGGGTCCGTGTTCTTGTGGTCTGGTACATAGCCAAAACAACTCCTTCTCCATGCTGTTTTCTATGCCGAACCAGTACCACAAATCTTTTGAAGAAACAGACGTTTACCCTTTCACATCCTCTTCTCCGTCCTCCGTTGATTGCACTCTCTCGTTAGGAACCCCATCGACACGTCTAAGCCAAGATGACGAGAAAAGCATCCGACATGAACGCCGACCTAGTTCTTGCATGTCCAACTTTTGCTGGGATATATTGGAGACCAAGCACGCACCTTACACTTCTCAATCCCAAAAGACGAGTCGTGCAAACAATGGTACAGGCAACAACTTCTTCGCCAGTAATGATCCCCTACTCGCTCGCCGCTGTGCCAACTGCGACACTACTTCTACTCCTCTCTGGAGAAACGGCCCAAGAGGCCCCAAGGTATTATTAGTTCCAAGTCCCTTATATTTAAGCAACCTATTCTGACAAAGTTCCATGTTTTTATGATATGTTACATGAAGGTCTTGTGACTTGGTCTTTCTTTTATCTTGCTCAATTTGTTTTGTGCTCGTTTCTAATAGATTAACTAGTATATTGTGCAATTGTGATTAAGTTTCTTCTGCTTGCAGTCACTTTGCAATGCATGTGGAATTCGGTTCAAGAAGGAAGAGAGAAGAGCAACAACTGCAAATGCAAACAGTACAACTGGAACAGCATCAGGAGCAATTGATCCTTACTATGCTTATCAGAACAATTCATGGGTTCAGACCCAGAAAATGCCATTCTTCTCTCCAGCAAATGAATTTAGGTTCGCAGAAGACAGTGACAGAGATTCTGATACAGGCATTCCTTTCCTTTCTTGGAGGCTCAACGTTACAGACAGGCCAGGCCTTGTGCACGACTTTACGAGATAAAAAAAACTTCAAATAAAGCCGAAAAAAGAGGAAACAGAAAAGAAAAGAACGGTCAAGATCATAAATACAGAGAACGCAACGTATAAAACGATGATGATGTTGAAGATGCTGCTGACAGTGATGGTTATTGTCCAGTATCGTCAAATTCTTTTTTTCTTCCTAATTTGCAGTTTGGTTTTTGGTTTGGTTCATTTCCCTTTCTTTTTCTCATCTTCAGTCTTACAAAGATGGAGTGAAAACTGGATTCTATGTTCTTAGTTTTTTTTTTTTGAAGGTTTAACTTTTCTTTTTATAGTTATAGAAACTTTTCCTGTTGGGTAACTTTCTTCGGTTTCCTTCACTGTTATACCAACTGAAAGAAAGCGATGGTTGGTCGGTCTAATGAAGTATGTACGATGCAAATCCATACGCTTCCCAGTTCCTATTATTGTTTTACAATTTGAACTGAAGTTTGATCTGATAAGCCTGAGATTATTACTTCTGGAATGGTTTTCCTGGGTTTCAGAAGCAAGGGATAATAACTGATTATCCAATTATATCACTGATTGATGAGGATCAGTTTCTGAATTATACGACTGTAAAGATTCAGACCATGGAAATGGTTTTTGTCCCATAGCCTTAGCTGTGCTCGTTTGACCGTCAGATTGACCTGTATGTGTGCAGAGGCTAGAGCCCCTCTCCACGTGGAACTGGATATTTTGTTTTTTTCTTCATTAAGAAGTAAACACATGTTGTGACCCTAGATTCTATAACTGGTCTTACGCACAGTTGTTAAAATGATGAGATAGGTACAGTATTCTTTCTGATATTCTTGTTTTATTAAATTTTATCCATATATTTATATGAGAATTTGTGTGAATAAAATTTAATAAAACAAAATTAGAATAGGGTAACTAAAATAGAGGATTTGATAGGAGCACTCGTTGGGTGATATACTTGTCTTGTCTCATAGCATACAAATTTACGGAGTCTAGATCATCCGTCTAATTTAACCATGTCTTATTCTGCTTAAGATAAAAACGACGTCGTTATTTGTTAAATTTTAAAGACGTTACTCTTCTGTCTAACTCGAACTTTTCTATCTTCTTAGCCAAGTTGCGAACCAACTAATGTCCTCTTTCCTCTCTCCTCTAGCCTATGTCGTCTTTTTCAAAAATTAATAAACTATGATAAATAAAGCATTTACCTTTCTTCTTCGTAACTTTAGAAATCCCACTCTCACTCTCTTCTCTTCTCCTCTAGCCGATGTCTCTTCTTCTTCGTATAACTACGCTAAATTTATCTGAGAAAGGTAAGGCAGAATTTGCTTTGAAGCATACACGACGGTGCGTTATGTTGCACAACCATGCATGCTCCAGAGATTAATTAATTTTATTAAGAAATTAAAATAAAAATTAACATATTACAAAAATACAATATTAATATATTCTTTACAAACAAAACAGGGATAATGATGATGATTGTAATATTTGTCATTTTCAAAGCAATTTTTAAGTAATATTTTTGCTATTTAACTTATTTGTTTATCCGATTTTCATAAACTTTTTTTTCTTCAAGCAAGTTAACTTATAACAGCATTTGAAGAACGACAATGTTAATATTTTTGACGAATCATAGTAAAAAAAGAGAGGTAATATTTTGACGATTTTAAGTATCTTCTCAATTAATTTTGTTTGTACTTTTTGTTAGTTGTTTTGATTATCATTCTCTGTATCTCCCTTTATGTCTATGTATATTTTTTTACCATTTCTCTATCTTAATCAATTATGGAGGAATGGTTGTCTATTGCCGAGAATGTATCATTTTGTTTATTCTCTATCTTAATCAATTATGGAGGAATGGTTGTCTATTGCCGAGAATGTATCATTTTGTTTATTTACTTGTTGGTTGTTAAAGGGAATTTGTTATTTATATTTTCATTCTAGTAATTAAGATATTTAAAATTAATTGATATCTAACTTTTATGTTTCTGTTTATAGTTTTTGTATTCATTATTATCTAACTTTTATGTTTCTGTTTATAGTTTTTGCTTTTACATATTTGTGAGTGATAATTAATGTGTAAAGGTTAAGTTGTTTGTTATTTATGTTTTCATTAGAGTAAGTATAGAAGATATTTGAAATTTATTGGTATCTAACTTTTTTGTTTGAGTTTATAGTTTCTGTTTTTATATGCACATGAGTGATAATTAATGTGTAAAAGTTGAGTTGCTCACTATTCACTTATGGTTAAGAACTTTTAAAACATATTATTCATTTTGTGGGAACAATTTATCGTCAAATCTCTGATAACTTTTTCTGTTATAAGAATTAAATAAGATATGCATGGGAAATAAAAAAACATCCTAGGCTTTTATTAATACTCGTTTTTGGTTGTGTTAATAATTTTATCTGAAAACAATGCAATAATGATACTTGTTCTCGGTTGTGAATTTGACAGGTGTAAAATGGAAGATAGTTCTACTCCATGTCGTCGTTTAGATTATGAAATTGAGAAGGAGCAATATAATAATGATATTGACATTGAGAATAAGAGTAGTAATATGAATTCAAGAGATTTGGTTGTAAGAGAATTAGTACCGAAAATTGACATGCAGTTCGAGACAGAAGAAGAAGCTTATCAATTTTATTTAATTTATGCCAAACAAGTGGGCTTTAGAATAAGAAGAAGCAAAAGTCATAAAGATAAATCTGACAAATTGATTTGTAGGTTTTTTTGTTGTAATGCTGAAGGTAAAAGGATGCCAGATAAAAGAGATTTGTATGTAAGAGCTCTACGTTCAGAAATAAGATTTGGTTGTGAGGCAAGAATAAAAGTTAATAGTATGCAAACTAAAAAATTTCAAGTGATATAATTTGTGGAGAATCAAAATCACTACCTTTCAAGTCCTAACAAAACACATTCACATAGAAGTCACAAAAAGATATCTTCAGTTACAGCAATGTAAATTGAAATGGCTAATGATGTGGGAATTCCACCGAAAGCATCTCAAGATCTTATGGTGAGACAAGCGAGAGGCAGAAATAATGTTGGCTTTATTCCAGAGGATTGCAAGAATTATTTAAGATCCAAAAGAACAAGTGACATGAAAAAGGGAAATACAGGTGGTGTGTTAAAATATTTGTATAAAATACAGGCTGAAGATCCTAATTCTTTTATGCAATTCAAGTGGATGAAGATGATTTGATAACTAACATATTTTATTCTGACGCAAAGATTAGGAATGAGTATTTAGACTTTGGTGATGTTGTTTGCTTCGATATTACTTACAAGAAGAATGGTGAGGGTCGTCCACTTACTTTATTTGTTGTGAACCATCATAAGCAAATAATAGTTTTTGGTGTTGCACTCCTATATGATTAGACTACTTTTACATTTGATTAGTTGTTCGACGTATTTGATATAGCCATGCATAAGAAAAAGCCTACAACTATTCTTACTGATCAGGATGTGACGATCGCAAAGGCATTAGCTTCAAGATGGCCTAAAACTCATCATTAATTGTGTATTTGACACATTTATCAAAATGATGCAATCCATTTGAGTGGTTTTTTTCTCAGTTTAGAGATTTTTCACGGGATTTCAGCTCATGCATATATGACTATGAAGAAGAAGAAGAAGAAGAAGAAGAAGAAGAAGGTTTTTCCAATGCATGGAATAAGATGCTGCAAAAATATGAACTTGAAGATAATGATTGATTGAAATGTATGTTTCATATAAAGGAAAAATGGGCTTTGGTTTATGGATGCCAAATGTTTTGTGCAAACATGACCACCACCTAATGAAATAAAAGTATGAATAACATTGTAAAAAGGTACGTGAGTTATCAACATAACTTTTTACAATTTTTTTAATCACTTCCAGAGGCTTATTGATGATCGTCGATTTGATGGGTTAAAAGTTGATTTTAAAAGTAATGTAAGCACTTTAACATTGTCAGCACCAGTTCAAATTTTAAAGCATGCAGCTACTTTGTATACGCTAGAAGTGTTTAAATGTTTTCAAGATCAATGGAATCATTCTCATGATTCTAGTTTTCTTCTTCACGGTGAAGATGGTACGGTTGCAAAATATAAGATCAGTCTTGTCGGGAAGAGCTACTCTAATATGGTCACTTATGATTCATCAAATGATGAAGTTCATTGCAGTTATCGAAAGTTTAAGTTTGCTGGCATTTTATGTTCTCACGTGTTAAAGGTTTTTAACTTGAAAAATATTTGGAGAATCCTAAGTAAGTATATTTTGAAAAGATGGACGCGGAAAGCAAAATCGTGATACCTTGATAATAAAAACTCCACTATCAATGAAAGTGAAATAGATCCTAAAATGTTGGCAAGTATAAGGTATAAAGAATTGTGTACATTAAGCATGTGATTGGTTACAAGAGCAGAGAGGAGAGATACTTCTAAAATTTTGAAAGATCATCTTTTGAACATGTTGAACATAGTCGATGAGATATTGCAAGGTGAAGAAATAGTTGATGAAGAGAACCTAATATCACAACATGAAGAGTTGAGCCAACGGTCTAATACTGAAATGAATATAATGAATTAAGCTGACATTAATTTTGGTGAAATGAATCACATAACAGGTGTGAAAATGAAGACAAAACCTACATCAAGTAAAATATTGAAGGGCGGACAAGATAAAAGTTCAAGGAAGAGAAAGAATGTAAAAATATACAAGACTTCAACAAATATGGCATATTTCCCAAGTTATATTTTTGGTGAATTTGTTTTCAAAGCTTTAATGTATATAAAATTGTTTTCAAAGCTTTAATGTATATAATTTATATACTGATAATTTTAAGTATTTTTTGCTTAAACTACTCTATTCAGGATTCTCAAGATAATTCCCAACATACTTAGATTATCTTCAACATATAAGATCCCATATTATATCAAGATCATGTTAGCATTTAGTAATTAATATTGTCTGTATGTGTTGTGATATTTGTTTTGAACAAATTTTCCTTTTATTTGTTAGGAGAAATAGCAAATGCAGCCACTTTCTATTTCGATAGATTTTACTAGTACGGTTTACAATCATGAAGGCTGTAAATCACATTCTCAGGTTTTATTTCTAATATTGTCTTTTGGGTATAATCATTTACTAAATTCAAATTTGTATTTATGAACCAATTGGTTATGATAAATACGAAATGCAACCAATTGGTGTTTGTATGGATAACTCAACTATGCTATACACCCATCATCATTATGGAAAAAATTCTCTGGTATTTTTTGTAATATTTTATTTTTATATTATTTGTAATATTTTCTTTTTGTAATATGTAATTAATCTTCGAATGATTTATTATGTTAGGTCATTGATACTAAAACAAGTAAACAAAGTATTAGTGCTGTTATCCCACCTTCAATGCACATGACTAATTTACTTATAGTAATTTGAAGACAGTTTGTCTTAATTTCCATTTTTATTAATAATTGCATTACATGTGTATAATTGTACTAATTAATTAAAATACATGTTGACTGAAAGGCACAACAAACATTTATTTTTGAAATTTTGAGAGAAGTAAACAATTTAAGAGTTGGTATTTTCAAGGAAAAATGTAGTCATTGTCTTCATGCTTAAATTATTACCATACTCAAATTAATTCTCGCTTATTTCTTATAGGACTCTGAGAGACGACTTACCACTACCTAATGTTGCGAATACCGTACCGGATTCGGTGCCGGATTGAGTTCTAGTATGGTACTATATTGGTACCGGCTAATACCGGATACTATTTCGGATAATTTTTTAAATTTATGAAATAGTCCCTGAATTTTTTTAAAAATTACAAAATAGTCCATTGTCATATTATACAGTTGTACTCTGTCTCCAAAAATCATAATAATAAATAATAATCCCAATTTAATTTAATTTATAAAATTAATTTAATAATTATTAATAAATATAATTATATTTAAATTATATTTTTAAAATATATAAATTTTAAATAAATTTTTATTTAATAGTTAAAAATATATAAAATAAATATTAGTTTATAAACAATAATTTTATATTATTTATTTTAAAAATAAAATATTTTTAATAATACTTTATTAATAAATATTATATAAATATTAAAAATAATTTATTTTGAAGTTTTATTTAATTTATAATTATTATTAGTAATAATAAGAATATTTATTATTATTTAAAAACAAATATTAAAAATTCACAATAATTATAAAAGTTGAAATAAATAAAATACCTAATTAAAAAACTTTGAAAAAAAGGGGGGAAAGAGAGGTAGGAGGAAGGGAGGGAGATTTTAAAATTTTTAAAAATTTTTGCAAAAAAGTCCCCCAATTATTTAAAATTTCCAGTACCGGCCGGTATTTGACCGATATTTTGAATACCGCTAGTACCAGCTGGTATCAACTGGCATTGGCCGGTACCGACCGATATTTACATCCGATACCAAAACTTAAATTTCGGTACCGGTTTTGGTCCGGTACTGTACTTATCGGCTGGTACGTATTGGTATTCATAACAATGGCGGTTGCAGTTGCTGAAAAGAGATAAAATGACTAAAAAGTCTATTTGTCGGGCCCCGTTCTTAGACCCTGACTTCCACGCAGAATATCGTAATACGTGAGCTTATTTCCAACTCCTTGACCATTATCGGTTTATCTTCTTCTCTCTGATACCACAAGATGTCGCATACTTATAACACATATTCATCACTCATACTTGCATTCAAACACCCCTTTTTAGTTGAGCTTCGTTCTTCGACTATCCGTTTATCCATTTCAACCTGAATACCTTAAGGAACAGCGTTGGTGAGTCCTCACTTTACATATAAACATGCTTCAGGGCTGTTGGCATATCTTTTACTATAGACATCTAATTCAGGGTTTCTTTGGATAGTTTGAAAGAGGATTTCAAGAGCTATAACTTTCATGAAGACCTCGAAGGCCAGTTTTTACTTCTAAGTGGTCAAAAATAAGACAGAATATAATCATAAACAGTAACCCAGACGAAATTGTGAACAGTAACATAGTTGAATCCTTGTGAACAGTAACACAAACAAAGTCTGTGAATAGTAACACAGACGATACTCTGTGAACAGTAACACAAACGATATTCTTCAACTCTTATAACTTCTTAACTCCTTCTTATAATCTTTGGCTTATAATCTATCATCTGTGGTTGACTTTTATCTTCTGTGTTGACCACTTATTGTCTGTGATTTATTCTCTGTGTTTGACTTTTATCTTCTGTGTTGACCACTTATCGTCTGTGGTCTATCCTCTGTGTTTGACTTTTATCTTCTGTGTTGACCACTTATCGTTTGTGGTCTATCTTCTGTGTTGGCCACTTATCGTCTGTGGTTTATTCTCTGTGTTTAATGACATATCCTCTGTGTTCTGACGTCATCCCAGACGATACTTGTACTCTCTACTTATCCTTTCCTCTATGTTCTATCTTCTATGTGATGACGTGTCTTATGTGTTCTGACGTCATCACAGACGAACACTTCTATTCTCTACTCATTCTTTCCTCTGTGCTCTGACGTCCACATAGAGGATACTTCTACTCTTTACTCCTTCTTTCCTTTGTTTTCTGACGTCAGCACAAAGGATATTTCTACTCTCTATTCTTCGTTGCCTCTGTGTTGTGACTTCAGTACAGAGAATACTTCTCCTTTTTATTCCTCCTTGCCCCTGTGTTGTGACGTTATCACAGACGAATCCTTTCGTCTGTGTTTTTCACTCGCAATCCTCCCAACTCTGACGTGCTATTCTAAGACTAACAAAAATTAACAAATTCATCAAACAGAGCATGCACATACACATTTCATTATCCAAATCTTTAAAATAACAGAATCATACAGAAGAATTAAATTTCATTGTATCCACTTTAGAAATACTGTCAGAGTTATTACAAAACATATTACACATCAACTTAATTCAAAATACAAAAATGCTCCATGCTGATATGCCAAATGAGCTATTACAGGAATGACTTAGTCCAAATGTCTTTAACTAATGAGGAGGTTTCGATGTCTTGCAAGGATCACTATCGTCTTGGTTTGCAACTGGAGAGGGAAGGAAAAGGAGTTGAGCTACACAGCTCAGTGACTAATATACTTATAGCCATCAGCAATTAACACAAATTCAAGCATATATACATATATAATGATACTAAACAATTTAGTTATTTTCAAGTAAACATATTAAAGTGGAACACATAACATTCAAGTGCATCATGCTTGGCAGTTTACAAATACAATGCACAATAGATAGCTCGAGGGTTCCATGAATAGAATGGAGAAACCGAAGTTTACCCTATGAACAGAATGAGTCCTTTTTCGGAGCTCATATGCCACAAGCGGGCAGCCGGAAGAAGGCTCTTGTTGATGTGCACGTGACAAACAGAATGGTTCCACTTTCGCCCAAACAAAGCAAAGATTCATTTACTCATATGTTCGGATTTTTATGCTTGTTTGTCTTTTCATTCAAACAGAATGTCATGACATATTTCGATGGCATAACAGAATCAAAGTTCATAAATCTTAAGCATTTTCAATAATCACACATTTCAGCAAATTTTTACA
This sequence comes from Erythroxylum echinodendron, assembly GCA_027575705.1. Lineage (NCBI taxonomy): Eukaryota > Viridiplantae > Streptophyta > Magnoliopsida > Malpighiales > Erythroxylaceae > Erythroxylum > Erythroxylum echinodendron. The sequence continues at coordinate 7,571,774 of JANZXR010000172.1, forward strand.
TGCATGCA
>JANZXR010000172.1:7572271-7595093 GCA_027575705.1 Erythroxylum echinodendron
CAAATATTTAATACTACCGGTACCGACCGATATTTACATCCGATACCATAATTTATATATTGGTACCGATTTTGATTGGGTACGTACCGATATTCATAACAATGTTACTACCACCAAATATTTAATACTACCGGTACCGACCGATATTTACATCCGATACCATAATTTATATATTGGTACCGATTTTGATTAGGTACGTACCGATATTCATAACAATGTTACTACCACCAAATATTTAATACTATCGGTACCGACCGATATTTACATCCGACACCATAATTTATATATTGGTACCGATTTTAATTGGGTACGTACCGATATTCATAACAATGTTAATACCACCAAATATTTAATACTACTCCATACTCAAGCTGAGCGTCAAACCCCTAATCTTACTTAAGCGAAGACTAACCCTTTAGGACTCCGGACTTCGGTGCTCGGTTCTTGGATTTGAACATTTGCCGATGGAGGAATTGTTGTCACAACGTGTTAAAAACACCGTTGAGTCAAGAACCTAAGCCAGCCCCCAAACTTTCAAATGGTTAAGACATTGGTTTTCCCGTTCCATCATATCGATTTCAGTTTTTTATTCAGTGTGATAGTAGAATCTCTGACACTAATAATACCACAGGATCATCGTTGATTAAGGCCTGGGGATACCAGGAGTTCACAATCTTTATTATATATATATGTTTTGGTTGCGAGTTCCATTGTTTCTCTATGTGATTGATAGCTCAATTCTACAAATCTTCCATTTCGATTAATTAATTTTTATTTTATTTTATTAAATTATATTTATATAAGATTTACATAAATATGTAAATAAAATTAAGTGATATACATTCTAAAATGAACAAAATGTTCCAACCCCTGTCTTATACCCAAGATACCATTTTCTTTAAAGGTTTTCACGATTATTAATATAAGATTATTTTTTCCTTATAAAATAATAAATAATTGAACAAGGCCTAGATTTGGGTCCACCTGAAAGGAGTTGGATGAAACAAACAAGTACGAACCTGATTATGTCAAACTTCCATTAACCTTATATCTAACCATGTACTGATCCAGTATCGGATCACATATTCAGTCCTTGGGTTTGGTCCTTTAGATGGACCAAATTACCAGCCTCACCTAAAAAGTATTCAATTAGTTAAAAGACCAATTAGTCGAAATCCTTCTCTTGGCCTGTATACTTTCACCATATTCATATTTCTTTCTTAACTCGGAAAGGCACAGAATTATCCGATTTAATTGAACTCCGTGTACACAAAAGGATTAAACACATTTTAAAAAGAAAATGATAAATAAGAATAATAAAAAATATATATAATGAGTGAAAAATATGGACAAGGATAAATTATAAGAAAGTGAATTAAAAGGAGAAGATTGAAAACAAATAATATAAAAAGGAGTCAACAAATACAAAAAATAAAAAAAAAGAAACTCGTGTTTTATGGAAACTTATCTGGATCATTATAAAAAATTAGAACATGTATTTTTGAGAGTTTTCAATAATGAGTATAACTTTGAAGAACTTGAAAAAGTAAATACATAAATTTCAAAAAAAATATTCAATAATATCAAATTCTAATTTTTTTTCTTGTTTTATTAATTTTAATAAAAAATAATAAAGTAAATGAATTTTAATTTTTTTAATCTCAAAGTTGAAACTTATATACATTCAAAGTCAACTTGAATAGAATGAATTGCTAAAATTAAAATATGTATTGCAACTTAACTATTTATACAATTTAAGTCAATCGGCCTAATTCAATTAACTTAAATGAGGCAAATTTTTATTTTTATTTTTATTTCATAAATATCTATGTATTTAACTCAATCTTAAAATTTAACAAAATTTTAGAAAAAAATAAAATAGAAGATTCATTTAAATTATAGATTAATCACCAATTTAAGTACGAAATACTAGACTCTACAGATTATAAGACTTGAAAATGGCACCAGATCTTCTGTGTCATTTTTTATATTCTAACTTTGTGCCTGTTCTTTTTAACCATTCATTTATGTGGATTATATAAAAATGCATAGATAAGACTGAATAGAATAAGGTAGGAACATATGGCTTTGAAAGAAGCAATACAAGTTATCCAAACTTCGGATGGAGTCCCGCAGCAGTAATGACACTTGGCTAATGTACTAATCTTTTATCTTTTTAGTTTATGTGTGACGTCCGACTATATGATAAAATTTAAAATATACCTAACCATAAATGTATAAAACTTTATAGTCATAAAACCAAGGACAATTTATTATATTTTGAAATTGAAATTGGTATTATTTAAGTTGAATGAAATGAGCAAGAAAACAAAATTTTGTCAGTTAACATACGATTTTAGGGAGGAAAAGATAAGTTCTTATTAATTAGATTTTAAATATTTGGTAAATGAAAGAAATAAGAGATTTATAGCTTAACACATAAAATGATTCAAACGTAATGGTTTATTAAAAAAATGTGAAATATGGTAGAGCTTAAGTGTAAAATAATGGGAGGAGATAAATTAGCTAGACAGCTTTACCAGCTCGGGCGAACAAATGGCGTTGAAAGGAGTAGGATAGTAGGTGGGTGTAGTTGATCCAAATCAAACAACGTTGTACAAAACATATAGGACAAGACAATGTGAGATGACCTAGGTTTCGTGCAAGAAAGTTTTGATCTCGGCAACAATTTTAATTTTTTTTGGACTCAATATAAAAAAAAAAGGATTCGTTATGGTGAATCCATCGTATAATAAGCTAACAGTTTACGAGCGTATTGTTAGGATCTTGTCAAAGGACAAGAATCTTAGTTAAGGAAAAACAAGACGCTTTAGAGTGGAGCGTTAATCTATTTCTGACTATTTGGTAAATAACTTATCCGTTGATAATTATATTTGATAAGCAATTAAACTTAATTTGTTGATTTTAAAAATGCTACCATTTTCGGTTAAGAAATTAAAAGATTAAAAGACAATTATATCTTAAAGTCAATAAAAATTACTCAAAGAGATAGAGATAGAGATAGAGATATAGATAAAGATAAAGATAAGATAGAGATATAAATAGAGATATAAATTTGACTTAATTTATACAAATTTTAAAAAGTTACTCATTAAATTAAAAATTTTTAAAAATAAATACTTTTAAATTTGTTATCTCTAATTATATTATATTGATTACTTTCGTATAGACCCAATATTTAGGTTCCTTTTTATATCACTATTTAGTATATAATATTATTATCACTTATATGTTTGTTTAATTTAATTCAATTTAATATAAAATTAATATGTCAAATTTAAATTAATTATTTTTATCTAAGTTAAAATTTTAAGAGATTAATATAAACAGTTTTGTTCAAAAATAATTTTATTTTAATTTGATCTATTAAAATATAATCTCAATTTTTAAATTTTAAAAATTAAAATTAAAATAACAAAATATTATATTTTCTTAAATTATAAATTAAATCGACATCATTTTTATAAACCCAATTTTATGTTAAGCTCGTTGGTGCTACATTTGAGCAAAAACTCTTCGTGTGATCCAATCGACCCCATTCTCAAGCTTATTTTTAGTAGCATTTTAGTAATCTCTTAAGTTCTTCAGTTGACCCTTTTTGGCGCAAATCCAAGAAGATTTCGAGAAGTTTTAAATCTAGCTTATTGGCCAATGAGAGATTGTATTAAAAGGGCTTTCGGTGTTCTTAAGATTCGATGGAAGATATTGGAAAAAATAATCATGTTGACTTATTTTGTTGTATCTAAATTTTTATGAGAATATTAAAAAAATACTAAGATATAAACAAATAATACTTGTATCCTTATAAATCTTTTTTTAAGTCATACTTTCGTAAGCTATTTTACACATAAATAGCTAATACTAAACAGTTAATTTTATCAAACATTTTTAAATAAACAACTGATGTATTTGCTGATCAAATTAGCTATATTAATTCTCTATTAGCTAATCGCTGATAGAATCAATTAACAGTTAACGCAATCCACTTATTGGCAAACAGGTCCTTGTTACACTTAATAACATATGTTATGTTTTAATAATTTATGGCATTGCCCCTTAGGATAAGGCATGGCGCGGTAGGATGATTAAAAAACTAAACAGTTCAAAAGTTTTGAACCGTTAAATTTTTTGGTTCAATTTATTTTAATAACTCTTGTTATTAAAATTTGATCTATTTATTAATTTTTGTAAATTAATAAGTTTTTATAAACTAAAAATAAACCAATTAATTCATATTTAATAATATCCTTTTTCAATTAAAAGTCAAATAAGAACAATCTCTTTTAATCATATTTCAAATTCTTTAATTTTATTTAATCTTTGGCTGATTTTTTGACAGTATAATACTAATTGAACCTTTTAATCTTAAACTTCTTTTTGTATCAATTTAACTTTAGGGGGTATAAAAAATACTTTGAAAAGTTAATAATATCTAAAGTTTTTTTTGGAATTTTGAAAGATTTTGTGTTAGATAAGTATGTTTGTTTTATGTTAAAATTCGTTACTGATTAATCATAATGACTTATTTATGATAAATAACTCTTAAGTTGTTAAGTCATTTTAAATTAGTATTATATATATCAGATAAAATTTAATAATTTATATTATAGTTATTATAGACGAGAGAATATCTGTATTTTGCCTAATGTAAGGTCTTATATATGTTAATGTACATGAGAAGTTTAGTCTAGATTAATCATGATCGCTATAAAATTACCAGATTGTAGTTGTTACCATATAATAATAATATTTGAATTTACAATCCTTAAACTTTGAATGAAATGTAGTTTTACTGTTTTCACTAATTGGAATTATTTCCTGAAATGGTGTGGGCCTCTCAAGTACATGCAGGCGGAATTGTCAAAGCCATAATCATTAAATTTCAATAGCTTCCAAGTGTAGAAGTTGTTTAAAATTGTCTGCAAATTTTCAATGCCATAAGAAGGCCATCGCCGATAACAAAAGATAACAACCCAGTACCAAACCAACTTTTTCTCGCTGTTTAAAAACCCCTGATCTTTTCGTTCACGCTCATTCACAAGCTTGCGCCAACTGATTAGAAATAGCAAGCTAGCCAAATAGAGATGGTGAACCTAGTTGCAGCTCAGAGGCCATTGTTAAACGGGCTAATGAAAATGGCAGGTATTCAGCCTCAAGCCGTCGAGACCGAGCCGGGTACTGTCATGAACTTCTGGGTTCCGGTTGAAACCGTCAAGAAACCCAAGAAAGGCCAAAAAGGTGACACCGCAGTCTTAACCAAACCCAAAAAGCCTGTGGTAGTCTTAGTCCATGGTTTTGCAGGAGAGGGTATCATCACTTGGCAGTTTCAAGTTGGTGCCTTGACGAAGAAGTACTCTGTTTATGTTCCTGACCTTCTCTTCTTCGGTGGCTCCGTAACCGACAAATCTGACAGGTCACCAACTTTTCAAGCAGAAACTTTGATGAAGGGTCTAAAGAAACTTGGAGTGGAGCAGTGTGTGGTGGTGGGGTTTAGTTATGGTGGCATGGTGGTTTTTAAGATGGCCGAGTTGTACCCCGACTTTGTTCAGGGCATGGTCGTGTCTGGCTCGATCATTGCCATGACAGATTCGATTAGCGAGGAGACTATAAGCAGACTAGGGTTCAACTCCTCTTCGGAGCTTTTGCTGCCCAATTCTGTCAAAGGCCTTAAAGCTCTACTTTCTGTTGCCGCCTACAAGAAGCTTTGGTTCCCAAATCGGCTTTTCAAAGATTTTCTCGAGGTAGGTTTTCATTTTACCAAAGTCATACATTCCTTTTCCATATGCAGGTTCGATATATACTTTCATCGTGATTGTGTATAAACTTGAGAGGACCATCCTTAGCTGCGTAAAATCAGCTTTTGTACTGCAAGAGTTAAAAGAGAACATCTACGTGTTCAAACACGATATTTTCATGAAGTTGGATTCAATATCTTACATGGAATAGGCAAGGATTTCGTAAAACTTGCAACGAGATATACCTTGTCCTAAAGAAAGTAGTTGCAACAGCCTCAAGAATGTTCTGTCCCATATTGTATTTGTCTCAAGAAAATTGCTTAAGTTATCGAATAGAACCTATCTTAAAATTATTGGTATATCTAACTAATTAGGTGGTGTATTCTTAAAACATTACCAACTTTGGTACGGGTAGAGTGAGCTATCACGAATTGATCCCACTAGGGGACACTAAGCCTTGACATAATAACAACGTCAATTTCTCTAAACAAATTGTAAATATTATAGGTGTCATGATTTGTAACGAGATGTTACATAAGTCCTCTTATTTTGGAAAGAATGGTCAATAAATATCTATATTTGGATTTTAGGTAGAATAATATCAAGTATACAAATAAAATTGTATTTCCAAGCAATTATAGGATACAATTAGGTTTTGAAAAAACAAATTCAAATTAATAATTCAATAGAAGGCCTCTTATTGTTAGAGGTGACAATTGGATCTAGCTAGGCTTAATTAGGTGTTTTCAAATTGAATCTAGACTTACAATGTCTAAACTTGGGCCAATTAAAAAAAACTTGATTTTATATTTTTAATTTAAAAAATTGACTTGCCATCCCTACTTTACTGTCTGCAATTATTATTATTATTATCATCAATTATTTGTTAAATCACCAACTGTTTCCCACCTTCAGCTTCGTGATCTTGTCTAGCTGGCTTCTTCACCCGTAAACATTAATGTTAGACTTGTAACGGTAAGTCAAATGTAGTGCAAGCACAATGCATCAGTACAAGATAGGATAAGCTCTAGCCGACGTCAAAAGGTCTTCTCTTTAACTAGGAATCAATTTTGGTGTGTGTTTTTTACTTAGAGAAGCAGTCCTACATCTTTGGTTTCTAAGCTTCAAATTCTGATATGTTGGCAAGAAGAAAGATTTTTAAGTTTTACATTTTTATGGTATTAATTACACGACAAGAATTTGATAATTAGATTTAAAAAAGAAATATTATTATTTCATTAATTTTTATGATACTTGTTATTTAAATTATATTCATATAATTAATAATTATTCATATAATTGGCTATTTAGAATTAATAAGGATGAATAGAAAACGAACGCAATGAATGGAATGCTGCAAAGTCATTGTAGGCCCTCATGGATCATCAACACTTGCAATTTTCGTTGTTCAACTACTTTTCACCTAATCACTTTCAAGACGGCGAGACGGCGAGACCACACAGACTTTTCATTACACAAACGCCCATTTGGACCGGTCTTTTTCAGAATCTGTGTTGACTGCATTTTAGAAAGCCATTGCAGGGATTGTCTGAAAATCGGACTTGCATGTCTAGACATTGCATACATTAGAAGTTTAGTAACAGTAACTAGTTACCTTTCTCAATTTCACCTGTCCTAACCGAGTAATTGCAGGTGATGTTCACCAACAGGCAGGAAAGAGGAGAACTCCTAGAAGGGCTCGTGGTCAGCAACAAGGATCCCACCATCCCTAAGTTCTCTCAGGTTATGCAAGTATTTTAACTTCTACTTTGAGTACAAATAACGTCCTTCAAAGTAATTTCTTTTGTTAGTGAACTTTAAACGATTGAATCATCAAAGTAGATCTATGTTTATGTATATTGTTGCTCTTCCTTCTTTTGTTACTGAAGCAGGTTTGTACTGTCTTGCAGAAAATACATCTACTATGGGGTGAAGATGATCAAATCTTCAAGCTGGAACACGCAATGAACATGAAAGAGTATGTCTTGCAACTTAAAACAGTTTCACTCTTGATCGTTTCGGTCATAGGTGTTAAACAATTTCAGCAGATTAGTTGATTAGGAGGTTGAAACTTGAAACAAAAATTTGAGACTCTATATTGTCTCTTGCACCAGAGCAAACTAACTCCGATCAATCGCATTCTAGCGAGTAACCGGCTTATTTTGATTGACGTTACCGCAGGCAACTAGGTGAGAACGCAACATTCCAAGGCATAAAGAAGGCAGGTCACTTGGTTCACCTTGAACGACCCTGTGTCTACAATAGGTTTTTGAAGAAGTCCCTTGCTTGGCTGCACGAAGGCGGAGCTCAAAACTGACAAATGCAACCAGCATCTTTCATTCTTGTACTATTTGCACTCTGTCATCAATTACCGCCCTGTTTGGTGCATTTACTACTTGAAAAATGTATCGACGAGAAGTTTGTTTAATAATTGCTAATGAAATTCTATTCCTCTCTCTTTGTTTCAACATACTTTTGGGGAAACAAACCACAAAGTTGCATAAGAAATTTACAATCTTGACAGCATTGATTGAGAGCAGATTCTCGAATACTTGGGCAAACTTTTCATCTGAAAGCCACTTGTATTTCTTCCAGAGTTCTTCCTTTGGTTTCGGGGACCCAGATAGACACAAAAGCGACTGTAAAAGCAGACACCACGGTGTAAATAGTGAAGGTCCCTATTGAACGAAAACAACAGTCCCATCAGTCAGATTCGAGATTGTCTTTGTCTAAACCAACACACTCATGTAAGCATAGCATACAATTGTAAACATGTGGACAACAGAGAGAGAACCTGTACTGCTCCAACTCAAGAGCAAGTTTGCTGTCATAGTGACCAACCAGGATGAGAGCCAATTGGCTAAAGTTGCTATACTGCCTGCAAGACTCTTAATATCGACCGGTAGTATCTGAAAATGAGCAATTCAGGAAGACATTGAGCACTTGAAATAAACAAACGGAAGTTGATGAGGTTCCATTGTTGGATAACACCATCTACTCTCCACTCTTGTCTTAAACCTTACGAATAAAACTTCGCAGATAATTGTATACCTCAGACATTATGATCCAGGGGATAGCTCCAAGTCCCACGGAGAAGAAAATTACCACAGCCTGAAAAGAAGTGGCTCCACATTCATACCAAGGAGCTCTTCACAAGCAAAGGTTGCACATGGACACAAGCAGGAACACAACAAAAGAACAGAGTGTACAGAGAATCATACCACAAGTCCTATAAGTGACAGTATCCCCATTACGCCATATAAATGAGAATCTTTTGACGCCACACTCTGTTAACATTTGAACGAGTAAGGAATATTTAAAAAATAAAAAGTACAAGTCAGTGCCGATAAATGGAGATATAAGTGATTGATGACAGACGGAATAAACATTCAGATCATTATTTGACAGATGAGTCGAAGTTATCTTGCTAACCTCCAAGTAAAAGGCGACTGCAACAAGCGACAAACTAATAGTAACTCCAGATGTAGACACCTGCGAAAGTGACTAAAAATTGAGATCTTTGTTCTTTTCCAGTACTTCCTGCAGATCAAATTTGCATTCCACCACTGAATTTGCCACTATGCACTAAGAAACTCACAATGAGAAGAAGCCTGCGTCCAGCTTTGTCCATCAACCAGGTAGCAGCAGCAGTAACAAGAACCTACAGAAGATCCAACTTGAAATTAGATGGCCATATAAATCTTTCTTTTGATTAACTGCCCTTTTTCATTTTTCTTTTTTCAAGACATGACTGACACTTCCACAGCTCCCCACACATTCGCCACTTAACTAATGCCCAAGCGAATAAGAACTATAACATTATCGATGCCGCTTCATCTTACTTGAATAGCCCCAAGTCCAAATGTAGCAAGATCACTTGAGGAAATCCCTGTCAAATTTGATCAATCATCATAGAACACCCACTTGAGCACAATCCAAGCAGCAAAAATCATATCCACTGAAATTATCTACAGCAACCTTAAAGAAATTACTTGGATAAATATTGTACAACACATCTACACAAAAGGAAAGTAGAGGAAACAAACACATCAATTTCCACCTCTAATCTTTTCCTGGTAAAATAATTTTCAGTAACTGCTATTGTAATAATATATATTGTGAAGGATAAAAAGAAACGTTCTTGTTCAACTGAGTCTGAAGAATATCAGTGTTGACATTGAAAACTACAGGAGGGCTACAGGAAAATGTTGAACAACATATTCTCCTCTAAGATATCTCATAAGTGAAACCAAGTCAAAGAAGAGTTTGGTTTACCAGCATTTGCAAATATTTTACTGGAATAGAAGAAAATTCCATTGATACCACTTAGTTGCTGAAGCACGAGTAATCCAATTCCTACCTACGGCAAGTATGGTTCTTATCACCATAGCTGGTCCAAACATAAAAATAATTACAATAGAAAGCCACTGGAATTTGAACAAATCAGTCTACCATCAAAGGGTACCAAAATCTTCTTCTTTTCAGATCAGCAAATCGGATTGTTGTTCTTTTGCTTGATGATGCTACTGATCTCTGCAAACAGTAAATCCATGACTTATGATAACTTCAACGGAATTTAAACATGCACGTGAAACAAGTCAGCATGATACTAGTGATTGATAGCAGGAGTCAGTCCACAATATACTAATGTATGTGGAATATACCACCTTAACTAAAAATCTGGACCTGATGCACAAATTTACGCAAGTAAATAGAGAAAAGGAAGCAAAGAAAAAGAGAAGTTCGACGACATACCTTGATTTCATTCACTTCAGCAGAAATGTCTGTGTCAAACCCCCGCAATACTTGTAAAGAGGTTTCAAAATCTTCTGTCAGTCCCATTTTTGCCTGGCGGCAGAACAATTGACCACCAAAAATGGGATGGAAAAGTGGATGAGAGAACATGAAAGGGGAAAAGTGAATACTTTACCATATAATATGGAGCATATTAACTTACCAACCATCTAGGAGATTCTGGTATGAAAAATAATCCAGGTATCAATATAGTACAAGGTAGAATTCCTGGGAATCAGAGTGATGCAGCATCAGTCATCAAACTATTTGCTAGAGTACTGAAATGAATATAAATGAAGTAACCGCTGCCATCTAGCATTAAGATCTCCTCTTAAGGAGGAATGACAAGTTCATCCATAATTAATGGAAAAGATTGGCCTGATCAGCATTTGACATTTTTCCTGCAATCTAACGCCAAAGAGTTAAGGGCTTACCTAAGACTGCAAGCACTCTCCAATTAACAAAAAGTCCCAATAAATAAGCCAGCATGATTCCAATAGTAACTGAGAGCTAGTCGGTAAATAAATTGATCTAATCAATTAGCTATCACCATTAGAAATAAAATCCACAGCAACAGAAAAAAGAAGATATTGAAAAGATTCGGAGAGGATGCCAACCTGATTAACTGATCCAAGGCTTCCTCTCATATTCTGAGGTGATATCTCCGCTATATAGACAGGTACCTACACGTAGATAAGCCAGAATTATCACTCGTATAAATTTCACAATAACTTGAAATAGAAAACTAATATTGGTAGCTTCAAGTTACCGTGTATGAGATTATACCCACACCAAAACCTTCTAGCAATCTTCCCATGAATAAAAAGGAAGAATCCTGCAAATGCAACAAGTAGTTAAACATTTAAGCTTGAATAACACATGAAACTATTAATTGTAACTTTGTAAGCCCTCTGCGCACCACTGATAACTCACTTTGGCAAAGGATATGCTGAGCCAACCAATTATATTGGGAATTGCAGCGATAATTAGTGACTGCAATCCAACAAACAATGCAGCAGATCAGGCTTATTCCAAAATTTAAACATCCAAAAAGAGAATTTCTGGATTTGAAGTTTCTGCTGCCTTCATCCATTCCAAACCCTTTTACGAAAATGAAAAGAAAAGAGAAACAATTCACATACCCCCTTGCGACCAATGTACTCTGCGATCTGACCGCTAGCTATAGCACCAACCATAGCGCCCACATTCGACAAGGAACCAAACACAGAAAACTGCACCCCGAAAAGCCCAGTTAATCACCAAAAACAATGCTCTACAAGAGAGAAACAACCTTTGGAAACGATTAGAAGTCAAAAAGTCAAACCTCTGAGACTGTCAAATTAAGATCTCGGACAATATCCTTCTGTGTAGGAGAAGAATACCCACACTACACGAACACAAGCCCGAAATGGATTAAGAAACAAAACTAACAGCAAATATAGACCCAAATGAGAAGGAAAATGGTGTTTTTACGGTGAAGCCGAACTGGATAGGACCCAAAGCGACGATGAGGACACAAAAGACGACGGAAATGGAGTCACGAATGATCTGAGCAGAGGATCCCATCATGCTGCCTTGTCTTAAACTCATCCGATACCAACTTCCTGTATGGAGAAACGGTTTTCTAATGTTTCCATCTTCGCTATCGTCTCTGGAACTCATGGTGATCAAAGCTCTCTTTGATGTGTATATATATATACGTATAGAAGTATCAACAACAACCACCAACAGAGATAGAGAAACTGATATAAAACTTCAGAAGGTAGCTTCAAAAGGAATATGCCGAGGGGCAGTATGGAGAAGCCGAGATGGGGTTGCGTTTGTGTTCTTGGGATGGTCTTGAGCGGTCGATCCGGGGAACGAGTTGGACCTCCTAAAATTAGAAGTGTTGATGTTGTATAAGAGACAGGTGTGGCCGGATGTGTAACTGTCACTGACTTACACTAATCCACTTATCTGTATTAATGTACTAGGTGACAACGTGTCAATTTAACTTCAAATGTGTCGGGATCGGGACCACAAAAAGGCAATCTTATGAGTTTTTTTTTTTTCCTCAAAATATATTTTATAAGTGCAGAAGAATGTTACGAAGGAAGAAAAGAAAACTTGGTAAGTCAAAATCTATTATTGTGAGATGTTATTTGATTTTTCCTACCAACGACGGCCCGTACAAAAGTTAAGAAAATTCAATTATATCCATTTATTTTGAAAACTAGGTCATGTTCTATAGACCTCACAATAAAGCTCATGTGCTAAGAACAAGGCACGATACAAGTACGGAAGAGTTTTGGGCTTAGGCTCATAACCCTCAGGCAAAGTCAGCGGTAACATTTATGAGGATTGTATTGTTAGTTAGAGCCCATACAGATGTTAAAATAAGCTTTATAACGGATCATCAAATATTGCGGTTATAAATTATAATCACTGTTCTGTCCCTCTCCCGCAGTCTCTAATCGTCTTCTCCTTCTCGACTTTCTATTTCCTATCACTCTCCGTTTAGCCCAACGACTTCGGCGAAACCTCACCCTCCACATCTCAAAATGGTCAAACCCGTTACCCGATCCATTACCCATCTTATTAACAGCCCATCTTCTCCTTCACAATCCGCCCCCAAAATCCCATTCCCATCACGCAAAATCAGGAAAGCTCCGACTAAAAACTCCTGCACTAAAGCCTCTACTGTCACCGTCTCTTCCATTCTTTCCGTCACTAAAACCTTGTCAGTCAAAGGCGAGATCGACCTCGCTCTTGATCATCTCCGGAACAACGACCCTCTCCTCGCTGCTCTTCTCGATACCCATAAACCACCCACCTACGATTCTCAAGACCCACCATTTCTATCCTTAGCAAAAAGTATTATTTACCAGCAACTCGCCACCAAAGCCGCGACATCGATCTACTCTAGATTCATCGCACTCTGTGGCGGCGAGTCACAAGTCAACCCAGATAATGTCCTCTCGCTCTCTGAACAACAGCTCCGAGAAATCGGTGTCTCGGGTCGGAAAGCCAGCTACTTGCATGATCTAGCTGAGAAGTACAAAAGTGGGTTGTTGTCGGATCTGTCGATACTTGAAATGAGTGATGATGAGCTTTTAAGTAGCTTGACGGCCGTGAAGGGAATAGGCGTTTGGTCTGTTCACATGTTTATGATGTCTTCGCTACATAGACCAGATGTATTACCGGTGGGTGATTTGGGGGTGAGAAAAGGAGTGCAAACTTTGTATGGGCTTAAGGATTTGCCTCAGGCTTTGCAAATGGAGGAGATTTGTGAGAAATGGAGACCTTATAGGTCTGTTGGATCTTGGTATATGTGGAGGTTAATGGATGCTAAAGCAGGTAATAAAGAAGCAAAATCATAGCAGTGTGTGGGTAGTTGTAGGTACTAAATTACTAATGAATATTTGAACGACCTCTATTCTGCTATTACATTTATGTGGTTTATGATATGAACTTGCAATTGTTAATTCTGTCTTGATCGACAGATTTCTTCGTCGATTATTTCAGAATTCCTTCCAATTGTGACTGGATAAACAAGCTCTTGATTGATTCTTACAGTTCTGTTCTTTTCCTAATTCTGCTATTAGTTTCGGTTTGCCAAATGTAAGTTCATGTGCTTAGAACATTTAGATGTTTCTTGTCCCTGAAACTACTGTAGTTCGTTTACCTTGGTGACCTTGTCAATCATTTAGCTATTTGATCTTCTCTCTTAAATTGTCATGTATTTGGCTAATTGGTTTATCTTCATTATAGTTCGGTCTAGCCAGAGAGAAACGCTGAATATATCGTGTTACTAATTAGTAATAACAGCTCATCTTACTAAATTGTAATATCATCTACGTTTAGATAAGTATTATACATTATCTGATCATCTTGATTTAAATCATGTAGTTTAGATTACATGAAAGTGAAATTACTTCATCTATCTCAAACTATGTCTAAATACATTGGAGGATTGTAAAGCAATACGCATTATTGGCTCAGATAGGCTATGATATCACCCTTTTTTGCTGATCCTCATCATTTTTATTTTATGTGTCATCTATACAAAGCACTTTACAGTGTTAATCAAGCCCTACCTCTCTCTTTATTCACTCCCCCTCCACTTAGATCACTTTTCTACTTGTTTACCTGTTCTTCCCAACATTTCATTCATTGATGCTCATCACTCTGCTCTCACCTTAAAAGATCTAGGTCCTCTTCACTACTTTCTGGGCATTAAAGCAGCTTTTACACTCACTGGCATTCTTCTCACACAATCTAAATATACTCTGTGACCTTCTTCGCCGCACACACTTTGACTCTTATAAATATGTCTACACACCTATTAGTCCTTTCCACCACTTTCCAGAAATCATGACCACCTTCTTTTTAATCCTGTAGTACTGATTGAGTACTTCAATGCCTTTGGCTCACTAGACCAGTTATCTAATTTGTTGTTACTAAAGTTTCACAATTTTTACACCATCCCACTGATGTTTATTGGACATCTCATCCCATGGTCTTTATTTAACTAAACCTTCTACTTTAACCATCACTGCTTATTCTGTTGTTGTCGCAGTCAGCATACTTCCAAGCACTGCCTGCTGTCTTCTTGCCGTAGAGTTCTAGCTTTTGCAATAATAACACAGTTTCTCCAAGAGTGGGTTGATTTCTCAAATTAGTTATTTATTCTCACCCATAGACTAAAACGAAAGGAAATTAAAGGTTGATTATGGCTGCCATGTAGATGGCCCAATGAAGAATTGAGACGAAATTACTTTGAAGTTTAGCTCTTATTTGATTGAATACTGGTATATAAACAGCTTTTGTCTGTCCAGTATTGCCGCAGTAAGTCTTGTCCTCGTTTCTTGGAAGGCACGGACTTCTTTGCAACGACAAGATGACCAGTTCAAACCCCAGATTAGATGAAAAGTTGAACCCAATTCGGTTCATTTCATCAGAAAAGAAAAGTCAGTCTAATTACACAAATTCTAATCTCAAGCCCATGAGCGTCGAAACCAGTTCGTCCAACTTTTTTTGAATGCAAGACAAAGTGGCCAGCTAAGCGTTCAGGATCTCTCGAGGTCTTTTTAGACAACATGAGTCGTTAGGTACTGTTTTGGGAATCATGTAAACCAGAAAAGGAAAAAAGAAATCAACATGTTCACAAATCTCTTGCAGAAAAACGAAAACAAAAGAGCATCTGGTTGTCAGTTCTGTAAAGTTTCACTGATGTTCTGTAATGAACAAAGTCTACTCAGGCCCGTTTCTGTTGACCACATAGAATCTGCACTTTGCAGAGCCCAACTGCCCAAACAATTTAAGTTTTCGCTTTCATAACGATTGCGAATCTGCAGACTCCGAGTGAGAAGCATGAAGAAAATATTTCGGAATAAATGGTATATGACGATAATTATCCATACACTTGTAGATGCTTGGAGCAAGCTGATAGTCATACCGTGATATTTAACGATTGTGTGGATTCTGTTTGCTATCACACGAACAACTCAAGTAGAGGAAGAGATTTGGATAGCGGAGTATAATTACCAACTTGCAAAAGTTGCCTTCAACCTTTTATCTTCAAACAAAGACCCATAGAGATGAGGAAACCGAAAGGGTGATTAAGGTCAGAGTAGGCTAAGAAGCATATGGATGCTTGAAAACCTTCTGTTACATCCATCAGCCCGCCTTAGTTATCCTGAAAGAACTTGCTTCTTTTTCACTTTCGGCGCCTGAGAATATATTTAACTTTGCATGCCTAGAAACAAACAACTTCAACTTGTAGTCACATTTATTTCTATTTTTCTATGCCTGATACAGCTTCTAATTATCTATAAATATTGAGTTAATGTTGTATTTGACAGTCCAAAACTTGAAGTTTAAGATTAAAATTAAGACAATTATTTCTATTTCTGTAATTTATTCATTTCAAATTTGACAAAATTAAAAAAATATTCAAACCTAATATTTCTAACAAAATTCTAATTCGCATAATATGAATACACAATTTTCAATTTAGGACAACTTAATATTGTTAAGTTACAATTATGTGGATAGAAATTATAATTTAAACTCCATAATAATTTTAAAATTGAAATTGCAATAGCAATATTTCATATTCTAACTCCTTTTCAAAGGAGTAAATCGAATCCAGATTTCAACATCAAGGACTACAGAAACTTGCTATGAATTAAGAAGTTAAGATATAGATATGAAAAAGGAAAATGCGGTTGACGTTTGCAAAAATAACTCAGGGCCTGTGTTGAGTTATTGTTGAAGAATATGAATAAGAGTCACGAAACTATCCTATTCTTCTGGGACGGAGATGATAACTAGCAGTGAAATGAGTTTCTCATCTAACTGCGTTGAGAAATCAGGATCAGATGCGCCTCATAAATTACTCTAGAACGTAAAAATTTGAAAACTCAGGGTGTATGTATGTAATTTAAGGACTGCTAAAATGCCAACCCTTTCTGTCAGCTCTCAGAATTCAGTCCGATAAGCTTTTGCATATAAAGACACTGCCGTAAACTGCTGGCTGGTTTTGTTTTATATTTAATTTGAATATGAATTCTGCTCACTGGTCCAATTTCATTTATTATGATTTTGGTCACACCTGTCAGCATTCACGTCAGAAAGACGCATCTCCTTGACTCCTTCTTCATAAAGTAAAATTTCTATGCTGAAATCGGATTTGAATACGATTAATTTATAGTAGATTAGTTAAAAATATAAATAACAAGAAATCGCGGAAAGGGAATTGTAATTGCTTGAAATGTAAACTTTATTCACTGGAGAGTTCCTAGTCAAATTTAACATTTTCGTTTGATTATTGATTTAATAGATGTGATTCCATTAATTGCACCGATTGAAATATACAATATGATGTCCGTTACTTTCAAAAGATATGGAACTTATATTGAATTTTATGAGATAAGTCCTGAATTTCATAATGATACAACTTGGCTTATGACTCTTTAAAAATCTTAGATGCTACAACCTGAATGAAATGTCACTAAGGAACAAGAGAAGAATCAATGTCGATATAAGAGATGGGACCAGCAATAAACTCGTAAGGGTCAGAAAAAATTGAGATGTCGTAAAGATACCGCTGGTGTCGATGTCAAGGGCGTGTTAAGCGTCAGACTCGCAACATGAAATTTAAGGATATGCAAAATATAATTCCATCAAGTTTATATATCTTCTATGTAACTCTAGACTATAAATAATCTTGTTAAGATCATATTCAGATGCGTTATGTCATACGCTTGACTTTGTACCGTTTGCTCACAATAATAAGAAATTTATCTATACACCGATGAACGTAGTTTACATTAACCGAACTACTTAAATTTTATGTCTTTGTTTCATTAATTTTCTTTTACATCTTTTGTTTATGTGACAATTGGCATCAAAATTTATGGTGTTAATCTATAGTTTATTGTTAAGATGTCTTTCTATAAAATTGATATTGAGAAATTTAATGGATTGAAAAATTTTGTTCCATGGAAGTTGAAGATGAGGCTCTTCTTGTTTAGTAGGGATAGGCAGCAGTATTGAAAGGAAAAAAAATTGCCAAAAAGAGTTTGGAGGCATTAAAGAAGAAAGAGATTATGTAAAAGGCGCTGTTGAGTTTGGGAAATGAAGTATTGAGAGAGATGTTTGACAAAATAACAGCTGCATACTTATAATAACAACATAAAATAAGTATAAGAAGAAATCCTTAACCAATTTTTTATATCAAAAGTAACATTTGTATACTTCGATGATGTTAAAAAATACATAGATGAAAGATCACATTGATAATTTTAATTGAGTCATCTTAGATTTACAAGGTATTGGGGTTAAAATTAAAGATAAGGATTAAATAATAATCTTTTGCATACCTTGCCTAACTTACATGAAAACTTTGTTGACACTGTGTTAGATTGGATGATGATAAAGACTGTGTTGTCAAAGATAGTAGTTCAATATAAATCTAAATACATGATGGAATTATTAGAGTATTGGATGCTTGGTATATTCCTGATCTTTAAAAAATTTGTATGGATACTCTTGATAGTTAAGGGTATAAGTTTTATGATGGTGATGAATATCTCAAATTATTAGAGGATGTCATAATTGTGATGAAATAAAAATTATAGTAAGAAATTTATTTCTTAATAAAAAATAATAATAATAAGATAAATGATTGTCTCTCTATCTTTAAGATAAAATGATGATAGTACAAAATTATGGCATTGTAGGTTGGGCTACATAAGTAAGTAGCGACATGAATTATTTAAATAGAGCAAAAATTGAGAAAATGAAATTCTTTGAGTTTTATGTTCTTGGCAAGTAGTGCAAGGTCAAATTTAGTTCCGATGAGTATATTTTCACAAGCATTCTTGTTATATTCATTCAGATTTAGGGATCTTGATCAATTTAATTTCATAGAAGATGAAATTACTTTACTATAAAAGTTTAGGAGTATTTTTGGAAATCAAATAAAGAAATGTTTAAAAAGTTCAAAGAATGAAAGGCTATGGTTGAAGAAAGTAGCAAAAAATAAATTAAGGCACTCTGAATAGATAATGAGTTAGAATTTTATATTAAACTATTTGATGGTTTTGTAAGAAGGAAGGTATAGTGAGAAACCACATTTTACATCATATCCTATAATAAAATATAGTTGTTAAACGGATGAAATAAATACTTACATAACATGCTTAATGCATGTAATTAAATGCTAGACTTTCAAAGTAATTCTGGATTGAGGTAGTAACACAGTGAATAGATCTACATCAAATGCAATAGATTTTAAGACTCCTCGAGATACATGGTACAATACTCCCTCTGATCCTTGTGATATGCGTATATTTAGTTATCTTACTTATGCTCATGTTAATAATGGTATAATTAATAGAGTCTAAGATAATAAAGTGCAAATTTCTATGGTATACTGTTGGAGTTAAAGGATATAGAATATAATGTATTGAAAAGGATATAACTCCAAAATTTATCACTAGCAGAGATATATTACTTTTGATGAATTTGCTATGTTTGGCCAAAAAGAGGAACTTGATAATTTTGTAAATAAAAACGATCAAGGTGTTTACAAGAAAATGGAGCTTTAAATTAAATTTCAAATAGGATAATTAAAAATTGATCTATGAATATGCAAGAGGAATAACCACAAAATATAACAGTAAGGAGAACAAGGAGATAAATGTCACTATATATTGATGACATATTAATTACAACTAATAATAAGGCTGAAACAAATAATCTGAAGACTTTATTAAGAAGTAAGTTTAAGATGAAGACTTTATTAGCAACTAAGAAAATTTAAAGTATGAAGATTTAGAGGGTCAGAAGAATAGGCCTATTATGCTTATAGCAATAAAACTATGCTGAAAAGGTGCTCAGTCTTTGTAAATGAATTAGTCAAAGTAAATTTACGCTTCTTGAAAAGCACATTCTAAACTTGATGTTAGTGCATTACCTAGTTAAGACATAAAGAAAGATTATATGAAGCACGTTCCTTACATATATGCAATTAAGGGTTTGATGTATGTTATGATACACATTAAGACTAGAATTATCAAATTCTATTAGTATGGAAAGCAGGTTTTATGAGTAATCTTGAGAAAGCTAACTTAGAAGTTGTTAAGTGGATTATATAATACTTGTAAGGTACAAGTGATATTTGCTCAGTTTGTAGGTATGGTGATCTAGTTAGTGGTATTATTAGCTATGCTGATTTTAATTAAAGAAGATCCTTATCATGTTATATCTTTACCATCTTTTGATGTGCAATCAGTTAGAAAGCAACACTTCAGTCTATAATTGTTTTGTCTATAATAAAAGCATAATACATGTTATTATTTGAAGGGCTTAAAGAATTTATATGGTTACTTGATTTAGTTGATAGCTGTGAATTTACAACATTATATCATTTACTATGATATCCAGAGTGCATTGAGTTTGACTAAAAATCCTACCTATCATAAGCAATTAAAGCATATTGATATCAGGTTGAACTTTATTCAAGATATTATTGAGGATAAGGTGTTCTCCATATATTAGATAGTCACAATTAATAACTTAACATATATGTCAGAGAAAGACATTACCTATACAAAAATTTAAGCAACACTTGGACTTGATGAACTTTTGTGCAACTAGAAGATCTTAAGGACATGAATGGTATAGAATGATTCTTGGTTTGATGTTATAGAATTCAAGTCAAGGTGAAGGTATAAATTATGAGATATACCTTGAATTTCATAATGGCCCGACCTCGATTATAATTCAACTTAAAATCTTAGGTAGTACGATCCGAATGGGAATTTACTCGAGGAATTAGAGAAGAACTAACATAGGACATGAGATCAGTACCGAACTCGTACAGGTCAAAAACAATTGAAAAAGCAGAACAATATTGACGTCAATGCTAAATGTGTTACAGGTATCAGACTACTGATAATACGAAAATCAAGAGCTGCAAAAATACAATTATACCAATATTTAACATCTTATATGTAACCTTAGACTATAACTACCTTGATTAGAGATAGTAATGGGCCAAGTCAGCTGGGCTTGCCTAGGTTTAAATTAGGTTTGAAAATTTTAGCCTAGACTCAAGCCTAACCAAAAGCTTGATCAAGCTTAAAGCATATGACCTGAGTTAATGATTTTTTAAATTGAAAATAAAAAATGATATTGTTTTACGCAAAACGACATTATTTTTTCATAATTTTCATATTTTGAGCTCCCAAAAAAAATAAATTGAGCAAGCCTAAAGTTCAACTAAATTGGCTCGGATCTATTGACTTTGAGCAGAACCGAGCTGAATTGGGTTAAGCCTGAGCTTTATTGTCATCTCTAACTTTGACTAGGATTTTATATAGATATTTTATGCTATACTTGTGACTTTGTCCCATTTTCTTACGGTAATAAGAAAAACATTTTTTTTCCAGTAGACGTAAATTACATTGATTAAATCACATAAATTTTATGTTTTTGTTTCATGTATTTTTCATCCTAAATCTTTTTCTCAACAAATTTTAAAGTGAAAAAATAAAATAGTGTACAAATTTTAAAAATAAACAAAATCTGCTTAACTGCTAAAAATGAATTTATTGATGTGCAGAGTATAGCTATAGATACATATCCGTAACCCAGTAATAATTGGCTGTGGAGGGAGTTGTTTGAGTTGCACGCAAGTGCCACACAGAACTAATTGCAATTAAAGCAAATACAGTGGAGATACAAGTTCTTCCCTTGTCCTGTGATCGAGACCTCAAACCTTGGACTTCGTATCTGATTTATAAGGTAGAAGGTAACGAAAGTCTTAGATTATGCACGAATTAAAAGAGAAAAAGAAAAGGGTTAGGAATAGCCACTTTAAGACCACAAAAGAGACTAAAATGAACCATTGTACTGACATAATGTTCACTTCAGCTCATTATAGAAAAGGTTATATCGTAAAACTTTTAATCACAACTTGTTTTTATCTCATAATATATTCTTTTACACTTGAGGTGGTCTTTAAATCTTCGAAGATCTATCAAAAAAGTGTAGGCCGGATTCGACAAAATCTATCGCACGGCATGGGGATGGGGCATCTACAAGCATGTAGTGTATGATGTGACTTATAAAGAAACTGAACTACGTTTTACTAAGAAAACGCCAAACTCCAGCTGATGCGATGTTCCGTTCTTCATGATATCACTCTTTTGTAACTTTTTTGGATTTCTCGGCTTTAGTGTTTTATATTTTGCCTTTTAATAATGAAATTATTCTAGGATACCTTTTCCTTTTGTTAATTATAACTTTCAATTTGACTACTTTGCATGTAAAGAGTAGTTCGACTTTATTCTTTTGATCTTGCTGTTGATTAAGTATAAGACAAAACGTAATTTAGTCACACATATAAAAAATACGTTGACATCTAGAATTTTGTTTTTGTTAATTACATTTGGCTACATTTTAGATTACATGGTAATTATCTTTTTCTTTTCCTAAATCCCACCTTTGATCAACATGAAAAAGAAAAAAAAAAGATGAACTCCTCACCGCCAAATGTCTTTGGAGAATTATTGGCAGCTTCTTTTTCAACAACTTGATCATTGACGCAGGCACAATTAATTGAGACTGATACTTCACTCTGGTTGAGCTCTTTGTCCACTTGTGAAATTAACAAGAAACATAAATGACAACGAGGAGTGTGGCCTAATGGCTTCAGCTCCTCACTTAAGGCTCTTCTTTAAAAAGGAGGTCTTGAGTTCGAGTCACGCCAAAGGAGGAGA
>JANZXR010000172.1:7606142-7632518 GCA_027575705.1 Erythroxylum echinodendron
GCAACCTTCTTTGCCGTCAATAAAATAAAATAAACAAAATCGAAATAACAAAGAAACACCAAAATTTGGTAACGCAGCTCGGCACTCCTTGCCTACGTCTACGGGGCCCTCACCAGATTATTTACTTTCAACAAAGTACAATAGAATTACTCAAGGCTTTACTGAGCCGACACCACTAAACCCTTGATACTATCACTCAACCTCACTTACTGTAGTCGTCTCTAGCACAAACAAAACAAAAATAATCAAAAACAAAATAACAAATAACAACAGAAATTTGGTAACATAGTTCGGCATCCCTTATCTACATTTGCGAGGCCCTCACCCAGATTAATTCTTTTACCAAAGTACATTAAATTTATCTAAGGCTTTATTGAGTCGACAACACTCAACCCTTGACATTATCTTTCAACCTCACTTCCCTTGAAAAATTTTCACACCTAATAACACGACATACTCGTGTTAACCTCGTCCAAAGATTTTTCTAAACAACTATTAATTAATAAAAGATAATAAATAAAGACTCTTAAGTGTTTAAAGAATAATAACAAAAACTTAACACACTTAAGATTCAAACAGAATAACTTCTCTATAGGTGTAGCTCCTCAAAGAAAGATCTGAAAGTTGTTCTTGCACTATATGCTGATTCACGCAAAAACGCAAAATAGAGTTACAGCTACATAGTCACTAAACAACCAATGTTAAGGATACCGTACCGGACTTGTTACTGGATTGGGTTCTGGTACGGTACTATACCAGTACCGGTCAATACCGGATACCGTTTCGGGTAATTTTTAAATTTATAAAATAGTCCCTAAATTTTTCTAAAATTTACAAAATAGTCCATTGTCATATTGTATAGTTGTACTATATATTTTTAACCTAGTCTCTAAAAATAAAAATAATAAATAATAATCACAATTAATATGAAATAACAATAATTTTCAGATTTTTCACATATAAATAATAACCACAATTTATATGAAAAAGACAATCATTATTAAAAATATGAAATTAAGAACAATATATAATATTTAAAATATTACAATTTTAATTTTCATCATATAATAAATAATAATTACATCAAAACCTCTAATAAAAAGAATAATAAATATCCTTAACTCTCAAATTATTATAATTTACAGCAAGAGTTCGTGATAAGGAAACAACTAAGTAGAATTAAAACATAAAACAAAAACATATATTATTTAATCTATTATCAATTAAATATATTATATATTTGATTAATTAAAATTATTATTACTAAAATTATAAACATCTTAATTTAATTTATAAAATTAATTTAATAATTAGTAACAAATATAATTAAATTTAAAATATTTTAAAAATATATTATATATTTCGAAAAAAATTGATTTAATAATTCAAAATATATAAAATAAATATTGGTTTATAGATACTAATTTTTAAATTATTTATTTTAAAAAATTAAGTATTTTTATTAAGTCTTTATTAATAAATATGATATAAAATATTAAAATTAATTTAAATAAAAAATTTATTTTTAAATTTTATTTAATGTATAATTATTGTTAGTAATAAAATATTTCTTTTATTTTAAAAATAAAAATAAAAATTATAATAAAAGTTAAACTAATTAACAAATTTAAAAATATTTGAAAAAGGGGGGAAGGTTTAAAATTTAAATTTAAAAAATTTGCAACTTAGTTCCTATATTTTTAAAATTTTCCAGTATTGGCTGGTATTTATAATACCCACCGGTACTAGCTGGTATTAAACGGTATTTAAACCCGATACCAAAATTAATATTTCGGTATCGTTTTTTGGTCGATACGGTATGTACCGTCGAATTCATAAGGTTACAAACAAACCATGACAGAAGTCGCACACAACACTCCAATCGGTGCAACTGTGAACCACTCCATAAGGGTAATTGTCCAACGTGATCAACTCCCACATGATTAATAAAGAACAACGTAAAGCACATAAACATGCAGCCCCCACATGTAGATGTCAACACAACCCACAGCTACAATCACAACCCATCAATCAACACACCAACGTCTCATGCCTAAGTTCACGCATAAGATGGATTGTGCACACTTGACTTCAATACACCCACACCACTCAAAGCACTCATGTTGCACACATAAACATCAAGCGTAGGTTCACACAAAAAGCTACTTTCTTCATATTTTTCAAAAACCACTTAATTCATAAGGAAATTCTAGCAATCACCTTTTGCTCCCACATTCACGTAAATACCCCACAAGTCTTCACAAGATCCACATCAATTCAAGATAAAATTTTATGCTATCTAGAACATTATCCAAATAGTTCTTTTTGAATCTAAGATAATAAAAAATCTGATAACTCCAATTTATAAAAATATGCCAAAATAAAATAAGTAGATATATACAACATATATCTAACAATCTCCCCCTTTTTGACATATTTGTCACAAATACTAAGCTCCCCTTAAATAGCATAATTGGACATATAAGTATCAAATTCACAATTCATATGAACTGAGTGGGGAGTGGGGACCACAATTTGAATTGTAAAAAATAAAAATTGCAAAGTAGCCTTTTTAGTGCTCTCCAGCTGCCACAAAGGAAAAAAGGCAAAAAAAAAACGCACTTCAAATAAAAATTCAAAATTACGTAAAATTTTTTCTCAAATCTTGAAACAATGATTTTTTTGCCTTTTTAAAATTCGGATAAGACAATTTTTATCTGTTTTAAATGTTCGGTACTGACCAATTTTAAAAATTCGGACATTTTGTCCAACTAGGTCAACCCGGACCCAGATTTGATTTTAATTTAGATTTTTTTGGATCGAACAAGGTCGGGTTATTAATTCTAACCCGTATCATTATTGGTTCGAACAAAATTTTGCTAGGCCTAGGCTCGGATGAATTCTAAATTCTAATCCTCCACTTGGAGACCAAATCTCATCAACTGTCACCCTCTTCTCGACCATTCTTTTAAAAGGTAACAATTAAGAAACATGATGCTGTTAGACATTTTTGCCTTTAAAGGCAAATTTGTCATTTCCTTATTAAGTAGACAACATTTAATTGCATTATTTGGTTTTAAATAAATTATCGAGTAAGTTACGTAATTTGATCCAGATAAAGATACTAAAATGGCCCAATAAATGATCTAAATTAATGGGTCAAAGTCTGAGCGAAAAATAAATCCCTTTTAATGTAAACATAGTCCATATCAACCTTATGCTGGGGAAGCCCGATATGGAAGCTATATATACAGGTTAAGGTCTCATGCAATTGCTCATATCAATCGCGAGTATAAGGAATCTCTGATCCGTTAACAGAGCTCACATTTTGAGAAAACTATAGAAAGACTTAACTCATGTCTCAGAGATCGATTCCTGTGAAGACGGCGGTGGATTCGGGTTCAATTCAGCTTCGGAAAGCTCGGTTGAAGTTTTAAAACTGAAAATTAGGAAATTTCGTATTTCTCTATTTTTTGCACTTTCACGTTTGATCTGAAGTACATAACTAAGGTACTGTTACATATTATACATGGTATTAGAGTGGTGGCGTGATCGGGTGGTTAAAAACGGAGATTTTTTAGTTTTTCTCTCCATAAGGTTTTCAGAGAGTTAGCTTCCGTTTCTCGATTTTTTCTTGCTTTTTTTGCATGAAAGTAGTATACATATGTTTAGCCTTGAGAAATGGGTTGAAAATGAGCCCGGGAAGTTAAAAAATTGTCCCAAAACTCGCTAAAAATTATCTTTTTCCGACTGTGAACAGTGCTGCGGATGAGTGGCAGTGTCAGGCGTGTGCATCATACATGCCAACATGTGGCGCCACCGATGCGGGATGCATATTTGGCGCATGTGATACACATGCTAGTGTCAGTGGGTGCATCTACGTGTGATGCGTGCGTGCGTGACACGCGCCAGACGGGTCCTTGGCGCGTGATCGGCATGTGCTATCCACTCTGACACGTGGCTGACGCGTGGAACGTGATCGACACGCGCTATCTACGCTAACACGTGGTCGACGTCAGAACGCGCACGTCAGCATACGGATGTCTGCTATAGTGAATCTAGAAGAAAAAAGACCACAAAAATTTCAGATTTCCCGTAAGGGTGCCTGGGGTGTTTTGGGTCAGTTTCCAGGTCTGAGAAATTTATAAAGTGATTTTTTTCAGTTTTCTCAATTTATTACATTAGTAATAAATTAAAGTTTAACTTTAGAAAAAGGAATTAGGGTATTTCAATCCAATTTTAAGTGAATTTTCATGCTTCGGACATCACATAAGGGAGATACTTCAAATTGTTGTATCTCAGATCTCATATTCAGGGTTCAGGATCGCATGAGGCCAATCGGAAAAGGAACAAAGACATTCTGAAGCCATTTTGCAACAAACTTGCCATAAAGGAGATATATGAGATTCTTGTATCTCGGGCGGTCGATTATTTATCAAGTAGGTATGATAGTCACTTTACTAAGATTTTTCTTTTACGAAAGTCTCAAATGAAGTTTTCGAAGAATGTCTTTAGCACGAGTTTGTGACAATGAGACTGTGCATTCGGGTTTTGCATTTATAGAAGTTACATTGTCACATAACATATGCCCATAAAGAATGTGAGGATGACATAAAGTTGTATCCCTTTTGTTAGTGGACTTTCTGGGATACTGATGAGAATGTAGTCACCAAAGTTGTCTTTCAAGTCAGTATTTTAGATTTTTCTATTTACATGTTGGGGGATGTCTCTGACTTTATATTTGGTTATTCTGCTCAAAGGTGTTGGCCTTACATAACGTTTTGAGATGATCATAAAGGCATTTGATAAAGGAAAGTTGTTGCTTAAACGATCTATTCACCCAAAGATGGTAGTGTCGAGAGAGTTGATGGTTTGTACTTTGATCACTTTTTATGTGAAAGTTTAATTGCATATATTATGTATTCAGCCCAAAGGAGTTTCATAATATGTGTGATTGGATTTTCAGGAAAGATACTGTTTAATGGCTTTCAGTATCATTATTATCCTACATTTGTGCTGATTTAATTAAAGTTACTAAAGAGTCACCTTTTCAGTCAATAAAATCAGTGTCATCAATGAAACCCTGACCGGTTTCAATATGAAGAAGAGGATAAAGGATGTATTGAATGTTATGGAAATAGCTGAGGTTGATATGGCCATACAGATACATATGCCATCTTTACCTACATCTATGAGCTCAAAAGCTCATAAAGGAACCCATAAAGCTCAGGATCGGTCTGACAGATTATGTTTGATGACCATTAAGAGATTCATTCCTAACCATTTGCTTAGTGGATTTCTGGACACAGATATAGCAAAGTAATTTCTTGGAAATATCTCCCAGAGGTACGCAGTCTCATCTAGTGTTGAGACAAGTGCCTTAATTAAAGAATTATTCTCCACAAAGTATACGAGAAAAAGGGAAGTAAGGAGAACATATCAAGAATGATCCATCTACACAATAGACTGAAGATGTTAGACATTTCTTTTCCTGATATCTTCATAATTCACTAAACTCTAAATACACTCTTTTCAGATTTAAGTAATTTGGTGATGAAAAATTATTCGCAGGATGAGGAATGTGACTTTAATGCTTTGATTTCTCATTGCGTTGCTGAGGGGGAGAAACTCAAGTTTGTTACTCCTACAACCCTTGATGTAACTAAAGGGAAGGCAAAGATGAAGCACACTAAGATTAAAGGTAGAAAGACTGAATCTTCTCCACATGCTGATTTTGGTCAATCCAGTGCTAGCAAAGGTCCTGATGACATAAAGTAACTAGCAGTATAAGGCCTAGAAGTAAAGACTGTGACTATCAGATAACTTTTTGGCTTGTCAATTTATGAATCTGATTTGCGATAGTCGTATTAAGTACTTTGTGGCTATATAGTGGAGTGTCTAATCAAGGTGCTTCCACAATGCATGGGTTCATATCTAAGATAAATCCAAATAAAGAAAAAGGAGAAATTGATGGTTGACAGTAACGAAGAAGTGGGAGTAATGTCTATAGCGGATGTATGTACTGAATTATGTTGTAAGGTTCATTTATATTTTTACATGACACATTTTATATATGATCTTTGGATCAATTTTGGACAAAGAAAATTGACGTTTTGTATTTAATACTTCTATTGTACAGTTGTGTTTAATGAAAAATATAATGGTACAACTTTCTTGTCATATAGTTTGTACAGAATATATCTTACCCAAAATTAGATATATGCTTCTTCGTATCTTGTTGAGCAAGTCATAAAATGAAGGATCCTGATAAATGAAAAGTCGTACATGGTGTGGCATAAAAGTTTAAGCCATATTTCCAGAGTTAGGGTTAAGAGATTGATCAAGGAAAACATTCTCTTAATTCTAGATTATGATGATCTGGGGACATATGTTGACTATTACAGGGGTAAGTTGACTAATAAGGATATTGAGGTTAACCTATGCTTCTGATATTTATTAATGATTAGTCCCATTACAGTTATATGTTCTTGCTTAAATACTGAACGTTGAGAATCAATTGAGAAAATTCATTCAGAATGTCAGATCTAACCATAGAGGAGAATATAATGACAAACATGATGTTTTAAAAGGTTTGTTTGCTAGATATTTGGAATCGGTTGGGATAGTGACTTGATTCACTATACCGGGTAGTCTTGAGCAAAATGGTGTGTTATCGAAAGGCATAATTGCACCTTAAATGACTTGGAAAAAGTCAATGCAGAACAAGACTAATCTATCTGATTATCTATAATTGCGAAAACTCATCCTTACACACATTTATGTATAGGGCTGCCCTATCGAGGTAGTATAATCCTTACAAAGAAAAGAATTGCATACTCATTATGACCATTGGAATTTAGTGAGATATCCTGATCATTCTAAAGGCTATTGATCTTACTGTAGAGAAGGAGAGAATAGAATAGTGGAATCATACATAGCTAAGTTTCTGGAATACGATGTCTGAAATGATGGTGGGCCTTTTGACCCTTCGGATGATAACAGGATGAATACTACAGTTATTATGTATCGACTACTCATATAGTTAGATCTAGTAGATTTAGGTCTTTGTACCGTGCCTGTACAGGAACAGGAACCCATACCTGTATACACAGAGGTTCTTGGGGGTAAAAGATCTAATGCAGTTGTGAAAATATACCAGAGTAAGATGACCTATTATCCCATCTGGTATCCTAGTCTATTAGATGAATAGGACTATGATATTAGACATATTAAGAATCCAGTTACTTTTACAGAAGCTGTTTTTGTACCTACAGTGGAATTGTGGTAGGTTGCAATGATTTATGAGATGTAAGCTATGAAGCATAGTAAGGTCATGGAGCTAGTTGATTTTGCAGCAAAACTATAAAACTGTTAGTTGTAAATAAAGTTTAAGACCTAAAGGATTTCAAGATAAAGTTCAGTGATTTATGGATTAGCTCAATTGCCTATGGTTCACTCGGGAAGAAATATTGATTTTCTTTCGTATCTTTGTAGGATACATTTTGAGTAATTAAGACAATTGTAGCTCATGATGATGAAGAATTATATCAGATGGTTGTCAAAACCGCTTTCCTGAATAAAGAACTTTACAAAGTAGTCTATATGGTACAACTTGAAAGATTTCAAGATCCAGATAGAACTGACATGGTTTGCGTGTTATGCAAATCAATGTATGATTTACATAAACCTCCTAAAAGTGATACCTTACAATTGATGAGGTTATGATCTCTTTCAACTTCATGGAAAATAAAGTTAAAAAGATACTTGTACTATGAGATCAAGGGGAGAAAAATTATCTTCCTATTATTGCATAAAGATGATATATTGCTGTTTACTTGACTATATTGTCTAAAGTTAAGCAAGTTTTGGTCAAGAACTTTGATATAAAGTACCTTGACATAGCATCTTTTGTCATAGGTATTCAGATTTATTAGGACAGATTTTAACACTCATCATACCTCTCACAGAGTGCATACATTGAGTAAATATTACAAAGGTTTAATACGGTTAACAGTAAACCTATCATAACACCTATCTCTCATAGTGAGAGACAATCTTTGGCACAGTGACCAAAGAATAAAGTAAAGAGAGAGGTTATGAGAAATATTTCGTATTCTAGTACGGTTGATAGCCTAATGTACGCTCGGCTATGTACTAAGCAGGACATTGCATTTACTGTTTGACTGTTTGGTCAGTATCTAGTTAATCCAGATGTAGACCATTGAGATGTAGTCAAGTGAGTGTTGAGATAATTAAAGGGAATTAAAGATTATATATTGACATATAGAAAAGTCATCAAACTAAACCTCGTAGGAAATTCAGATTCAATTTTAGCTATGTGTCTGGATGATTGAAAGTTCACTTAAGGTTATAGTTTTAAGGTTGCAAATGGTACAATGTTGTAGAAGAGTGTGTCAAATAGACACAGGTGGCTTCCTCAAATATGCATGCAAACTGTATGCTATAAGGCTGCTTCACAGACGGTTTAGCTTAGAAATTTGATTTTTGAGTTATCTGTGGTTGATTCAGTGGCTAAACCCATTCAGTTGTAACGTGATAATCAAGCTTCTATGTTGTTTAATAGCAACATTGAATATCACAGGGTCTTAGCATTTTGAGATCTAATTTTTGATCATGAAGTGGTTGATACGAAAAGGTGACATTAAGGTTTATAGCATTTAAAGACTGAGGAACTATAAGTCGATTCTTTAACTGAAGGACTTTACCCACTTGTGTTTGGAAAACAAGTATAAAGTATGGGTGTTTTGAAGTCCTTAGACACTGTTAGTTAAAAGATAGTTATGTTTGCTCCATGTACATTTGTACATTTTGATGTATTATGACGGTATGATTGTTCCTCCATAAAGATGATCATCGGTTATCCTCAGTAATATATGTTGTCATATATTGTCATAATACTTATAGAAGCCTTAAGATTTGTGTTGATCTTAAGCATTTTAAAAGTCATTGGGCATATATAAAGATTGACTTTGAGCCTATGTCATTAGACATATACAGTTTTATACAGATATATCGCTAAAGTTTCACATGACATAAGGTGATATAAGTTTTAATCCCATAAAGGTTCTTTAATGCAGTTTAGCATTCAGTTGGAGAACATAAAAGTTTTATCTAATGTTATTTAGCATATAGTGAGAGGAAATAAGTTTTCTCTAATGCTATTTAGTATTCGGTAAGAGAAAACAAGATTTCTCCGATGTAGTTTAGCAATGCGGTTTAGTATAAAGTTGGAAAAATCGAGACCTATAGACGAAGATGATACATATTAAATCATAAAGGTATCATCGTAGTCTGCCACACTCCATTTTCTCATTCATTTTAGTGAGGTATCAGGTATACGTGATTGTATTGGATCTGTGTCACACATGACACATGTATCTGATACTTTTCGGTATCGAAAGCCTTGCAGAACGGAATGTTGAACTTTCATTATCTTTGGATCAAATGTTTTGTTTTTAAACTTAGTCAACTAATACAGTAGCGTAGCTTAACCAAAATTTTAAACTGTTTTTAATCTTAAGTCAAAACTGCAATAAAGTATTGTCCAAGAGGAAGAATGTTAGACATTTTTGCCTCTAAGGGCAATTTTGTCATTTTTCATTAAGTGGATAACATTTAATTGCATTATTTAGTTTTAAGTAAATTATCGGTTAAGTTACATAATTTGATGCAAAAAAGATAATAAAGTGGCCCAATAAATGATTTAAATCAATGGGTCTAACTTTGGGTGAAAAATGGATCCCTTTTAGTATCTGGTCCACATCAGCCTTCTGATGAGAAAGTCCAATATAGAAGCTATATATATAGGTTAAGGTCTCCTGCAGTTGCTCATATCAATCGAGAGCATAAGGAATCTCTGACCCGTTAAGAGAGCTCACGTTTTGAGAAAACTGTAGAAAGACCTAGTTAGTGTCCCGAAGATCGATTCTCATAAAGATGACAGTAGATTTAGGCTTGATTCGGCTTAGGAAAGCTCAATTAAAGTTTCAGAACCGAAAATTAGGTATTTTCGCATTTCTCCATTTTTTGTCTTTTCACGCTCGGTCCGAAGTACGTAATTAAGGTACTGTTCGTGTTACAAATGCAACCTTTAAAAGTTAACTAATTGCCTGGTTCGTACAGGTTACCATAATCTTCAACTAATTACTTATCAAATATCCCCGCCAGACTCCATTAATTCCGCAGTACCCCATCTGAAATCTGATAGTTAGACAAAAATATCTTGGTCCAACACGATCATAATTTTTTCTTTATAAACCCAAAATATTTAAGGAGAGGGAAGGTATGCGATTAATTATTCGGGGTACTTCCGACGGCTTCAATCATGCAAAGACCCGGCCTTGTCCTTGACGTTTTCCATTGTTTCTGCTGCCTTGGCTCTCACTTTCTCCGCTGCGACATTCGCTTTCTCCTCAACCACATTCTCACCGGCGCTGCTACTCCAACACCAGCACTCCTCCACCGACACCGCCCCCCATAAAACCGCCGACAACAACAGCATTATCGCTACTCTTCTCTTCTCCAACTCTCTCCCTCTCTCTCGCTCCAGTAAAGTCTCTGCTGAATAGAGAAGCGAACGTGCTGGAAATAGAAACACTAGTTACGCCACGTGGCATCGGGACGTCCAAGGTCCTTTCAGGTGTGCCGCCACGTGCGCGCGTTTAATACTACAACTGGCCTTTGTTTTGGATCCACTTTTTGCGATCCTTTGTGGCAATGGTAAGTGTAAAGCAGGTACCCTCATTGACGCTTGCCTCGGGACAATGACATAACAACAGATTGCTTAACAAACGCATAGCCACCTTGATTTGCAAAAATAAAAGAATAAGGAAAACTCGATTTGCCTCGTATCATTCTTCCTCGTAAGGCAATTATAAATAACAAGACTTAAAATAGAATGGCTAGAGACTGAATCTTTTAACACCAATACATCATCTACAGCATTAGACTCTACACTAATATTACTTCATCCTTTCTCCTTCAACCAAATTAGGAACTTTCTAATGACATAAATCGACCATCAGCATCACGAATAATCCAGCCAACTCCTCATTCATTTCACTTCAAACAATCTTATGAATTCCGTATTATTATTGATATTAGATTTGATTATAATACAGTACTATATCGACACCAATTAATATTAAATAAAAATTTGGGTAATTTTTTAAAATTATAAAATGGTACATATTTTTAAAAATTAATAATAGTTCATCAATGTATTGTGTTATATAATTTTTAATTTTATATTAACCATGTCTCCAAAAGTTATAATAATAGAAATTGGAAATAACAAAAATCTATTATTTCTTTTAATATTTTTTCACATAAACAATTACTACAATTGATATAAAAAACATTGTTTAATCACTATACAAATGTAAAACTAAGGATAATACCAAGTACTTAAAATATTATAATTTATCATATAATAAAAATAATTATATCAATACATCAAATAGACAGAATATTAAAGTTTCATGACTCTATAAGCATTACAACAAGAGTTTATGCTGAGAAACACAACCAATTAGAAGCGAAATATGAAAGAAAAAATTTAGAATTAAAAATTTTATATTTATATTGCATATATAAAATTTAATATATACATTAAATATAAGTGAAGTTAAAAAAAGAGAATAAATGAAATCTTGAAACTTCATTCGATTGAATATCTGCTCAAATTGTATCAGCCTTAATTCTCATTTGGTGCAAAATCCTTATATTGAGAGGAGTCTCAACATCACCATCATTCAAATTCATTGCATCAAATAATATATCAATACTTTCCCATCTAAGATTATCTTCTAAGTCATTCTCATATATCAAAATCGATTCTTCAAAAATCCAATTCATTAAAAGATCGATACGGTCAAGACAAATTGGATCTATAGAACTATTTATTTTATTAAGAGTCCTAATATACAAATAAAATTAATTTATTAAGAAATTAATAGATATTATATTAAAATTAATAATGATAAATGACAATAATATACCTTTTTCGAAGCTTTAAATTTTATTGAACAAAGATCAAGTCATTCAATCTTTTATGTTATAATTTTTTTCTTGGAATGAATGAATTCGATTATGCTCTAATTTCTTTCATTCCCTGTTGCATTCACACATTGATTCATAATTTAAATTTGAAACCTTTGTAGTTCTGGAATACCACTTCCTAATTAGTCTCACCAAGCAACTGTAAGATAATAAAAGTAAAATTATAAACAAAATAAAATGATGATTAATTTTCAATAAGTAATAAAAGTGAAAAAATACCTAGATTAAGTTTATCTCTTTGATAAATAGCAATGAGCATAACAAATCATCAGAAACATCCTTATAAATCTTCATTTGTAAGCTTAAGAGATATTAAATTGTCTCATAAGCAACGATTATTATAATAGTTAATAGTATTCTCTTATTAACTTCATCTTTCTTTGTAAATTTTGGTCTAAAATAGACACTAAGATTCAAAAATGTCATAGCTGTAAATAATAGAGAGTAAAATTGTCTTTATCATCTCTTATTAATAAATAATGTGTGTATAAAGAAGGTATATTTTTCATATTGGTCTTAATTGCTTCCTTTGCCCTCTTCATGACATCATAAAAAAACGTTCTTGCCTTCTCATCACTATCATCTAGATAAAGTTCTCTCACAAAAGGCTCACAAACTCGGATAGCAAATTGATATTGAGACTAAAATTCATGATCTTTAAGTGTAATTCTAGAAATCTCCGATCCAACTTTATACCTAGCACTAAAGTGATAAAAAATTATGCAAATCTTATAATAGTAGGACAATACAAATTCCTACCATTATTAAAATCCTTTCTTATTAAATTCAAGACCTATGCGTAATTGTAGAAGAACTTGGTCACTTTTTTTGCTTTTTATATAATCTCATCAATGATAGAAAAATGTCTAGCATTTTCTATATTTTCTAACATTAGGTCAATGTAATGTACCGCACATGGAGTCCAATAAAAAAAATCATACCTACTTTGCAATCTTCTTCCAGCTACTTTGTAAGCAGAATCATTGTCAGTGATGAATTGAACAACATTTGCTAACCTAACTTGATTCACAACTTCATTAAATATCTAAAATAGAGTATTAAAATTTTTAACAAGACTAGATGTATTACTAGACTTTAAAAATATTGTCCCCTTTTTAGAATAAACTAAAAAGTTGATAATAGGATTCTATCTTCTATTTGTTCAACCATCACCTATGATTGAACACCTATAAGTAGTGCAAGTGATTATTTTTTCATCTAAATAACTTTTATTTCAAAAACAAAACTAAGCTCTATGAGTTATTTGTAGCGCAAAAAATTAGACATTTCCCTTCTTTTCCTAACATCAAGTTCAACGTTCCCTTCTTATTAGGTACAAATACTACCAACTTCAAAATCTTCACTATCATTTTGACCATCACAAAAGGAACTTCCACTACCAATTTTGTAATTCAGTTTTTCCTTCTATGTTTCTCATATTGATAATCTTAAAAAAAAGTCTTCATTTACCATTTTAATTCATGTATCACTTTCTTAAAAGGCTCGACATCAACTGTTATCCTAGTTAAATGCCTCTTTAATCTTGCGATCCCCTACCTTTCAAATGCTTATTACAATGTGAACAAATGGTATGGTCCTTTATTCTATGAACCAATCTAGCATGAGTCTAATTTGGATCATCAAATCTTCCTGAAGTAGTTGAATTATCAGAAGTACTTGAACATCCTTCCATTTATCAGTAAAAATAAATGAACCTAATATCTTAATAACTTCATATCAAAGTGAAATTATATTTATCATAACTTGAAGAAATGGAGGAATGGTAGTTTCTCAACAATCATATGATATACACAAGCAAGGAAATCTCATGAACTTAAATAAATGATTCTTTAATAGAATTCGATGCTTAAGCACATTATATTTAAGAAATTCTCATATTTTGTTAACTATAGCCTATTTTGCATAAGTACAATTTAACCTTAAAGTCATAACTATAACTTATTTTGTAAAATTATATAATTCAACCATAAAGTAATAACTATAACTCAATTTGTATGATTACATAATTTAACCATAAATTCACAACTATAACCTATTTGGTGTGATTATATAACTCAAACATAATCCTATGAGTCACATTTATAACTTATTTTGTATGATTACATAATTCAACCATAAAGTCATAATTATGACTCAATTTGTATGATTGCATAATTTAACCATAAGTTCACCACTACAACCCATTTTGTGTGATTTCATAGCTCAAACATAAACTTAAAACTATAACTCATTTTGTATAAACACATAATTCAACCGTGTATTCATAACTGATAAGTCAATAATTTATATATGATTTTGGGATGAATTGGAACTAATTTGACTTATCTCTATGTGAATTTTGAGCTTTAGTTGGTTAATTTTCACACATGTCAAGTTTATTGCTTAATAGGTGCAAATGGATAGATTTTGGGTCAAGGGGCATAACTTTCGCTGTAGATGTCAGATTAAGGTCATTCAAGTACGCTTTCAAAGAGGATTTCGAGTTCTATAACTTCATGAAGACTCTAAGGAGAGATTTTACTATCTAAAGGATCAAAATTGCACGTTTATGTAGATATCCAATGTATATCTGCCTAACGAATATGATGTCCCTCCAAACAGACATAAGCGGAGCTAGAAAGCTGAAAAACTGGAAAAGTTCTGCCTAGTGGACATGAAGTCTGCCTAACGGACATTTACTAGCCAGTTGGGCTAAAATTCGCTCCGAAAGATAGCATATGTCCTCCCAACGGACATAAGGTCCACCTAACAGATATGGACGACAATTTTACGATTTTGCTTTCGCAGTTTGACTCAAATTGAGTTTCTTTGATCCCAAGGCACTATAAATACTTATTTTTTAATGCCTATAAAAAGAGGAGCCACCTATCTTAACCTAGATAATCACCCAAGGAGCTAAGAAGAAGACCAAGAAGGATTCAATCGAGGTTGAAAGCAATTTTGTTTTGTTTTCTTTTAATCTTCTCTCTACTCTTTCTTGGATGTTAATTATCTTTATTTGTATGGATTCTTTTATCATGTTCTTCAACTAAATCCCAATTAGGGTTAAGGATGTAGCCTAATTTGGGGGTTTGATTTATATTTTATGGATTGAATGGTTTTGAATGAAAATTCTTTGGTAATATTTATCTTTCTTGTACTTTTTTTAATTTCTATGCCTGATCACCATAGATGCAATATTAGGAATTATATGATGAACTGAGGGGCGAAGTATAATTTATGCACTAGAAAGATAAACACATTAGATTTAGAGATAGAGATATCCTGAACTAGTGTGTTAACTTATAATTACTTATTCTTAATGAATTTGAGTAAGTAGGTTTCGCATTGAGAGATGGTAATCAACTAGTTAGGTATTCTTATATGTCTTGAGAGAGAATATAAATAAATTTGTGCAATTTTATTGTAACCTATCACTTAATCATATCCATAATTTATCAATCAATCTCTTAAATTGGTGAATCCCAAAGCCCTAAGTCTAAATCATAAGATTTCTCTTGCTTGTTTATTTATAGTCTTTATAATTTATTGTCTGCTCAAATTCAATTATCTTTTAAGTTTCTTGTTATTTTATTTCAAGTAATTAGGATTAATTCAGTAGTGAGTAGCTTAATCCTTGTGGGAGATGACCTTGGAATACTTGATTTGTAGGTACTAGGAATGATTCTGTGTACTTGTAGATTTCGTCGACCAAGTTTTTGGCATCGTTGTCAGGGATTAATTTATATTTGCTACTATTAATTCTAGTTATTTTTAATTACCTTAAGTTTTCTTACATTAATTTACTTTGAAACTCTTTTCTTTTTTTTTTTAATTTCAGGAGCCGCATGAACTTAAGGCATTCAAGAAATTTGAAGAATGATCAGCTAATTGAGTTAAATCCTAAATTTAAATGCACTTGTATAAGGAACAACGCCTAAAAAAGAAGAGAGATGACAAATAATAATCAAAATCCAATTCTACATGGGGAACAAGATATAGGGATCGAGCAATTCAATGAAGGAAATCAAGCTAAAACTTGGAGGCAAAATAACAATGAACTGGTGAATGTTATACCTTCTGTAAGGAGAATTAGAGATTATCAGATGCCATTTATTGCTGGCAACCCTTCTTGCATTTGATTGAGTGCTGCAGCAAGGAATTATGAGCTGAAGTAGATCTATCTATCTATGTTGCCACAATTTAATAGAGTGCTGAGTGAAGATGCTCTAGCCTTTATGAGAGATTTCTACGCTACATTTCAGACTCTTCCGCTATATGGATTGTTTAAAGATGAGCTAAGGCTGAGGGGTTTTTCCTATTGCATGAAGGGATTAGAAAAAAACTGGTTGATGAGCTTGGAGGTAGATTCCCTTGATACTTGGGACAAAATAACGAAGACTTTCATGATGAAGTGGTACCCAATCTACAAAACTCTCGAACCAAGGAAGATGATACATTGGTTCTTGTAGAAAGAAGGAGAAAAATTTCACAAAGCATGGGAGTGATTTCATGATCTCCTAAACCAGTGACCTAATCATGGATTTGATATATACTCTTTGACTCAGTTTTTCTACTATGGTCTCACTGATCACAATCAGACTTTGGTTGATTTAAATGCTGGTGGGAATATTAGTAACCTGAGTTCCCAATAATTGTGGAGTATTTTCAAAAAAGTTGCGAAGAATTCGCATTGTAAAGTGACCAAGAGTAAAACTGTTGCTCTTAATGAAGTGGGTTCTAAACCTGACATGACCGACCAAGCTACTGAGATAAATAAGAAGTTCAATGTGTTGATGAATAACAACAAGTCTGGTAGGGATCCTCGCACTCTTTGTAGTAGATTTAGGCATACAACGACTGATTGTATGAAAATTAAAGCAACAATGCTAGAGGAAGAGTTGAACTATGTAAACAATGGTAGACAAGGTTAGATATAAG
Organism: Erythroxylum echinodendron; assembly: GCA_027575705.1. NCBI lineage: Eukaryota > Viridiplantae > Streptophyta > Magnoliopsida > Malpighiales > Erythroxylaceae > Erythroxylum > Erythroxylum echinodendron. Next base: position 7,623,165 of record JANZXR010000172.1, read on the forward strand.
ATCCTTTCTTAAACACATTCAATGAAGGATGGAAGTCTCATCCAAATTTTTCATGAAAAAATCAAGGGGCTACAAAACTAATGGGATCACCATGGTTCCAAGCACCACCAAAACAATAGTATTCACCTTTTTCATCTTCTACACAACAAAAATTCCCTTCCCCTTAAGAGAAAAAAGAAGAGAGGCATGAGGATATGTTTTCTTAACTTGTGAGCAAGATGTATTAAAGTGCTCAAGCTGGCTCTCAAGCCATGAACAAAATGGAGTAGAACATCCAGTCCAACCAAGCTTCCATCAGAAATTTAGAGGTACAAATTAGTCAAGTGGAAAAAGAGGTAAGTGAAGGAGGTAAGGGACAGCTACCTAGCACTACTCAAATGAATCCAAAATAAGATTATATGGCAATTCACCTGAGGAGTGGTAAGGTGGTAGAAGATGCAGTTCTTAAAGAGAAGGAAACTAAGATAAATGAAACCAAGGACGTGGAAATTGTGAATTTGGATGAAGAAGAAGAGCCTAAAGAAACCAAACCAAAGAAAGAGTCTCCACCAGTTTCAGAATTTTCCTTTGTGCCACCCATACCATACCCTCAAAGGGTAAAGAAGAAGCATGATAATTCCAAATTTCAAAAATTCCTTGACCTTTTTAAAAGATTTAAATCAACATTCCTTTTGCTGAAGCACTTGCTCAGATGCCTGCTTATGCCAAGTTCTTGAAGGAAATCATTTCCAACAAAAAGAATCTAGACAATTTTGCTACAGTAGCCTTAACTGAGGAGTGTAGTTACATTTTACAAAATAAACTACCCCTTAAGTTAAAGGATCTAGGGAGTTTCACTATTCCTTGTCACTTTGGCCCCTGAAAAATTAAGCATGATAGTTATGGAATAAACATGAAATTTAAATTTTTTCCTTAGCATGAATTATAAGGTCATGATAGAATTATTATTGGAGTTAATTATTTATTTCAATGTTAGTAGGATTTTATTTCACTGGTTAGTGAAATTAATGTTTTAAGAAGGAATAAGGGCAATTTTGGCATGTCATTATGTTTGAAAGAGTCAAGAAGCATTAAGGGAAGGGTAAGTTGGACTTTTAACACTCATTAAGGGCATAATGGGAAAAGGAAAAGAGTGTCTTGCACATTAGAAGAAATAAAAACGAAAATTAAGGAAAGAAAGAAGAGAAAACGTGAAAGAAGAGAAAGAAAGGAGAGAGAGAGTCGTGAGAGAAGCTAGGAAAGGAGGAAAATTGTGGGAAACTTGGAAGGAAGAAGAAAAGAAGAGGAAATCAACTTGTTAGAGGTAAGTTTTCATCTTTCTTCTTGTTTGGTTTGATAAAGGAAGTAGAGAAAATGGGTTTTTTTGTTGAGAATGAATGTGGAAGAAGATGGTTTAAGGGGAACCTATTTGATCTTAAGGTTTCCAAGTTAAATTTTGGGTTTTCTAACCTAGATGGACTATGGGTAGGTTAGGTTTAAATTCAATTTTAGCATTTCTTTAATTCTTGAAGTTTTATGAATTTTCATTTGAATATGGATTAAATAGAAAATAGTTTATTTGAAGGGAATCAAGAAAACCTTACTCAAGAGCAAGAGGAAAGGCAATCTTAAGCTTGGATTTTTTTCAGCAAAATTAGGTGGGTAATTTATTTATAGTTATTGTGTAACTGGCAATATGCCTATATGTGTGCATATGCTTGAATTGCCAAATTGTAAATTGCTTTGATGTGGAAAATGCATTATAATGTGTTCTATGTTATGTATTAAAAAATGTATGACATTTTGATATGATTGAATTGTGAGTATGATCATGCTATGCTTTGGATTTGTATCATGGCATTTTGGTTTAAATAGAAAGAAGAAAAACTTGAGAATATGAATTTGTGATTGATTGAATTGAGCATGAAAATTGATTGTGTTTGGGCGAAAGAGGAACCCTTTCGTAGTCACATGCACGTCGACATAAGCCTTCTCCCGGCTGCCCGCTTGTGGCACACGAGATTCAAAAAGTGGACTCGTTTCGCTCATGGAGTAAACTTGGGTTTCTCTGTTTTGTTCCACGGAACCCTCGAGCTATTTGTTTGTGCATTTGCATCTTTTATGTTTTAAGCTTTGATGAAGTTATATATCATGCTTTGATGTTAAATCATATCCAATATGTCATATGCGATGATGTATTGAATTATGAAATGTGAATTGGAATTGTAAGTACCGAACTGCCATTTCTAGATTAAGATAAGAAGTGTATGCCTATATGAATGTTTATATATATATATATGTTTGATTGTGTGGCTCGTTGCTAATGGCTATAAATATATTAGCCACTGAGCTGTGTAGCTTAACCAAATATTTTCCCACTCCTCAAGTGCAGAACAAGAAGATTAGCTATCCTTACAAGGCATTCGGAACTCCAAGATAGCTAGAACTCTTTTGTATTAAGCTAGTGACTATTTTTTTGGATAGCTTTATAGGCATATCAAACATGAGCATCTTTTATATTTTGTATTAAGTTGATGTGTATGTTAATATGTAACTAAAGCTTAAGTAAACATTTACTTTGTTTAGTAATGAGAATGAGGATTTGAGGATTTCCTATTGTGTATGATGACGTTATTTTAAAGTGCTTAGTAGTTGAATAGATATGAAGAGATATTTCCTATTTAATTTTTCCATAGGCATAAAAATTATTATTGAATTCAAAGAAAAAATTGTAATGATTTAGGTAGAATTAGCCATAGTCGTCTTTATAAAAGTTGTAGCTTATCTTTTAGCTTTCCAATGATATAAAGTATGGAATTTTTTTATATCGGAGTTGAGAGTTATGCTCCTTACAAGTTAGTGATGCTACACAGGGTGAATATTGGACATTTGTATAGACTTTTTCTTTGCTTGAGTTAATAGAAAATGAATTCTATGGTGTTTTGAAATGGGAAGAAGAATGAGTTTGATAAGTTAGAGATAAAATGGAGGTGAAAATGATGAGGAATTTGAAGTAGGAATGATAGGATATGCATGAGAGTTGCTAGATGTGATTGAAGGGCTAAAAATCTGGAATTTGACCCGTAAAAGTCCGTTAGGCGGACTTGATATCCGTTGGGTGGACCTTCTTGGGTATTCTAGTATTTCTACTCAGTGAATGTCCCTTTGGAGGGACATATATCTGCTAAGTAGACCTTTTCGGGTTTGTTTGTGTCCCAGCTCAGTTCATGTCCATTTGAAGGAACATATATCCGTTAAGCGGACCTTCTCAGGACAATTTCATAAATGTGCAAATTTTGACACTCTAGATGGAAAAATCTCTCTTCGAGGTCTTCACAAAAGTTGTAGAAATCGAAATTTTCTTTGAAATCGTACTTAAATGGTCTAAATCAGACATCTCTTTGAAATCGTACTTAAATGGTCTAAACTAGAGATATGGAGCTACAATTGTCCTAAAGAAGTCAATTTGTGATTCCATTGTCGGAACTGGTTTTGGCTAGAGAGATCCCATGGAAACAACCTTATAGTTTAATACATTCACGTCTTTGATATTTCAGATAGTTGGGCTCTGAAAATGGGGTCCAACATCTTGTAGTATCAGAGCTTAGGTTTTTCCTTGGCTTAGAGTGCACGGTAGGATGACTTGTTTTGCTATGTGATTAATTGTTTGCATTGTTAAATTGATTGAATTGCATTAAATGACATGCATAAATATAGAAAATAGGATTGAAATAAAATATAGGCTAATCCTTAGTATTTCTATTGAAGGAGTGAAATGCCACCTTGTAAGAGGACACGAGGAATATTACAAGGATCGGTTGCACTTGACCCTCCACTAAGAGAGGAGGGCATGGACGAGTTTAGAGCCTCAGGGGATGCTGAGGCTTCTGTAGGGCATAGTATTGAGCCCTCTCGCTCACAAACACAGGATTTTCTTGTTCTGCCAGAGCAAGTGCCTCCCTTGGATCCAAGATTGTTTCAGGCATTTACTCAAGCCTTTGTCTAGGCTATGGGTCAGATGTCGTAGGCTTCTGCTTCAACCCCAGTTAAGAAAGGGAAGCAGTTCGACAAGCTGAGGAAGTATGGGGCAGTGGATTTCTATAGGATCACGGATCCAGAAGAAGCTGAGACATGGCTGAGAAATATAGAATGGATATTGGAGCAAATGGATTGTGAAGATGACGAGAAGGTTGAATATGCTGCGAGTTTGCTAAAGGGGATGCTTTGCATTGGTGGGAGAGTATCCCAGGAAGTAAGATGAAGCCATCAGGGTTGGCTTGGAAGGACTTCCTGAATGTTTATAAATAGAAGCATTTGTCTGAAGTATACATCTAGCATAAACAGAGAGAGTTTTTAAGCCTCACCCAGAGGGAGATGACGTTGAGTGAATATGAGCACCGATTTACACAATTGGCCTGATATGCAGTTGAGTTAATGATGAGCGAAGCGGAGAGGTGCCGAAGATTTGAAGCGAGACTGCACTTAGCCATCAGAGAGAAAGTGGTGGCATAAAATGTCTGCGACTTACAACAGCTGGTTGAAGCAGCATTGAGAGTGGAAAATGTGGAGAACGTCAAGAGTGTAGTGAACAAGAAGAGAAAGGGGAGAGCATAACTTAAGAGGGGAGGTGGTGCTCCTATATCAGAGAGGAGTGCCAAAACTTTCCCTGCACAGTCTGAAGGGAGGAGCAGTGGAGCAAGCAAGCTTAGACAGATGAAAACTATCTTACATCAAACCTCAACAGCTGGAGGCAGTAGGAGAGGAGATGGGGATAAGCCACCCATTCCCAAATGTGAACTCTGCGGAAGGTTTTATAGAGGGGAGTGTTACCGATTGACTGTTACGTGTTTCAATTACAGGGAAAAAGTACACATGGCAAAAGAGTGCCCTTAAATTCATGACATGAGATAAGTCAGATGCAAGCTTCAAAGAGGGCTGATACAGTGGGACACAGGACAGTAACGGAAGTGGGCAGTTCTGATGCGCCCAGGAAAGGGAACCCTTTAGGGAGACCGAGAGAATAAGAACCCGCTAGAGTGTTTGCTATGACGAGGGAGGATGCAGAGACAGCTCCGGAAGTCGTCACTGATGCAGTTAAATTATTTGATGATGATGTAATTGTTTTGATTAATCTGGGTTCTACCCATTCATTTGTTTCATCGAGTCGAATTGTGCATGGTAAAGAATTAATCCCATTGGATACTCCTTTGATGGTGAGTACTCCAATCGACCAGTATATTATTATTAGTCAAGTTTATAAAGATTGTGAGATATGTATTGGTGGAGGACAATTAGTGGCGGATTTGTTGCCTTTAAAGATGGGGGGATTAGACGTGATATTGGGCATGGATACATTACAAAAGTATCATGCCAACTTAGATTGCAAACAGAAGACAGTGGAGTTTGAGTTGGATAATGGAAGAAAGGTGGTGTTTCTGGGAGACAGAAGGTTAAGTCCACCTAGAGTTGTTTCGGCTCTGATAGAAGAAAAAATGATAAGGAAATGATGTGAAGCATTTTTGGCCTATGTGGTAGACATAAAGGCAGATAGAGGGAATTTAGAAGAAATACCTGTGGTAATAGAATTCTCAGATGCCTTTCCCAAGGAATTACCAGGACTACCACCACCTAGGGAAATTGAATTTCCTATAGAGCTTCTTCCGGGCACAATGCCAATATTGATTCTGCCTTATAGAATGGCTCCGTCGGAATTGAAGAAGCTTAAGGAGCAATTGGGAGAATTATTGGAGAAAGGGTTCATAAGGCCGAGCTCTTCACCTTGGGGAGCTCTGATCCTTTTTGTAAAGAAGAAAGATGGATCATTGAGGATGTGTGTAGATTATAGGAAGCTCAACCATGTTACCATTAAGAACAGATATTCGCTCCCACGCATAGATAATTTGTTTGATCAATTGCAATAGGCAAAGGTTTTTTAAATATAGATTTGAGATCAGGCTATCACCAATTGTGGATAAAGGAGTCCGATGTGTTAAAGACTGCTTTTAGAACACTGTATGGCCACTTTTAAAGATTGCTTTTAGAACACGGTATGGCCACTTTGAGTTCTTGGTCATGCCTTTTCGGTTAACGAATGCACCTGCAACTTTCATGGACTTGATGAATCGAGTCTTTAAGTCCTTTTTAGACTGATTTATTATTGTCTTTATTGATGATATATTGGTTTATTCTAAGAGTGACAAAGATTATGAGGAATAATTTAGGCTTGCTTTGAAGACATTAAGGAAGGAAGAGTTATATCCTAAATTTGATAAATATGAATTTTGGTTAAAGGAAGTGGTGTTCCTTGGACATGTAGTTTCGTATAAAGAAGTGCATATTGATCCGAGGAAGATAGAAGCAGTTGTGAAATGGGAAGCACCTAAGAACTTATCTGAAGTGAGAAGTTTCTTAGGTTTAGTCGGATATTAAAGAAGATTTGTGGAGGGCTTTTTCATAATAGCAGCTCCACTTACCAAATTGACCAGGAAGAACCAGAAGTTTGTGTGGACAGATGAATGTCAAAAGAGCTTTGAGGAGCTTAAGTACAGATTGACGAGTGCACCAATTTTGACCTTGCCTTCAGGTAGTGATGGATACACAGTGTACAGTGATGCCTCGAGGAAAGGATTAGGCTGTGTGTTGATGCAAGGAGATAAGGTGATTACTTATGCTTCTAGGTAATTAAAAACTTATGAGATGAATTATCCTACGCATGACTTGGAGTTAGCTGCCATAATTTTTGCATTGAAAATATGAAGACACTATTTGTATAGAGTCACTACTAGGGTATTTACAGACCATAAGAGTCTTAATTATCTAATGAGTCAGAAAGAGCTTAATTTGAGATAGAGAAGATGGTTAGAACTGTTAAAGGATTATGACTTAATGATTGATTATTACCTAGGGAAGGATAATGTAGTAGCAGATGCATTGACTAGAAAATTGACTATGGCATATGTGGATATAGTGTATATTCTTTTGTTGAAGGAATTAGCCAAACTCAGAGTGACATTGAGACAAGCTGAAGCTGATTGTATATTGACAAACTTTAGAGTAAGGACAGTATTGAATGAAAAGATTAAGGAATTGCAGGAACAAGATGAGTTCTTGATCAGGCTCAGAGAAGGGATTAAAAACGGTAAACCTTCTTAAATAGAGGTAAGGGAAGATGGATTGATGGTGGTAGGGAGCAGATTATGTATTCCTGATATGCAAGAGCTGAAAGATGAAATTCTTAATGAGGCACACAATGCGCCTTACGCAATACACCCAGGAAGTACGAGAATGTATAAAGATTTGAAGGAACATTTATGGTGGAAAGGAATGAAGAAAGAAGTTACAGAATACACTAAAAAATGCTTAGTGTGTTAGCAAGTCAAGGATGAGCACCAAGCACCTTCAGGCAAGCTTAAACCTTTGTCTATTCCTGAATAAAAATGGGAGAAGATTACAATGGATTTCTTGATAGGATTGCCAAGAACCAACAGGAAGTATGATGTAATATGGGTGATTGTTGATAGGCTAACTAAGTCAGCACATTTCTTGTCAATTAAGCAAACAGATTCTTTGAATGTGTTGGCTAAGAAATACATAGATGAGGTAGTTAGACTTCATGGGATTCCAAGTTTGATAGTCTCCGATAGAGATCCCAGGTTCACCTCTAGGTTTTGGGAAAGCTTACAAGAGGCTTTGGGAACTAAGTTGCAATTTAGTATGGCTTTCCATTCACAGAATGATGGACAATCAGAGAGGACAATACAGACTTTGGAGGCAATGTTGAAAGCTTGTGCTATGGATTTTAAAGGCTTATGGGATAAGCATTTTCCTTTAATTGAATTTGCTTACAATAATTCGTATCACTCGAGAATTCAGATGGAATCTTATGAAGCTTTGTATAGTAGGAGGTGCAAAACCCCTATTTGTTGGGATGAGGAAGGTAAAAGGAGACTTGTAGGACTTCAGTTAGTACAGGGTACAGTTGACAAAACTAAATTGGTGAAATAGGGACTTAAAGTAGCTCAAGATAGGATGAAGAGCTACACGGATGCATATAGAAAAGAGATGGAATTTGAAGTTGGGGACAAAGTGTTTCTTAGAGCTTCTCCACGGAAGGGGGTCTTGAGAATTGGTAAGCAGGGCAAGCTTAGTCCGAGATACATAGGCCCTTATGAGATCATTGAGAGGATTGGGCCTTTAGCTTATAAATTAGCTTTACCATCGGAATTAGCTAAGATTCACAATGTTTTCCACGTTTCGATGTTGAGGAAGTACCGATTAGATCCATCACACATAGTTCAACCTTTAGAGGTTTAGTTAAAGGAGGATTTGACATATGAGGAGCAACCAGTAGAGATCCTAGATTCGAAGGAAAAGGTTTTGAGAAACAAGATTGTAAAGCTAGTTAAAGTCTTATGGAAGAACCATTTGATGGAGGAGGCAACATGGGAGCCTTTAGAAGCGATAAAGGAGAAGTATTCAAATTTGTTCAATGACTTAGGTAAGAATTTCGAGGACGAAATTCTTTTAAGGAGGGGAAAAATGTTAGCTCCTGAAAAATTTTCGTTGAATTAAGCATGGAATTTGAATTTTTGCCTTAACATGAATTATAAGGTCATGATAGAATTATTATTGGAGTTAATTATTTATTTCAATGTTAATAGGATTTTATTTCACTAGTTAGTGAAATTAATTTTTTAAAAAGGAATAAGGGCAATTTTGGCATCTCACTATGTTTAAGAAAGTCAAGAACCATTAATGGAAGGGTAAGTTGGACTTTTAACACTCATTAAGGGTATAATGGGAAGAGGGAAAGAGTGTCTAGCACATTAGAAGAAACAAAAACGAAAATTAAGGAAAGAAAGAAGAGAAAACATGAAAGAAAAGAAAGAAAGGAGAGAGAGAGTCGTGAGGGAAGCTAGGAAAGGAGGAAAATTTTGGGAAACTTGGAAGGAAGAAGAAAAACAGAGGAAATTAACTTGTTAGAGGTAAGTTTTCATCTTTCTTCTTATTTGGTTTGGCAAAGGAAGTATAGAAAATGAGTTTTTGTGTTGGGAATGAATGTGGAAGAAGATGGTTTAAGGGAAACCCATTTGATCTTAGGGTTTCCAGCTAGGTTTTGGGTTTTCTAAACTAGATGGACTATAGGTAGGTTAGGTTTAAATTCAATTTTAGCATTTCTTTAATTCTTGAAGTTTTATGAATTTTCATTTGAATATAGATTAAACAAAAATTGGTTTATTTGAAGGGAATCAAGAAAACCTTACTCAAGAGCAAGAGGAAAGGCAATCTTACTTAGATTTTTTTCAGCAAAATTAGGTGGGTAATTTATTTATAGTTATTGTGTAATGGGCAATATGCCTATGTGTGTGTATATGC
>JANZXR010000172.1:7632618-7659862 GCA_027575705.1 Erythroxylum echinodendron
TTGAAACGCCTTTATGGCTTTGTGAAAACTCTTATATTTGATGTTAATGAATTATGATTTATGTATGAATAAATTTGTGTGGACAATTATGATTTATGTATGGATAGTTAAACTCCAAAAACGCGGTCTAACACCAATGACACCACCTATTAGCATGAGGGATAACTTGATCATAACTTATCGATCCTAGAGGTAAGACCCATTGTAAGGACCCAAAGTACACCCTAGTTGAAATAAGTCATGTTCATTAAAGTACCTATGTGATAGGAGTTAGAATTGTGATGTGAGTAGAATATGAAAGACATGTGACTTGAATTTTTGTTCAAGTGGATCATATTTAGTGGTTTGGAATGGATTGACATCAATAGAGGATTGAGGAATTTAAAAGTACAATTTGGACTAGGAAAATTGTTAAGTGGCAAGATAATTTGGTACATGAAAATTAGAATGACTAAGCCTATGAATTAGTGACATTTGGCATCATTGATTGTGTGACAAATGAACCAATCGTGGAGTGACATGTGGACTAATTATTTAATGACACATGGCAGCATTCATTAAGTAACAAATGACCTATTATAAGCTTATGAGTTATTGAAATTTAACATAGTTAAATGAGTGACAAATGGACTAGTAATTAATGGACAAATGGACCAATTATTATATGACAAGTGGACCAACCTTGGAATGACATGTGGACTAATTTGTAGGTTACTAATGGCAGCATCTTAAGGTGACAAAAGGGTAACATAATCAAGTGTTACAAGCATTACAACTTAATTGACATATGCTTAAGAATGTTGGAGACACCTAGCAACCAAAGGTGGCAAATTTTCTGCTGGAATATTCTTTACTTCTTTCACTTTGCTCCTTACCACCGAAACTCTCATTCCCTCTCAACTTCTGGAATTTTACTAAAGTTTGGATCAAGTTCACTTGGAATCTTGGTAAGATTCTATATCAAGAAAGATACCTTAAATTATCTTCTATGTTGCTATCTTTTTGGTGCTATGAGCATCCTATTTTCACCTTTATCTTAGATGTGTGCTGATTGCTTGGAAGGGCTGATTTAGTTGATTTTTTGGAGTTGTTCTTTTTAAGCTTAAAGAGGTAAGGGAATACTAAACTTGGTATCATGTTAGAACATGTATTGTTTGATGTTTGAAGTGGATAAAATGTGTACTGAATTAAGAAAGAATTAAGTTTAGAAACTTGATACATGCTGGATACTTGTTAGGAGTGGTTCCACTAAATGGGTATTGGTATATTAGCCATATCTGGACCTGTAGACATCAAAATGGCATGATCTTAAATTTAAATTAAACTAAAAACATATATATACAACTTTCATTAGGAATTGAATTTGATTTCTATCTTTAAGTGTTTTGAAATTTAGCTTGAAGTTGAGTTTTCATTAGGAATAGTCTGTAGTATTTTGAGTATAACTCTCTGAATAATGAACCAAATTGCATTATTTTTATTTCGTTTGAAACTTAATACATATAGGAACATTTTTTTTGAAGAACATATTATCCAAAAATGTCAATTTCTAGATGAAAATGGCTATATAAAACTAATCCAAAAACTTGTCACGTGAAAACAACTGTTTGGAGGTTATAGGTCCCTCCTCCCACAATTGTGGGAAATGGTTAAGAAGGTGAAAAAAAAGAGATTTTGTGCAATTGATGACTATATAAGGTTAATTGAGTAATAGTTAGTTTAATTATGCATTATTAATTGAGATGATAATGTAAAGGATGTATGGTTTACAATGTTGAATTGCTTGGTGTGATCATGAATGAAAGAGTTCCAAAGGCTTATGTATTATGAATAGAATGTGGATGTATGTGAATTAGCAATTTTTATGATAATATTGTGATAATTCTGGACCATTAGTTGTCTGAGGAGTTTGATAGTTGAGATTTTGTTGGAAGTGCTTTCTATTTGTATGAATATACACAATTTATGAAGACTGAATACCTATATTGATGCATTATTGCACATACTTGTAATTGTATGACATGTTAGTTTGTTTGAAAATTAGTGAATATGTCAAGTTGAACAAATTGAAATAAAGTGGGATGTGTTGCAATATGCTCCTCGTATGAGAATTTTGAAAAGAACCCTTTTTGTTTTAAAACTGTTAAGTCCTAGACGTGGGTAAATAGGCATGCTCAGAAGGGTCCACAGCTGCTCTTGTGACACTTTGGTGTCTCCTGTTACTGACACTTTGGTGTCTCCTTTTTTGAGACATAAGTCTCTCTTGTTCTGTAATACCAGTCACGGTATCTCCTGTATTAGTCCCGTTACCCACTTCTGTATAAAAGATTAATAGACTAACTTGTTTTATATTCTATTATATGCTCAGTTCTGATATAAATAAGCTTTTATCTGAAACATTTGAGATCTGTTCTGAAATAAGCAAATTCTATTTTGTTACAGACAAGTTTTGTTATGATATTATAATATTTAATTTTGAAATTGGTGAGTTTTACGCTGAAGAAAATATGTAACCTATTCTGATATATTCTGTTTTATTCTAGGATTCATGGCATTTTGGTTAGATTTGGAAATGGATAAGTCAACACTACTTATTTTTTGATGTGATTTTGAATATGTGAATGTTTGGATGACTGTTTGAAACAGTTGTCAACTTATATTTTGTTTAGTTTATTCCTCACTAAGCTTTATGCTTAGCATGATGGTTTTGCCCTGTGTAGGTTCAGATATGAGGGTTTCAAGACTGGAACAATAATAACCACAGTGGCCAACAAAAAATGTGTTTTGTTTTGGGAATGTATGTTTGGGTTGTATGTAATAATATAAGACATGATGTATTTTGTTAAAAGTTTGTAAATATTGTAATACAGAGTGTATTTGAACTTACGATAAGTATTGTTTTGTTTAAGGGTTTGTAATGTAATAACTTTAATTCAGGATGGTGTTTTAATTGAAGCATGTATTCGAATAAATTCAATGTGTTGGTTAAATTTTGTTTAAAGTCGAATATGTATGGAAAGTAATGATTGGTTGTTTGAATTCTAACAATGCTTTGTATTGTTTTGATATGTTTAAGTCCTGTCTTTGGTAAAATCTACATATCCTTCCAGGGGATATTTGCGGATTACATTATTTGGTATTAGAGCATGATTTGGGCGATTATGGTATAATTAGCACTTAACTATTGCTTATACTTGGATATAAGAGTTGTGTTTTGGCCTAATACGGTTTGTCCCATGTTTTGGTTATAGAATTAAAAATGGAAAGATCTCACGAAGCCGTTGACATGGTTGCTGAGAGTAATAATCCTGAGAGATCTCGTCCACCCTTTATGGTCAATTGAGGTGAAGCTAAGGTGCCACCTCCTCCTCTGGCTTAGAGAGAGGCTCTGGTTAAGTTATTGTAGGATATGATGACATTACTACACCGTATGATCGCACCAAAGACTCCGATTAACCAGTTACAGAAGTATGGAGCTGAGGAATTTACTAGGACATCTTTGGAGTAAGCTAAAAGAGCTAAGTTCTGGATAGATAAAGTGAAAAGGGTATTGGATGAAATCATTTGTCTGCCAGATTAGATGGTTCACTGTGTTGTCTTTCTTTTTCAAAGAGCAGCCTATGAGTGGTGGAAGTTCATTTTGAGAAATCCTCAGCTATTGTTGCCTCTGACTTGGGATTTCTTTACCCAAGAGTTACAAAGCTAAGTATGTTACGGAGGCTTATAAAAAGGAGAAGTGGAAGCAGTTTCTAAACCTCAAGTAGCGAAATTTGTCTGTTGTTGAATGCTATAAGGAATTTAGTCGACTCAGTAACTATGCACCTGAACCAGTACTTACTAAGGAGTTTTGATGTCATCAATTTGAGGATGGTTTGAATGATTTGATCAAGAAGCATCTTGCAGCATTCACCTTATTGCAGCAAGTAAATTACCATCAACTGGTGCAAGCTGCTATGAAAATAGAGAGGCAAGAGATGGTGAAGAAAGAAAGGGATCAGCGAAGGGGATTTGGTAGAGGAGGTCAGTTCTCAGGCAAGCAGAGTCTTAAAGGTGTTTACTTTGCACCGGAATCTACTTAGAGATCTGTAGCTAGGGGAAAGCGACAAACTTTCCCTCATCGATTGCTTCTGGTAGGGGTTCCTTAGTGGGTCGAGGTTCTGGTGCTCCGAAGTTTCCTCATTACTTTGGACATCATTAGGGTACTTGTTGGAAAGCTACAGGTGCATGTTTCCGATGTGGCAGTACTGAGCATCTGATAGCTAACTGCCCTATGAGACAGTCTCAGACATTACAAGCTAGTAAGGAGGTCTCTCATATATCTACTAGAATCAGAGGACGAGATAGAGTTCGCGGAGGATCTGGTTAGAATAGACCTAATCCGAGTACCCATTCGGAAACTATTGATTGACCAACTATACCTTCTACTTCGGCTTGAGCTTATGCATTGAAACCTCATGAGGATCAGGATGCACCTAAAGTCATAGCTGGTATTGTTTCTCTCTTTACTTCTAAAATGCTTGCACTAATTGATCCTAGATCTACTCATTCCTATATATGTGTTGGAGAAATGTATGATAAGGAGATGCCTATAGATCAGTTAGAGTATGATATTCATGTAACTAGTCCTCTGGTAGTAGTGTATTGGTTAATCAGGTCTTTAGGAATTGTCTTGTTATAATCAAAAGAAATGAATATGTAGTAGATCTGATTAGATTGCCTTTTCTTGAATTTGATTTGATTTTGGATATGGATTGGTTATCCAAGCATCAGACATTGGTTGATTGTAATGCTAAGACAGTTGTGCTTAAGAAGCGTGATCAGCCTGAAATAGTATTCCATGGCATCCGTAGTAGTTCTTTAGCTAATGTGGTGTGTGTTATGCTAGCTCGAAAGCTCCTCAGGAAGGGATGCAAAGCTTATATAGGTTTTATGTTTGATTGTTGGATCTTGATTTTTTTTAATTTCTTACTACTTGCTTAATTATTTATTTATGTTGTTTTTTGCGTTAATTATTTATTTTTAGAATTGAGTCATTAATGTTGTAGGCATGAATAAAGATTGAAGATTTAATGGAAATATTGGAACTTAGTTGAATTAATGGGGTGTTAAGTGGATTAAAGGGAGTTAGAGCCATAAAAGACAAAGAAGGACAAAATTGGAAAGACTAATTAAAGGGAAGAGCAAGCCAAATTGTGTCTTAAAATGTGAAGAAGAGAGGGAGTTGTCGTGGAAGCTAAGAAAAGAGAGAAGAAAAACATGAAAGAAGAAGAAAAGAGAGAAAAATCGTGGAGAAAGAAGGGAAAGGAAGGAAAAATCGTGGGAAGAGGAAGAAATCAAGCTTCTTAAGGTGAGTTCATCATCTTCGTCATGCTTTAGTAAAGAAATGGGGTTGTGTTGAGAATGAAGGAGTTATAGAGAGAGAAAGGGGTTTAATGTTGGAAGAAGATGGTTTAAGAGAACCCATTTGATCTTACGGTTTCTAAGCTAGGTTTTGGATTTTCTCACCTAGATGGACTATAGGTAGGTTAGGTTTAAATTCAATTTTATCATTTCTTTGATTCTTGAAGTTTTATGAATTTTGATTTGAATATGGATTAAATAGAAATTGGTTTATTTGAAGAGAATCAAGAACACCTTACTCAAGAGCAAGAGGAAAGACAATCTTAAACTTGGATTTTTCAGCAAAATTAGGTGAGTAATTTATTTATGGTTATTGTGTAATTGGCAATATGCCTATGTGTGTGTATATGCTTGAATTGTCAAATTATGAATTGCTTTGATATAGAAAGTGCTTTGAAATGTGTTCTATGTTATGCATTAAAGATGTATGACATTTTAATATGATTGAATTATGAGTATGATCATGCTATGCCTTGAAATTGTATCATGGCATTTTGATTAATTGGAAAGAAGAAAAAGAATGAGAATATGAACTTGTGATTGACTGAATTGAGCATGAAAATTGATTGTGTTTAGGCGAGAGAGGAACCGTTTTGTAGTCACATGCACGTCGACATAAGCCTTCTCTCAGCTGCCCGCTTGTGGAACACGAGATCCGAAAAGTAGACTCGTTTCATTCACAGAGTAAACTTCGATTTCTATGTTTTGTTCCGCGGAACCCTCGAGCCAATTGTTTGTGCATTTGCATCTTTGATGTGTTACGTCTTGATGAAGATATGTGATGATGTATTGAGTTATGAATTATGAAAGTTGAACTTACATTGTTGGGTTAAGATAAGATGAATATGTTTTTATTTTTAGATGCATGTATGTTGATTGTGTGGCTCACCGCCAATGGCTATAAATATTTTAGCCACTGAGCTGTGTAGCTCAACCCCATATTTTTCCCACTCCTTAGGTGTAGATCGAGAAGATCAATGATCCTTTCAAGGCATTTGGACCAATTCCAAGATAGTTAGCTTTTGTACTAAGTTAGTGGCTAAACTCTTGGATAGCTTTATTAGCCCATTAATCATTGAGCATCCAATGTATTTTGTATCTTTGTTAAGACTTGATGTAATGTTGATTTGTAATTACAGCTATGTATGAACTTCATTTTGATTTGGAAATGAATAAAGAATTGAGGAAGTTTCCAATGTGTATGTGCTTCGTTATTTGGTAGTTGTACATTTCTTATTTCAAGTCTTCCACAGGTGTAGAAATTGTTTATGACTTCAAAGGAAAAACTGTATCGATTCAAGTAGAATTAGCCTTAGTAGTCTTTATGAAAGTTGTAGCTTATCTTTCTAGCTTTCCAACGGTGTAAAGTTTGTAAATTTTGGGAATCAGACTTGAAAGTTACGATTGTTACAAGTTACTAATGTTGTGTACATGAAGGATATGCATTGATTACAGGCAATTAAATAGAGTCACAGTGAAGAAAAAGTATCCATTACTAAGGATTGAAGACCTGTTTGATTAGTTGAAAGATGCAGGAGTGTTTTAAAGATATATTTGCAATTGGGTTACTATCAACTTTGAGTAAAATATGTGGATATACCGAGGACTGCACCAATGGACATGAATTCCTGGTAATGCCATTCGAGTTAACTAATGCTCCAGCGGCATTTATGGATATGATGAATAGAGTATTCAAGCCTTATTAGACCAGTTTATTGTAGTGTTTATAGAAGATATCATGGTCTATTATAAGAATGAACATGACCATACTAAGCATCTCCGAATTGTGTTACAGACCCTGCGGGAGAAATAGTTATATGCTAAGCCGAGCAAGTGTGATTTCTGGCTTCTAGAGGTATCTTTTCTATGACATATTGTCTCTTCTCAAGGGATTAGAGTTGATATTAGTAAGATAGAAGCAATTGTTAACTGGAAGTCACCACGGAATGTGACAGAAGTGGGAAGTTTTCTGGGATTGGATGGTTATTATCAGTAATTTTTGAAGGGGTTCTCAGTGATGGCAACCCCTTTAACTAAACTGTTACGGAAAGTAGTAAAGTATGAATGGTCTGATAGATGTCAGAATAGTTTTGATCAACCAAAAAGTATGCTTACCAAAGCTCCTGTATTGGCTCAACATACTTTTGGTAAGGAGTATGTTATGTTTAGTGATGCATCTAGAAATGGTTTGGGTTGTGTTTTGATTCAGGATGGAAATGTAGTTGCTTATGCCTCTCGGAAACTAAAGCCATATGAATATAATTACCCTACACATGATCTAGAACTCACAGCAGTAGTATTTGCCTTGAAATTTTGGCAGCACTACTTGGATAGTGAAAGGTGTAGAATTTTTACATATCATAAGAGTCTTAAGTATTTGCTTACCCAGAAAGAACTCAATATGAGACAACGACGTTGTTTAGAACTCTTGAAAGACTCTGATTGTATTATAGACTACCATCCAGGTAAGACTAATGTCGTGGCTGATGCCTTGAGTCAGAAGACCATTTTAGCATTATCGGTGTAGCATGGTGAATGGGGCTTTGTATCTGAAGGAGCTTTAATAGCTCAATTGAAAGCTAGGTCTACCTTGAGGCAAGAAATTTGTGATACTCAGAAAATTGATCATAAGTTGTAACAACTTATTTTGACTACTCGGGAAGGTAAACAACCTAACTTTTCTGTGAAAGGAGATAATGATTTGTGTTATAAAGATCAGTTGTGTGTGCCAGCTAATGATGAACTAAAAAAGAAGTTATTTGAGGCTTATAATACTGTTTTCACTATGCATCCTGGTGGAAGTAAGATGTATCAAGATCTGAAGTAGCATTACTGGTGGTCAGCTATAAAACGTGATGTAGTGGCTTATGTATCTAAATGTTTGACATGCCAACAGGTTAAAGTTGAGCACCAAGTTCCATCTAGTTTGTTACATCCTATTTCTATTCCTCAATAGAAATGGGATAACATTACCATGGATTTTGTCATTGGACTTCCTGTCACTCAAATGAAGCATGATGCTATATAGGTGATTATTGATAAGTTCACCAAGTCTGCTCACCTTTTGCTTATTCGTCCTGATTATTCATTGGATAGGTTTGTTGACCTATATATGAATGAGATAGTAAGGTTGTATGGGGTGCCATTATCTGTTATGTCTAATCATGATCCTCAATTTACTTTGAGATTTCGGAAAAGTATGCAAAAGGATTTGGGTACTCAAATTAAGTTTAGTATTGCTTTCCATCCCCAGACAGATGGACAATCTAAACAAGTTATCCAGAGATCAGAAGATATGCTTCGGGGTTGTATGTTAGAGTTTCCAAGAAGTTGGGATAATTATCTAGCTCTGATGGAGTTTGCTAACAAAAACAGTTATCAGACTAGCATTGGCGTGGTGTCTTATGAAGCACTGTATGGTAAAAGGTGTAGAAATCTGGTGTGTTGGACTGAATTGAGTGAAAACAAGATGATGGGACCTGATATTGTGAAAGATACTGAAGAAAAAGTTCTGGTTATTCAACATAGGTTGAAACCTGCTACTGATAGCTAGAAGTCCTATGCTGATCTGAAAAGGAAGCATATTGAATATCAAGTAGGTGATAAGGTGTTCTTGAAAGTGTCACCGTAGAAGAATATACTTCAGTTTGGTAAGAAAGGTAAGCTCAATCCATGATATATTGGTCCATATGAGATTCTTAAGAGAATCGGACTAGTAGCTTATCAATTAGCTCTTCCTGAAGAATTGCCCAAGTTACATGATGTATTTCTTGTTTCCATGTTAAGAAGATATTAGTCTGATGATACATATAAGATTCCTATACAAGAAAATCAAGTATAACCAGATTTATCTCATGAAGAAGGGTCTGTGTCTATATTAGCCAGAGAAGTCAGACAACCCAGGAGCAAGCAAATACCTTTAGTGAAAGTACTTTGGCAACACTATGGACTTGAAAAAGCAACAGGGGAACTAGAAGAGACCATGAGAGCTCAGTATCCTCAACTATTCTAATCAGGTATAAATTTTGAGGAAAAAATTCTTTTAAGGGGGAGAAAATTGTAAGGCCCTAAAGTAAAACCTAGTTGAAATAAGAGATGTTTATAAAAGTACCTATGTGATAGGAGTTAGAATTGTGTTATGATTAGAATATGAAAGACACATGACTTGAATTTTTGGTCAAGTGGATCATATTTAGTGGTTTGGAATGGATTGACACCATTAGAGAATTAAGGTATTTAAAAATACAATTTGGACTATAAAAATTGTCAAGTGGCAAAACAATTTGGTACATGAAAATTAGAATGACTAAACCTATGAATTAGTGACATTTGGCATAGCTAATACATTGACATTTAGCATCATTGATTGTGTGACAAGTGGACCAATCATGGCTTG
Source organism: Erythroxylum echinodendron (assembly GCA_027575705.1). Classification (NCBI taxonomy): domain Eukaryota; kingdom Viridiplantae; phylum Streptophyta; class Magnoliopsida; order Malpighiales; family Erythroxylaceae; genus Erythroxylum; species Erythroxylum echinodendron. Next base: position 7,642,415 of record JANZXR010000172.1, read on the forward strand.
ACATGCAGACTAATTACTTAATGACACATGGCACCATTCATTAAGTAAAAAATGGCCTATTAGAAGCCTAAGAGTTATTCACAGTTAGTATAGTTAAATGAATGACAAATTGACTAGTAATTAATGGAAAAATGGAACAATTATTATGTAACAAGTGGACCAATCTTGGAATGACATGCAGACTGATTTGTAGGTGATTGATGGCAGCATCTTAAGGTGACAAAAGGGCAGCATAATCAAATGTTACATGACATGACATGTTAATTGACACATGCTTAAGTATGTTGGAGACACCTAGTAACCAAAGGTAGCAAATTTTCTGCTGGAATGTTCTTTACTTCTTTCATATTGCTCCTCTCCACCGAAACTCTCATTCCCTCTCAACTTCTGGAATTTTACTGGAGTTATCTAGAATCTTGGAAAGATACTACATCAAGAAAGCTACCTTAAATTATCTTCTATGCTGCTGTCTTTCTAGTGCTAAGACCATCCTACTTTCACCTTAATCTTAGATGTGTGTTGATTGCTTGGAAGGACTGATTTAGTTGGTTCTTTGGAGCTTTTTCTTTAAACTTAAAGAGGTAAGGGAATACTAAACTTGATATTATGTTACAACATGTATTTTTTGATGTTTGAAGTGGATAAAATGTGTACTGAATTAAGAAAGAAATGAGGTTAGAAACTTGATACATGCTAGATACTTGTTAGAAGGAGTGGCTCCACTGAATAGGTATCGGTATATTAGCTATATCTTGATCTGTAGACATCAAAATGGGATGATTTTAATTTAATATTAAACTAGAAACATATATCTACAAATTTTATGAAGGAATCGAATTTTATTTATAATACTAAAGGTTTTTTAATTTGGCTTAAAATTGAGTTCTGGTCATTGTCTACAATTGAGAATAGTCTGTAGTGTTTTGGGTATAACTCTCGTAATAATGAACCAAATTGCATTATTTTTATTTTTTGAAAATAAATACATATAGGAACATTTGTTTTTAAGAACATATTGTCTAAAAACTTCAATTTCTTGGTCAGAATGACTATACAAAATTGAGCCAGAAACCTGTCCTGTCAAAACAGTTGTTTGGAGGTTTCGGTTCCCTTATCCCATAATTGTGGGAAATGGTTAGGAAGGTGAAAAAAAGGAGATTTTGTTCAATTGAAGACTATATAAGTTTAACTGAGTAATATCTAGTTTAACTATGCATTATTAATTGAGATGATAATGTAAAGGATGTATGGTTTCAACGTTGAATTGCTTAGTGTAATCATAAATGAAAGAGTTCCAAAGGCTTATGTATTATTAATAGAATATGGATATATATGGATTGGGAATTTCTGTGATAATATTGTGATAATTTTGGACCATTAGTTGTCTGAGGAGCTTGATAGTTCAGATTGTGTTGGAAGTACTTTCTATTTGTATGTATATACACAATTTATGAAGACTGAATACCTCTATTGATGCATTATTGCACATACTTATAATTTTCTGACATGTTAGTTTGTTTAAAAATCAATGAATATGTCAAGTTGAACAAAATGGAATAAAGTGGTATCTGTTTCAATATGTTCCTCATATGAAAATTCTGAAAAGAACCCTTTTTGTTTTAAAACTGTTAAGTCCTAGACGTCTCCTATGACACTTTGGTGTCTCCTGTTACTAACACTTCGGTGTCTCCTATTTTGAGACATAAGTCTCTGTTGTTCTGTAATACTAGTCACGGTATCTCCTGTATGAGTCCCATTACCCAATTCTGTATAAATGATTAACAAACTAACTTGTTTTCTATTATGTTATATGCTCAGTTTTGATATAAGTAAGCTTTGATCTGAAACATTTGAGCTCTATTCTGAAATAAGCAAATTATATTTTGTTACAGACAAGTTTTGCTCTTATATTATAATATTCAATTTTGAAATTGGTGAGTTTTGCACTGAAGCAAATGTGTAACCTGTTCTGATATGTTTTGTTTTGTTATGAGATTCATGATATTTTGGTTCGGTTTGGAAATGGATAAGTAAACACAACTTATTATCTTATGTGAATTTGAATATGTGAATGTTTGGATGACTGTTTGAAACCATTGACAACTTATATTCTATTTAGGTTATTCCTCGCTAAGCTTTATGCTTAGCACAATGGTTTTGCTTCGTGTAGGTTCAAATAAGAGGGTTTTAAGACTGGGACAATAACAACTGCAGTGGCCAACAAAGAATGTATTTTGGTTTAGGAATGTATGTTTGGGTTGTATGTAATAATATGAGACATGATGTATTTTGTTAAAAGTTTGTAAATATTATAATACAAAGTGTATTTGAACTTAAGATAAGTACTGTTTAGTTTAAGGGTTTGTAATGTAATAACTTAATTCAAGATGGTGTTGTAATTGAAGCATATATTCGAATAAATTTAGTGTGTTGGTTAAATTTTGTTCGAAGTCGAATATTTATGGAAAAGAAATGATTGGTTATTTGAATTCTGGCAATGCTTGTATTGTTTTAATATGTTTAAGTCCTGTCTTAGGTAACATCTACATATCCTTATAGTGGATATTTGGGTGTTACACCCATGTTAAGTGTAGGCGAGGTAAATTGTAATATCTCTTTGTTTCATTTAATACTTTTATACTACTTTCATTCATACATCATATATACAGTGAAATGGTATCATTGAGTAGTTAGAAGGGGAAAAAATAGGAAATGAATTACGTGAGATGGCACTTATTTTCTGAATTAGGTTTGTTTCAGAATAACTTAATAGAGAATGTCCATTCAGCGGACATTCAGTCTGCCCAACAAACTCAGGAAAATCACAATAGCCCAGTAGCAGTAAAAGTCCGTTCAACGGATGACATGTCTGCTTATCCAATTGGTAAACGAGGCCTGGAAACCCCGTAAATGTCTATTTAGCGGAAAATAAGTTTGCTTAATGGACAAAACCCTGCACTCTCATTTAAGGCGCCAATCTCCCCATTCTTCCCCTCGTTCTCTTCTTCTTGATTTCACACCCTTCATATATCAGCCTAGACTTCCATTCTTTTTCTCTTTCCATTCGACTGTATCAACTCACGACATTCCAAAATACCCAAATCCTAACCTCTTCAACCGTTTTTCTTTTGCCTTATTTTTCCAAATTACTGCCTAGAGCAATAACATTCACATTCATTAATTTTGGGGGTCCTTTCGAGAGAATCGTTTCGTGCTGATTATACGCAATCTCCACTTCGATTTGGCATGGTTATGTGTTCTTTCACAATTATGCGCAACATTGTGGATGAAATTTTTTTATATTGAAGAATACATAGATTGGGAATTTTTGGAGCAACTTTGTGGGTTCGTTTATGATATGTGTTTATATTTATGCTTAATGTAGAACTCCAATTTTTTCGATTCATGTATGATAATGATTTTGCTATGGATTCTTGTCACATTGTGAGTTTGTTGGGTCTGTTGGTTGCTATTGTGTCTGATCCTCACAACTTTTAATGCTTGAAGTTATCTACTCCTTACGATTCTGCCCAAGGGTAATTTTGCTATTTACATTGTCTAAAGCTGGGGGCTTTGAATACTGATCTTGGTAACATTAGTTCTTTGCTTTGTTTTGTTGAGATTGATACTGGTTGTGTTGTTCTCATTCAATGTCACGAATTAAGCATATTACAAGGAAGGGTAGTGCTTTTGGCCAAACTTCTAAAGCTGCTAGGGGTAAAAATACTGTCGCAAAAGTAGAGCAACCTGATTTTGATCATGTTATGTTCATTAGTGAGCAATATGCAAATTGATTTTAAAAGAAAATTTGTTATAGAAGTCTCAGTTGAAGAGGGTATTGATGAGCATACAATGTGAGGGCAAACTTGGACAAATTTCAGTGGGGAAAACTATTGGACCTCAAAGGAGCATATTACTCATCCACTGTAAAATAGTTTTATGGCAACCTTAGTAAGGTCACTAATAAATAACCTCTAGTGCTCACTTCTTGCATTAATAGGAAAACAGTGGTCATAACAGAGGTTCTAATTATTGGATGTTTAGAGCTGCCAGTGGGAGGCCGCATTCCATCTTTTGACAAATATACGAGATGTACAATTGATAGGCAATGGGATAAATCTGCAGCTATGTCTCGATTTGGGATTAGAGCTGCTATGCGATTCATAAACCAGCACATTTTATGCATTGCAGTTACCTTCATATTGGAGCTAGATTGGTGGCATTCCTGCTTGCTTATAATGTAATGCCTAAGGTTAGCGATTCCGGGTATCTCCGTAATGAAGACTTGTACATTTTAAAAAAGATATTTTTCCCAAATGACGAATTCCAGGGAATTGCTATTGGCCAGATGATAATGACTTCTATATGGCAAGTGGTACATCACAAGGCTAAGATGAAGAGGCTTGTGTTTCCAGTGTTATTGAGCTAGCTATTTTTTCATCTCAAGGTTCTCAAAAGAGATGAAGAGGTGGCCTATACTACTGAGGTGGATGTTTGCTGATAAAATGAGGGAATTCAACTATAAAGAAGATGCTCCTAATAGGTGGGTCAATCCGCATCGAGATAGGGGTGATCCGTGTGCACCTATTAATGAGGAGTCAACTGTTTGTAGGAGAAAATCAGGTTCTGCCTAAGTTACAAGAAGTCCAATAAGAGGTTAGAGATCTTCGAGTTGAAGTGGGAAATCTCGTAGCTTCACAAACCAAACTTAAAGATATGTTGAGGGCTTTCTTAGGGCAACAACCACCGCCTTAGGGATAATGATACCTTAGGGATAATAGGACTACATTTTCATTTTAAATTTTCATGCATTTAGCTTTGTACTTTATTTTAATCTAATCCTATGTCAAATTGTAAGTATAACTTCAATGCTATTTTGTTCTATCTCCATAAGTTTGTCCTGTATAGCTTGATAGGATATAGGAATACAAGGTTCAGAATTTGGTTTTTGACATTGCAATCTATTATTTCAGGGGTTTCTTTACCCTTAATCCTTGTTTCGTTCTTTGCATTATTTTTTTATCTTACCCAACATTGAGAACAACATTGATTCTAAGTGTGGGGGAGAGATAAATTGATAGTTTTGCATGTATTATTTTGCATTGAAGTATCGTACAATTTCCATTTTAAGAAATATTAACCTTTGTTTTATGTAGTTTTGCATTAACTAATTTTGTATATTTTCATCACGCATGTTTTCATACTTATACATCATTCACATTCTAATTGTCATTATAATCCAATTTAGTGAGTTAATTGTATTATGGGTAAGATATTCTTTAGATCTCTGATCTTAAATAAGTTGCATAATATTATTAAATTGATTACATACCTTGTCACAATTGGATGTTATAATGTTAAACTGATTGAATGAGCATGCTATTGAATGAATAAACATCACTGAGCGAACTATTTTGAACCTGAAGGATTGCACGCAATCTTATTTTTCTTATGAGTGATATAATTTTCTCTTCTATGTATGTTTACTTTTAAAACTTGTACTGCATCTTTTCGAGGTTACGTAATCATACCATGGTATATTCATGAAAGTGATAAGGCACTAGGATTGAGTTTAAGTGAAACAACCAACCCTTTTTATATATCAATCCCCTAGTGAACCCTTTGTGCCTATTGATTGTATTTAAGCCTTTTTCTTTGTAAACTTATTCCAAAGAACCTCGAGCCAAACAAATCAAAATTACCCTTGTTTGATGGTTAGTAGAGCTATAAATGTTGTGCAATATTCTTATTGAAAGGTATACAAAGGAAAAAAGTGTAGGGGTGTTTTCTATGGAAATTAAAGAGCATACTATTAAAAAATTAAAGTAAAAAAATAAAAAAATGAAAAGTCAGAAAAAAGAAAAAAGAAAAGAAAAACTGGCATCTAAATGGTGTTTTTGAAAAGTTAGGCACGTTAACTTCAGATTCCAAGGTGAAAGAATTATGGAAATGTTGATAATATAGTTGGTGGAGTTTCTTAAGTATTATGGTTGTTGGTAATGCTGTCGCCTGCAGCCAAATTCAAAAGAAATCACTTCCGTTAATACAATTTAATGTAGTAGTGGTAAGCGGATATCGTTCACACGAGAAATTTTTAACGGTAAAGATTAGTGAGATTAAAACTAAAACAAAGTAACAAAAAGGGGGGTTTGTTTTCAATTCATGAAATTAAAGGAAAAATAAAAGAAAAATCACAAATCAATAAAAATAATTGGATCTGAAAAATTAATGAAAAATACCTTGGTTTTCGGGTCACCGATGTTATCACGCTAAAATGGATCCTCGATAATAAAATTCAATCATTAATAAACATTCATTGGGGATGTTTTCTCTTAAGTGTAATGACTAGAAATATGTATCCTAGCATTCTTATTAAACAATGACCTAGATACGATCGTAGATTCAATTGAATAATAGTTTTATGAATCAAGAAACCAATGAGCGAGAGAAATACATATACGACTTGCAATCAATCAAGCGAATATCTCCTTATAATTTTCTAGCTCTAACGTAGAATAGAAAATCCTAATTGCTACTTGTGATTAGTGAAACTAAACGTCATATTTTGTTAATCTAGCAGTTGAACACATTAATCCCTAGTTGCGCACCTAGAAACCAACGAATTCAATTAGAAGATATTCAATATTTATTAACAATATAAACTTTATTCAAAACATCTCACACATATTAGTAGATAACACGGATCCCCTCAACTAAGACAAAAAGTTTAGCTACTTATAATAGAATCGAAAACAAAAGAAATAACAAAGCATAAAGTCTCCATCCCTAGTCTTTTACTAAAAAATACGAAAATACTAAAGGAAGAAGTGCAGAAAAACGTAAATTGGAAAAGAAAAGACACAAGAACGAAAATCTATCCTCAACCTAGTCTTCAGCTTGTGTGAACCACCATCCTCTCTGTTTTATGCTTGTTTTTCGCCTTATCTTTCCTTAATTCTCTTCTGATACCGTATCCCCCAATTTTAAGTAGTCAATCCCCTTGAAAGATGGCAATATAATCTTCAAAGATTATGAGAATCTCGATTTTAACTTTTGAAAAGTGACCTGCAGATTTATTCCATCCTTAGGCGTACCCACGCTTAGTCACAGAATTGCTGTAAAATTAGGAATTTCAGATTTTCTTCATTATTTTGCATCTTTTTGATTCAATTTCGTCTCTAAGGTGTTGAAAACCATCTGTAACAATTATAAGATAATTCCATTAATTTCGGATAATAATTTCAACACATTAACGATAATTAGGTCCAAAATAAATGCAATTTAATGACTTAACAGTTGTTGGGCAATTTCTCAGTAAAATTTGTCAATGATGATTGTAATATTTGTAGTTTTTGCTATAGTAATTATTGGACGTTTGAATTCCTATCCTTTCTTTCTTAGCCTAATTTATCCCTCGGCCCCATTACAACTAAACGAATAAAGACCTTTTTGATTTATGGATATATCATAGATGGGAGTAATGGAGAAGTAGATAAGATGCAAGCTTATGGTAAGAGACATGTATTAAAGATGATTGAGAGTCACCCTCAAACACTTGTGTGTGAAAGTGAATGCTTTGTGAGACACTTCATTCATGGCATGTGATTTTGATTAATTGAACCATTATGATGTCTTATTATTGCTTAGTTTGTGATCTAATTTACGAAGCATTAAGTAGCCTTATTTCTATATTTCAAATCTTACTTATAATGCTTTCAACTTATTGGATTGTTTTATGATGATGATTAGGTGTAGAATGATAAAGAGAAAATGTTTGTGGGTTTCGTTCATTTTAAGTAAACCCTCACGAGACTGTAACTCCTCCATTATAGATGCATAGTGGTTTAAAGGCTTGTCACATATGCTAAATGCCACCGTCCACCTAAGAAAGTAGAACCAATACCTTGTTTGCAGATTTAGTAGTTAGTTTTCTTTTATTTTAGCTTGGGGACACGCAATAGTTTAAGTGTGGGAGAATTTGATAAGTCAATAATTTATATATGATTTTGGGGAAGAATTGGAACTAATTTGACCTATCTCTATATGAATTTTGAGCCTTATTTGGTTAATTCTTACACATTTCAACTTTATTGCTTAATAGGTGCAAATGAATAGATTTTGGGGCAAGAGGCATAACTTTCATTGTGGATGTCAGATTAAGGTCATTCAAGTATGCTTTCGAAGAGGACTCAAAGTTCTACAACTTTCGTGAAGACTCTGAGAAGAAATTTTACTGTCTAAAGGGGTCAAAATTGCACATTTCTATAAATTTCTAATGTATATTTGCCCAACAGACATGATATGCCTCCAATCGGACAAAAGCGGAGTTAGAAAGTTGGAAAACCCGAGAAGGTCTGCCCAGCTAACATGAAGTATGCCTAATGAACATTTAATAACCAGTTGGACTAAAATTCAGTTCGAAAGATAGCATATGTCTGCCTAATGGACATAAGGTCCGCCTAACATTTTGCAATTTTTCTGCCACAATTTGACTCAAATTGAGTTTCTTTGATCCCAAGGCACTATAAATACTTATTTTTTAAGGCCTATAAAAAGAGGAGCTACCTATCTTAACTTATAGAAGCACCCAAGGAGGCCAAAAAGAAGATCAAGAAGGATTCAATCAAGATTGGAAGCAATTTTGTTTTGTTTTCTCTCAATCTTCTATCTATTCTTTCTTGGATGTTGATTATCTTTATTTGTATGGATTCTTTTATCATGTTCTTGAACTAAATCCCAATTAGGTTTAGGGATGTAGCCTAATTTGGGGGATTGATTTATATTTTATGGATTGATTGGTTTTGAATGAAAGTTCTTTGGTTATATTTATCTTTCTTAAACTTAATTGTTATTTCTATGCGTGATCACCATTTATACAATCTTAGGAATTATATGATGAATTGAGAGGTGAAGTATAATTTATTCATTAGGAAGATAAACACATTAGATTTAGAGATAGAGATATCCTGAATTAGTGTGATAACTTATAATTGCTTGTTCTTAATGAATTTGACTAGTTAGGTTTCGCATTAAGATATAATAATCAACTAGTTAGGTATTCTTGTATGTCAGAGAGAATATAAGTAAATTTGTGCAATTGCTATCATGTCCTTTCACTTAATCAAATCTATAATAAATCAATATCTTAAATTGGTGAACCCCAAAGCCCTAAGTCTAAATCATAAGATTTCCCTTGCTTTTTTATTTGTAGTTTTTATAATTTATTATCTGTTCTATTCCAATCATCTTTTAAGTTTCTTATTATTTTAGTTCAAGTAATTAGGATTAATTCAGTAGTGAATAGCTTAGTCTTTGTGGAAGACGACCTTGGAATACTTGAATTGTAGATACTAGGAATGATTCTATGCACTTGTAGATTTTGTCGACCAATAACTATAACTCATTTTGCATGATTACATAATTTAACTATAAACACAACTATAACTCATCTTGTATGATTGCATAATTCAACCATAAATTTACAACTACATCCCATTTTATGGAGTTACATAACTTAAATATAAATTGATAACTATAACTCATTTTGTATGATTACGTAATTCAACAATAAATTCACAACTACAACTTTTTTTGTGATGACATAATTTAAATATAAATTAATATATTTTGTATGATTACACAATTCAATTTATAAACTATTTCATGACAACACTTTGTGACAATATATAACTCAATTGATTCATAAAATAATTTTACTCTTTCATTCACTAACTCTTTGCTATAAATTTGTCGCTAATTTTAGTCTTTCATTGACTAATTTTTCACTAACTTACATTTTATATTAGGACAATATTTTATTCACCAACTTTATTTAACATAAATAAAACTACAAGAGAGATTTTTTTTTTAAGATGAGAAAGCACAATAGTATTTCAAAATTCAGTTCCAACTCCAATTCTAAAATAAAAATAATTCAAATTCACTATTTAAATCTATAATCCATATTCCTTAAATCTTGGAAACACATACTACTATACTAGGCTTTGTGAGACTATGAGACAATATTCACAAATCACAAGTCAATAGTCTCAACACAACACAGATAACATTCACACACATGACACAACACAAGTCTAGAAAATAGACTCAACAGTCAACACTTAACATAAAGACAAAATGCATTAGGGCTTAGGTGTTTTCGTCAACAATCAACATTTTAACACATAAAACATTGTCACAATACACAATTACACAACCCACTGTTGGCATTTGGTAACCTTGAGTCAACTGAAATGGCGGGGTTGGGGGATGATTGGTTGTTTCTATACTAATAATTAAATTAACCGCAAGTATACGACGTAGCTAAAACTAGCACAGGTAAGTAAGGGTTGATCCTACAAAGACTATAATTACTAGTAATTACCCCTTTCCTATTATCTAGCATATGAACCGGATTTGGTTTTTAATTAAACATATAGCTAAACAACTAAACTAAGATTGGAAACAATAATGAATGCAAGATGAAAGAAATTACTTAGAAAAATAATATCAAATATTAGTGTCTAGGTGATGAATCCCCCTAAAATTCATTAAATAACTAATATTTTATTATGCAATTATATTATTGATTATTGAACCATAGAAATTCCTATCTTATATTAATAAGTCTCTCGAGACTACTAACAACTAATCCATCATTTGATTAACAGAAATATTTCTAGTTAAAACCCTAAGATTGTATTATCGATTTATAAATTTCATTATTAAGTTTGACCTTAATCTAGAGGATTTATGTCAACATATCTCTAGGTTTGCAATCAACTCCTTTTAATTATAGTAGATCTATTCATACAAAAGGACTTCTCAATCTCAATCATTATCATCCACTAATACTCTGTATATGTTAGAACAAGAGAAAGACACATAATTGAATCACAATAGATCAATCGATATAATTGCATTAAAGAAAAGATTAAAACATATTGTTATTCCAAACTAGGGTTCATCACACCTGGACACTAGGCAAGTTTAATTACTTATAATAGAAAATGAAATTAAAGATAACCATGAAGAAAAAATAATAGAAAAAAGTAATCATAATTTTAAATGTCTCTTTTTTCTCTTATTGAATCTTGTTGCAAGTTTGAGGTTTGATGTTGTAATCTATTGGATCTCTTGGTTTATTTTCATGTTTTCCTCATCTCTTGATCAAAATCATCTCCTCTTTAGATGTTTCACATCTAAAATCTGCTACAAAAGTCCACTCCCCTCAATTTGCCTTTACTTATGTCCTTTTGTAGTACATTTTAGGGATTTTAGGTATACATAGTCACTTACACAAGTATGTGAGAGACTGTGTATAATCAAAAACACCTAAATTCATGATTCTATATAGGCACAGAGACTTACACAAGCAATATACACAACCATGTATCTCCACACGCACCTGTGTATAAAAACAACTGTCTTTATACACAAGCGCATAGGTCTTTAGCTGCTTCAAATCTTTTTCTTATGTCACGTTTTCATCTGAATTGTTCTCCTTTTGTTCTATAAAGGCAATTATAAGCTATGAATGTACTTGAAGCAAATTAAGTACCAAATATACAATAAAACTATAAAATATGAAGCAAAATATATCAAATATATGTATAATTATAGTCAAATTAGCATCCATCACACATGCCCACATTTAAGTTTTTACTTATCCTCAAGCAAATTATAATCTAAATTATCAACTTTACAACATCCATCCTTTATTAATCCAACCTATCCATTTATACTCTAAATTATCAACATAAAAGAGTGCATTTCTACATGAAAATATGTTTGCATAAGTACATACGTAAGCTTCATAAGGCACTTTATGAATTTAAGCAAGCACCAAGGGCTTGATATAGTGAGATTGCTAAAAATTTTATTTATAATGGTTATTATGTGGCACTAATAATTTTTGTTTGTTTGTCAAAATCAATAAAGGGAAAATGGCTAATATCCTTGTGTATTTAGATTATTTAATCATAATAGGTGATTGCGATTAAGAAATCCACTAAATAAAGAAGAATTTATCAATTCATTTCTAAATGAAAGAACATAACAATTTAGTCACTTTCTTGGCCTAAAGTTCGATTTTACTAAAGAAAGAATATTTCTTCATCAATGAAAAATTCTATAGAATTTTTAAGGAAGTTTGAAATGCTTGAGTGTAAGCTAATTTTGACTTTAATGAAGATAAATAACAAAATATGTGCTTATGAACAGAGAAAATTGGAAGATACAACAATGTCTCGATATTTGGTGGGTAATTTGATCTATCTAACCATAAATAAATTCAATATTTCTTATATAGTTGGTGTGATGAGTCAGTATATGTAAGATCCAAAGAAATCTCATGTGGAAGCAATGCAAAGAATTTTAAATGAGTACACTAAATTAGGGTTTCTTGAATAATAAAGGTGGAGATTTTAAGCTAGTTGGTTACCCGATGGATGTTATTATGATACCTAATGTTCAAATATTAGGTATGTTTTTATACTTGGATCAAGGTTATTTTTTGGTGTAGAAAAGGTAGCCAATTATGTCCTTACCAACAATAGAGTAGAATAGCGAGCTATAACGAATATAGCTCAAGAGTATATTATTTTCTGTAATTATTGAAGGACTTGCATAAACCAATAAAATTTTACATGTTCTTTGTATTGCAATAACTAGTCAGTAATACACTTCACAAAAAATCTAAATTTTCATGCAAGAACTTAATGTAAACATGTATTATCATTTTTTTAAGAAAGAAGTTCTAGAAGACAAGGTTGAATTAAGACATATTAAGATAAAAGACCAAATTATAAATTTATTCACAAAAGGCTTTAATTATGAACAAGTTTGAAGACTTTCATCATCATCTCGATATGGTGAAAAATGGAAGTTATTGTTCAAGGGAGAGTTAAAAATGCAATACTAACTCGTTTAACAAATTTCTTTGAATACTTAATTAGATGTGCTTAGTTACATGCTTTTTTATGTACTTGCTAAGTTCGTTAGTTTATTATAAAGTCTACCACTTATTTTTATTTTATTTTTTTAATTGTGTAAATTATTATTATTATTTCATATTTTCTACTTAAGTCTACTTGGTTTAGTTAATGGGTTAATCGCTAAGAAGAAGGAGAACATGTTATTAAGTTTGTTTATTTGTATGACCAAGTAAGGCCGCTCTCTTGTTGCATCAACTAAAACTATTCCCTCATAGCATTTATTTTGTTGCTTTGTCAAATACCTTTTACAAAATGCGCTGTCTTCCCTCATTTATATTTAGTCTTTTACTCTTTGATATTCAACAAAAGATAATTTTGATTTCTCTACTTGTAGAAGAGTACAAATAGTTACATTTTAACAAGCAACCATATAAAATTTCTATTCTATCAAGTCATGATTAGATATTAAAACTTCTTAATAGGAATTCTACAAGGGTTATGAGAACTTAAGAATGAGCAAACAATCATTTTGAACTTGTGTGATGAGTTGAAAAGTTTAAAAGCCTTAAATCTAACTAATAATTTAATTTTGAAGGAGAAAGTTGCATTTTTTACATGATATGCATAACGAGACAATTAGAATTAATACAAATATTTTCAACATTCATCTCGAATAATTTTAGATTATTAACATATTTTTATATGCAATTAATCGTTTTACAAAAATAGTTATTCCTATTCTATCATTTACTAGTACACTCCTAAAATTTAACATAATAAGAATATGTTTCATCTTTTCAAGTATATTTATGTAATTTATTATTATCTTCTTTATACCTTTGTATTGGAGTTAATAAAAAATATTATAATTTTATTTTGTAGGATTATATAGGAGCACTAAATAACACACATATTAATGCACATGTTCTAGCCGAATATAAGGGTAAAAGAATCGATCTAACCTAAAATATTGTGTGTTGTTACTAATTTGATATGTGTTTCATATAGTGATAGTTGGATAGGAAGGTAATATAAATAATTATTGAATATTTTAGAGATAGTCTATAATGACATTACTTTCAATAAATAAAGTAATAACAATTACTTTTAAGTTTTATTTGGTTAATTTAGACTACACTAATATACATAAATTTCTTTCACAAGATCAATATAAGAGATATCATTTGCGAGATTATAACAAAAGAGGAAGATTAAGGTCTACATAAGTTATTTAACTACATGTAATTTTTATTAAAATATATTATGGAAAGATGTTTTAGTTCCGAAAGTAAGGTTTTTATATCTTTATACATATCATAAGCAAAAACGTATTATTGTTACTTCTGTAATTATTTAATGGCTATACTGAAAATAAAGAGCTTATTATGAAAAGTGTAAATGACGACATAAATTTTCAAATTGATTTTAATATCACTTCATCACAATTTATAAGTATATACCAAAAGCAAGATGAAATTATTAGATAAATATGAGATAATTATATTAATGAAAACTTTAGTTAATTAATATTTCTTTCTAATTATAAGTGATATCATTATTAAAAACCTTGTAAGATGACAAACATCTCTAATTATTTTATTTTATTTTTATTGTACTCTTATTATATATAATTGATGGGTACTCTTTTAATTATATAAAATATTCATATTTTTATTATAATAATTAATAAAAATGAAGCTTGATATGTGAAGAAATGAATTAGGATTACAATTTGACACTAACTCCTGATTAACATTAAACACCTCTTAGTATATTAAGAATAAAATAAAAATAATAAAATCAAATCAAATCAAATATAGTTTTGTTTTAATTTTTTATTGTAAATTTCAACTTTTTTGTTTTAAAAAATAAAAATCATAAAAATAGTGAAATCAAATGACACTTAAATTCATAATGTTTTTATTATGATAATATAGACGTAAAACATGAACGGAGGGCGTAGCCTTAAAACCATTGTACAAAAACACGAATATCCAAAGCTCAAGTTCAAACTATGGTTGAACGCGTCTAACACTAACATAAATTTCCTCAAACTCTAGACCTATTTTTACAACACTATTTAAAAGTATCTACCGAACTTCTTCCTGTCTGACAGTAAGTCTCTTTTCCAATGGTTTTAAGAGCATACTCTCTGATACGGTCTATTTAACATTTTCCCATAAAAGGTAAACAATACAGAAACAGCAGTAGCACTTTCAAATGGCTGGAGAACGAGTTTTATGTCGTTTTGATTGGAAACCTGGGTGGTTTTTCCTTCTAAACGTTCAGAATCGATTCTTAAGTTCATTTCGCTCACTGTTAATAGCCGTGAAAGATACGGAAGAATCCATTCACTATTGGGACGAATGTGAGGTATACAACTACGACTATTTAGATTATAGCTTTGTAGTACAGCAAATAACATTAATCTTTTCTTGCCCTTTTTATTTGATTTTTCTATAATACGTAGCATATACTTTATTACGTACTCAGGATCAGTCATTAAAGGAGAAATATGAAATACCTGATTTTGTTTCTACCTCTTGTTCCGAAGCAGTTTTCGGCCACCAAACGAGCTTCAATCTCCCGGAATCTTTATGAAAAGTGTTCACTGGCACGTAGTCTAGGATTTTTGACAGTTTTCTCAATATGCATGCTCTCTTAAAGGGTCAGAGATTTTATATGCTTGCGATTGATATAAGCAACTGTAGGAGACCATAACCTATTTATATAGCTTCCATATCGAGCTTCCCATCACAAGGCCGATATGGACCAGGTCTACACTAAAAGAGATCTATTTTCTATCCAAACTTTGACCCATTAATCGAAATTATTTATTGAGTCACTTTATTACCCTTATCTGGATCAAATGTGTAATTTAATCAGTAATTTATTGGAAAACTAAAATTGTAATTAATAACTTTCCACTTTAAGGGAAAATTACAAAATTGCCCCTAAGGGCAAAATTGTCTTACAATTCCCCCTTGGACAATTATTAATTGCAGTTTTATATTCTCCAATCGAATGCTAAACAGCCTTAGAGAACCTTTATGGGATTAAAAACTTATATCCCCCTATGCATATGAAACTTTAAGGATATCCATATAAACTTGATGTGTTTAATGACATAAGTTTAAGATCAATCTTTATAAATGCCCAACGAACTTTAAAATATTTAAGATCAACACAAATCTTAAAACTTCTACATGCATTATGACTATATACAAAACAGCCATTACTGAGGAAAAAAAATATGATCATCTTTATTAATAAATAATCATAATGTCATAATAAAACAAAATGTACAAATATTTAAGGAGAAAAATACAGCGATTCCTAACTACTGCTGCCTAAGGACTTCAATATGCTCATACCAGATACATGTCTAGCAAACATTAATGAGTGAAGTCCTTTAGTTAGCGAATCAGCTAACATCTCCTCAGTCCTGATGTGATCCACTTCAACGTCACCCTTCTGGATCAGCTCCTTTATGGTCAAATACATGAACACCAAATGCTTAGACCCCGTGATACTCTTGTTGTTGTTACTCAACAACACTGTAGCAAGATTATTACAATACAACCATATAGGTCTAGCAATTGAATCCACCACAAATAACTCATAAATCAAGTTTCTGAGCCAAACCACCTGTGTAGCAGCTCCATAACATACAACAAAGTCTGCACGCATGGTCAAGGAAGTAACCAATCTCTGCTTGATACTCTTCCATGATACTGCACCATCTACCAACATGAAAATATATCCTGAAGTGGACTTGCGATCATCTGGACACATAGCAAAATCGGAGTCCGTATACCCTGTGAGGTTCAAATCGTTGACTTTTTTGTATGTCAACGTATAATCCTTGATACCCTTTAGGTATCTCAACATCCGTTTGATTGCATTCCAATGGTCCACACCTGAGTTAGCCAGATATCAACCTAGCAGTTCAATAGTAAATGCAATATCCGGTCTAGTGCACACTTGAGCATACATCAGGCTTGTAACACCCGCCTACTCCCTAGAAGGATAGGATATGCGGATACTACCACATACATATAGAACTTACACATGTCAAACACAATCTCTTACATGCATTTCGGAAACTCAAGCAACACATATTATGATCTATTTAGAAATTTTGTAGAATCAAAACATATCAAAGATATTGTTGTAAAATCCTAAAACATGTTATACATACAAAAGTCAACCTATATTAATGTTTTTACAAACCAGCAAACAAAACACAAATTACAAAGTTTCTTTACAATGAAATACAACTTAAACCAAACACAAATATACATTTTTCCCATAAACAAAAACACTAGCTACTTTGGCCACTGCGGTTGTCCTTGTCCCAATCTTTAAACTCTTTTATCTGAACCTACACAGGGCAAATTGTAACATCCCCTCACTTATAGAAAAGGGTAAATTGTTCTTTTTGAATGGGTTAGCATAATTGGAAGTGTTTCTGACATATACATGCATTCATATATGCATATGAATAATAAAT
>JANZXR010000172.1:7659962-7671080 GCA_027575705.1 Erythroxylum echinodendron
TGTGGTTCGACCCTATTCACCACTTTACTCGCTTAAGTGTTCTAGAGTAGGAATTTATTTTTGCTGGTTTGACACGCAATCAATATCTGAAAGTGGTCACTTTATGCGTTCTTCTTCTTTAACACAATTTTCTCCTTCAATGAGCAAGCCACTCTAGCCTTTCAAGTAGAAATTACAACTCCAATATTAAGAAGACCAAGAGGACAGCAACACAGAATAATGGTAGGATCTAGCTTCCTTAATGCAGTAGCATGCAATTTCGTCAATTGAAGAAGATGACCTAAAAATGCAAGCAGAAAATCCAGGAGGTGTAAGTGAGAGAGGGAGTTTCAGTGGTGTGAGAATAAGTTAAAGAAGAACTCAGCAAAACATAACACCCCAGTAGAAAACTTGTTTTCTCTCCAATGCTAGGTGTCACCAAATGGTTACAACATGTGTCTTCTTGCATATTCTACACTTGTCCTAATTAGGAGTTGCCATTTGTTACCAAGAATTAGTCCCCGTATTAACCATCAATAAACTGTATTGATTTAGGTCAAAATTGACAAAATTGTCTTCATGAAAGTTGTAGCTTACCTCTTAGCTTTCCAATGGTATAAAGTTTGTAATTTTTTGACATCGGAATCAAAAGCTATGATATGACACTTAGATGTCACCAAGAAATTAACCACGTATAAACCATACACTGTATTGATTTGGGCTGAATTTGACAAAGTTTTCTTTATGAAAGTTGTAGCTTATCTTCTTAGCTTTCTAATGGTATAAATTTTGTAATTTTTAGACATTAGAATCAAAAGATATGGCACTTACAAGTTGGAGTGTCATATAGGTTTGTAAACAAACATTAGATGTCACAATTAGTCATGCGAAAAATTCACTTCAAGATTAAATTTTTAAGAACTTTCAAGCCTTCTTTTCAATTAATCATCTCCCAAACCTTCTGTATTCTATGCATGACATATATTCTGAGACCCGGGCCCAACATTAATACCTTAAGTCTCTAATGAAGACAATAAATTCCAATTCTTTAAGTATGATTCTTTAAACCATAATTTAAAACATATGCAATACATGTTTAATGAAACATTCCAATTAGGGTACAATTTGGGGCCTTAAAAGGCTACCAACAACATTAGAGTATGGAATATTCCTCATAGCCTCTCTTTTAGCCTCATTCTTTGGACAGTGTGTCAAAGATAATCTCTCTTCATGAGAGATAGGTGCTATAATAAGTCTACACTCAACCATATTAAACCTTTTTAGCACTCGCACAATGTATGCATTTTACGAAAGGCTCAATGAGCGTTGAGATCTGTCTCAATGAATCTGTATACTGAGGACAAAAGATGCTTCACCCAAATCCTTCATGTCAAAATATTTGGCCAAAAGTTGCTTAACTTCATGCAACATAGTCAAATCATTTTATACGAGCAAGATATCATCGACATACAGTAGTATGAAGATGACCTTGCTTCCCCTGACCTTATAATATAAGCATCTTTCGACTTTGTTCTCTACAATTCCAAATGAAGTCAAAATCTCATCAAACTTTAGGTACCACTGTCTGGAAACTTGCTTTAAATCATATATTGATTTATTCAACTTGCAAATCTTGTTAATTGCATCATGATCCTGAAATCCTTTAGGTTGCTCTATATAGACCTGCTCATAAAGGTCACCATTTAGGAAAGTGGTCTTAACGTCCATCTGATATAGCTCCATATTATAATGAGCTATTAATGTCATAATCACTCTAAATGCATCCTTAGAGAACACAAGAGAGAAGGTAACATAGAAGTCAACTCCTTCTCTCTGAATGAACCCCTGGCAACCAGATGTGCCTTAAATCATTCAACCTGACATTATGAGTCCTTCTTAGTCTTAAATAGCTACTTACAACTAACAGGCTTGTAATGTTGAGGTAAATCAACAAGCTCTCATACCTTATTATACCTCATAGATTGCATCTCATCCTTCATTGCTTCCTACCACCTATCCGCATAAGGTCTAGAAACGGCTTCTGAAAAAGTAGCTGGATCCACAACATGTCCAATGTCATAGTCTTGCTCACCTAGATGGACTATGTAATCTGATGAGATAGCAGGTTGCCTCTCTCTAGTGGATCTGCGTAACTACACAGGGTCTTGGACCTCAGAATCCTCTTCCTAAATAGGAGTAGGTTCCTATGCCTGCTCAGGCACAGTACTTAGGCCTTCATCCACTGGAGCTAACTGTATGAGAGGCGGATACAAAATAATCGTAGTATTCGTCTTGCTAACTTTTGGAGGATGTGAGGATCCTCCCTCATCATAGACATTGTATTCCAAGAACTTTGCCATTTGTGATTCCACTATTCTGGCCCCTCCCTCTCTATAATAGAATCTGTAACCCTTAGAGTGGCCGGGATAATCCACTAAATAACAACGAGTTGAACAAGGTTGCAATTTACTTTCATTAGGATCATATAACCTCACCTCAGCAAGGCAACCCCACACACGAATGTGTGCAAGGCTTGGCTTCCTTTCAACCCAAAGCTCAAAAGGCGTCTTTGACACTGATTTGCTTGGGACTCTGCTCAAGATATATAATGTCGTTTAGATGGCTTCACCCTAAAGGTATTTAGGTAGGTTAGTCCTACTCAGCATTGACCTCATCATGTTCTTTAGGGTGAGATTACGCCTTTCGGCCATACCATTTGCTCAGGACTACCTAGTATAGTGAACTGAGCCACTATTCTAACTAATTCCAATTACCTGGCAAACAGACCCTTTTTTTATCTTACAACCCCATGTTTGCCATAGTACTCCCCTCCTCTATCAGATCTGACAATCTTTATTGATCTTTCCAATTAGTTCTCAACTTTAGTCTTGAAGATTTTGAATGTATCAAGAACTTCAGACTTCTCTTTAAGCAAGAACACTTAACCATGTTGGGAATAATCATCTATAAATGTTAGGAAGTATCTACCATTTCACAACTTGACCGTATAGGGACCACTAACATCCGTATGTATGAGGTCTAAAGCCTGAAGCACGAGTTGCCCTTTCTTCTTTATCTTGGTCAACTTATCCCTATAATAATCGACACATGTCTCCAAATCACCGAAGTCCAAAGTTGGGAGAATGTTATCCTTTATCAATCTCTCAACCCTCTCCCTGAAAATGTGGCTAAGTCGTTTATGCCATAACAAGTACGATATGTCCTTTATAGAGGTCCTCTTTTGAGTAACAGGTTCGGCAACATAAGAAGAGGTATACATCTCATTAGGAGTAAGACACATACTATATAGTCTGTAAGATAAGAAGGCAGTACTAATATGTCTTCTGTTGATAGAAATATTTATAACTACATTATCAAATACAAAATGATAACCTTCCTTATCTAAAATTGATACAGATATTAGATTCCACCAAAAAGACAGTATATAAAATGTGTCTCGTAACACAAAACAAAACCTGTATCAAGGTTTAATGCTACATCTCCTAAATAATAAACGTCCACCTCCTCATTGCTCCTGACCATTAGATTATGTTCCCTTCTAGTCGGCCTTCTCCTAAATATGAACCCATGCATTGTGGAAGCAACATAGTTAGAAGTTCCACTATATAACCACCAAGAACTTGATGTGGTTATAGCCACATTGAATTCATGAATCATATAGGCTGAGGAGTTACCTAACAACTCCTGTTTGACCTTCCAAAGCTTGTACTTCAGGCAATCAGACTTCTTATGCCCTTTTTTCTTACAGAAGAAGCATCTTATGCTCTTAAGGTCATGTGGGCCCTTTGTAATGCTCGACTGCCCACTCTGAATTTGAGGAGAGGGTTTGGGTATCTTACCTTTACCCTTGCCTTTAGACTGCTGGGATTTAGCCTTTCCCTTGCCCTTCGCAGCTGCAAACATAATTAAATGAGGAGAGCTTTTGGTCTTCTCCTCTGCTGCAGCACACCGGGAAATCAAGGCATTAATGTCCCACTTCTCATCCTATGAGATGTAAGAAGTGGCTAACATCTCAAACTCCTGAAGAAGAGAGTTCAGTGCCTGATGCAATATCAGCGAGTTAGTGATCGGTATATCCAGTGCCTTCAGTCTACTCTAAAGGTGCACCATCCGAATGATATACTCCTGTACGCCTCCCTCTCTAGTGTACCTTATGGAGAAAAGTTCCTTGATCAAAGCACTCTACTCAGCATGAGAAGAAACCTTGTATCTCTAGGATATACTGTCCATGAACTCTCGCACTACGGTCGTGTCTGCCAGTCCACTCAACAGATGATTTGGTATCAACCTCTTAATGGTCAAATAGCACATCCTATTTAACCTTTCCCAAGTCGCCATAGCTATTCTGTTAGCTTCTGAGCTGACATCTGTAAGTGGGGGAGGCCGCTCGATGATCATGGATATGCTGACATCCGCCATCTCCAATGCGAACTCCACGTCCTTGTTTCACTTTTTGAAGTTAAAATCATTTAAGGTTTCAATAGTGACAACATTGTTGTTGATTGAAAAATAAAAAAGACAATGTCAAGATCAGTATAAATGCAGGAGCGATACTTTAAAGCATTAAAAAATATCTATACCGAGAATCCGATCACACATATTATAAAACACCTTTGGGCTGAATACATAATATTTGCAATTAGACACTCGCATTAAAGTAAATAAAGTACAAGCTATTAACTCTCATGACGCTACCACCTTTGGGTAAATAGATCATTTAAGCAACGACTTTCCTCCATCTGATGCCTTTATGAACATCTCAAAACTTTATGCAAGGCCAACACCTTTGGGTTGAATAACCAAATATAAAGCCGGAGACATTCCCCAACATGTAAGTAGAACAATCCAAAATACTAACTTTAAACACCACTTTGGTAACTATCTCGTTAGTATCCTAAAAAGTCCACTAACACAAAGGACACAACTTTATGTTATCCTTACATTCTATATGGGCATAATGTATGTGAAAATTAATTATAAATGCAAAAAATCAAATGCACAGTCAAATAATCACATACAAAAACTGAAAATATTGTCTTTAAACTTTATTTGAGATTTTTATTTAAAAATTCTCAATAAGAGTGTCCATCGTACTTTTTCGAATATCGAACCTACCACACGAGATATAAAAACTTAAGTGTCTCCCTTATATGCATTTTGGAGTATAAAAATGCACTCAAAATTGGCTTTAAAAAAGCTTTAAAAACTATTCTGGAATCCAATTACCAATGTAATAAATCTAGAAATTTTAAAAAATCACTTTAAAAAATTCCCCAACTAGAAAACTAACCTAAAAATACCCAAGATAGCTTTATAGGAATTTCTGAAAATTTTCTTTTTTCACTGTAGCATATCCGTAGGGTTGACGTCATGAAGCCACGTCAATGCGCGTGGCGCGGGACTACGCGTGCGCCAATGATCTCCAGATGCGTATGGGGCGTGCGCGTCACGCGCTACCCATGAGCAGACGTGCGGCTACTGTGTGATGCGTGCATTACACACGTCGCCATGTGTCCCCCCATATGCCCGTGCCACGTGTTCGGTTGCATGCGCCCGCATACCCACACACGTGGTGAGATGTTACAGTGTCTGGTAGGCTCATGCAATGCATGTGCCATTCGTACAATGCTCTCTGCGTCACTATAGCGTCATCGTGCAGTGCACGCGCCCGACGTTAACATGCACCTCAAACACCAGAGACGATTTTCGGTGTCCCTAAATTCCATTTTTTGCTCCATTTGGCCCATTTTTGACCCATTTTTCATAACTAACGTTATGTATACCACTTCTACGTAATTCTAAACGTAAAAAAACCGAAAAACGAATCAAAAACAGAGAAAAATCATATGAGATAAAAAACTAAAAGACCTTCATTTTCTGGCAATCCAATCATGTAACCACTCTAATACCACGTGTAATACGTAGCACAGATCTTATCACGTAGTCAGGACCGGTTATGAAAGGATTAAAAACGAAAGAACGTGGAATACCTGCTTTCGGTTCCATCTCTTATTTCGAAGCAGTTTCTGGTCACCAAACAAGCTCCAATCTCCCGGGACTTTTATAGAAAGTGTTCACCGACATGTGGTCTAGGCCTTTCTACAGTTTTCTTAATACGCAAGCTCTCTTAACATGTCAGAGATTCTATATGCTTGCAATTGATATGAGCAACTGTAGGAGACCATAACCTATTTATATAACTTCCATATCGAACTTCCCCATCACAAGGCCGATATGGACCAGGTCTACACCAAAAGTGATCCATTTTCTACCCGAGCTTTAACCCATTATCTAGATCATTTATTGGGTCACTTTATTGCCCTTATCTGGATCAAATTACGTAATTTAACTGGTAATTTATTGAAAAACCAAAATTACAATTAATAACTATCTACTTTAAGATAAAATTACAAAATTGCCCCTAAGGGCAAAATTGTCTTACATTTCCTATATAAATTAATAGCTGATCCTAGATATTCAAAAGCACTTACATGCTTAATGACGAGTAATTTGATGAAACTTAGTTCAGTGTAACGTGAAATATGTGTGCATGATGTAGCTTTAGTTATCAGTTTATGTGGAATGGAGCTGCATCCCACAGTAATATTGCAGACGATACCAGATACAGTCATGTAACAAAAGGTTATTTTGTAAAAATGCGGAGTCAAAGCTTTGCTAAAGATTCCTTTTCTGAGTATGAAAAGCTAGGCCAGAGCTTTAGGTCCCAGATAAGAATTGCTTGGAACTAGTTACCATAGCACGATTGCCATGTTATCCAACAATGGTTAGGATCATATCTCGTGAGCTTTTTCTTGCCTATCGGACAGGATAAGTAGTTGAACATGTTACGGTCAAGTTGCATGTTTCTTTTTAAGTTTTTAACTTAACATGATTGATAAGTAGTTAGGAGGCTCGCCCAGAAATCAGTGGGAGAAGTTCAATATACCACTTGGAAATAAAACTTCATAGATTCTCAATCTCCACCTTTTTAGAGCATTTTGTGGACCCATGACAACTCCAAAATCTCATCCCAGGTGATGCTAAACAACGCAAAACCATAACCATTCTGTCATCAATCTAGATTGAAATAGTACAAGTCCATTTTGGAACTGGAATTCCAAGTATTTTTCCTGCTAACATTTACTAGTACATCAAGAAAACAAGTAGGTTCTTTTAAGGAGCTAGGACGTGACTACATCTTTCTAATAATTAAGTTTGTTACCTTTGCACCTTCTCTCCATGGTCTTACGTGCTGCTTCCATTTGACCTGTAATTGGGAAATGGAACTCGACCAGACTCGATTTCCCTGACGTCCTTGATGAGAATCTCATAATGCTTCTTCACTTCGTCCGCAGATTTTCCATCCACAGCTTTGGCAACATTTTGCCAGCGGTCAGGCGTGTCCTTGTCATATAAAGCCAAGGCCTTTTCAAATTGCTTGTTTTGCTTAGATGTCCAGGAAGAGCAGGAGCTACGTGAGGAGGTACGTGAATTTGAAGCCATATCAGAGAAATTTTAGTTTTCAAGAAGATGACTTGGAGTGGAGGCCAGGTGTGGTCTGGGGAGAGGATGGCCAACAGAGCTCCTTATAAGCAGGAGAAAAAGGGTTGTGGGGCTATGCCAGTTGGCGAATATATCTCCCAAAAGAGCGCAGAACACGATGTGACTCGTTTGCTTACGCAGGACGGGCAAGTGCCAGTGAAGGAGAAGAATCAATGTTAAAGGACAAGGTCTTTTATTTTCTTAACCAAACAATATTCCCTGATTTTTATCAGTGGCAAGTAGGATTTTCCTTTTGTTAGTTACTGCATGCTCTGTGGATAAGATCATGGTATTCGGTAGAGAAAAGCAGGCCGTTCTTTTTCCCCTTCTAAGTTCTTACCCTGTCACGATTCTGCTCAACCTCTAGGTCACCACAGACTGGCAATGCAGGAGGTTTGACAATTCCATCAAGATACACGAGCAGATATTGCACCGCGCAGTAAAGTTAAAAAAAGAGGTGCAATTTAATTGAAGTAAAAGTAACGCAGAGGGACTTCTAGCTGTAATCCAAGTAGTCTAGCTACCGTCTTTTTTGTACCAGTTTGTAAACCCAGCCTGCTTTTTGAATTAACATCATAAACCTGCAAAGTTTATTTTTTCCCCAGCTAGTTTAAGTAGAATCTTACTTAAAAGAGTAGCATGTTCCTTTGCAGAATGTGAAGAACCCAATTACGTGACTTGACTATTATTTAGTAATCATTAATAATTATTATTATTAAATAAAAAATTTATTTAATTATTTATAATAAAATTAACCACTAAATTTTTTATTAAAAGATATTGACTTCCTAGTATCAACTTTTCGAAGCCGTCTTAATTACAATCAAATTCATATATTCATACTTCCTTTTTATTTTGATATAAACTTTATATTTAATTAACAAAATTTAATTGAGATTTATATTAAAAATATAAAAACTGGTGAAAATTAATATGATCAAATTCTTTTAAAAATAAGAGCTAGAATTAGATTTTAAAGCAAGTTATTTTTATCTAACTAAACAAAGTTTTTAATCTTTGAAAAGCAGTTAATTGATTAAGGGAAAACTGAAGTAAATTCTAAGGATTGTGAGATGCAATTTGGTTTTTTACTTTATTTCAATTTTTTAAAATATTTATATATTTATCAAAATTATTTTTATTGAAGAAAATGTATTATTATTTAATTGTCAAAATAGTTTATTTTAATTAGAATATTAATTATTTATATTTGATTACTCTAATATTTGTGGTAAATAACATAATTGATTATAAACAAGTTTTCAATCCATGTTATAAGAATATGTAAACTACTCAAAATAAACTGAAATTACATATTTTTAATTAAAAATGATAAGCTTTCTTTTGAAAAATTTGAGTAAATTAAATCCTACGAACTTATTTAGGATTATTTGTTAACAAAAGAATTAATTAAAGAGATTATTTTGATTTTTATAAAATTGAAAAAGTTGTCAGATCTTTCATAATCATACTCAATACTAAAATTAAAATTTAATATTGGTAAATCTTATTTGTTTTCTTTCCTTATTATTTTGACTGAATTGATATAATTTAAAATTATAAGATTCCCTTTTTATTTTATATTTTATTATATACAAATAAAATCAAATTATCAATTTATGTGGTACTATCTTACTTTACAAATAAAAAATTTTATTTTTACTAGATTTGATGACTATCTAGATGACAAAGTGATTATGCTTCTAACTTACAACTAAGGTGGAAATTTCTCCCTCCACAATATATCAGTCCAATTTCAAGCAGTCCTAATTAGATTTAAAGAAAAAGGTCGTATTACCATACTTATTGGTCCCTTATCTTCTTCGATGTTATTCTTTTCTTTGAATACTGTCTATAAATTGATTTTTCATTATTACAAGGAAAACATATTGCAAGCGATGACTTTTGAGTAAATAGATAAACACCAGCTTAACTATGGTTTCTCGCTTCATTATTGATTTCTCTCCTTTTGGCTATTGTGGTAAGGAAGGTAGGAGTTGGCTATATTGTCTAGAGTTCAAAATGCTAATTTTTACATTAATTTTGTTTTTATTTGAAGTTTTCAAAGGACATGCCATTCTTATCTCACTCCCTATTGCATATGTCAAGAACTTGTCTTTTACTCCTTTATGGTCCAATTGAGTAGTTGGAAGTTTCTCTATTATGATTCGTTATTATTTTCATGTAAATTTATCTATGGTTATCATATAAACCCAAGTATTTAGTTTTACAATGTTGTTTTTATGTTCTACCATTTCATTGAGGAATATGGTTATATAAGAAGGGAAATTATCCTTCAATCACGAAAATCCTTAAGAAAATAGCCTATTAGAGAAAGAAAACACCACGATGAGGCATGTATTAAAGAAATTGCAAGAGTGTATTTTTAAATCAATTGGTGTAGTATATGGCTCGTATATTCAAGTCTCTAAATTTGAAGTATTTTCGATTAAAAAGGGTGTTTTTTTTTTGGAATTCTTAATTTGAACATAATTCGGTACACAATCATATATTATGGCATGGTCGTTTATAGAATGCATAGTTAAAATCACAATATGGAACATGCTTTGGCACATATATATTATGGTGTATTAAGAGGCAAGTTGCATACATGTATACCAGTTAGAGTTTAAATACTAATATACTTGTTATAAAAACTAGCTATATAAGAGAGGAAACACGCAATTTTCAATTTAAGATTCAACTAAATAAAACAATGCCACTATTTTCTCCCAAGAATATAGGTACACAACTAGTCGAATCTTGTTAAAATCCTCTTGCAATCTTGCTTGTTCTCTTTCTCTATTTTTGTTACACTTATTTTTCTCAAAAAAGTGGCATCAAAGCATATGTGAGATAATAATGACTTCAATTGCAACGTTTAAAATTCGAGAAGTTTAATAGAATTGAAAATTTGGATTGTGGCAACAAAGAGTGGAGGATTTATTAGTACAAAAGACTAGGGGTTATGAGAGAATAAGCCAAAAGAGATGGATGAGATCGAATATAAGGAGTTGCATGCATGAGCAACTAAAACATTCGATTTATCCCATATGGATGGAAGAAGATGGATAGTCAATAGATGTCGAAGTCTCTCACAAATGAGTTGTATTTAAAGCAAAAACTACACAAGTTAATGATGTAAAAAGGAACAGATCTGGAACAATAAGTTAAATGCATTCAACTAAATAGTTAGTGGCCTACTGAAGCTTTAAGGGACAATTGGTAGATGAAGAAAAATCAATGATTTTACTTTGCTATTTACATTTATCTTATGAACATTTGGTGATTATTCTTACATTGGCTAAAGAGATAATTGGTGTGAAAGATTATAACTGCTACATTTTTAGCTCACGAAGAGACAAAATATTAGTGATAAATCTCAAGGTGAAGGGATGTATGTAATAGGAATCCAAGACTGTATAAGGAAGCAAAATAAGAATGGGTCATCTAAATCCAACAGTAAAAAGACAATCTTGTGCTACAAGTGTGAGTAAAGTGGACATATTAGGATTGATTGTTCAAACAAGAGAAGGTACAGTGTAAATCCTTGCTCTCTCTCTCTCTCTCTCTCTC
>JANZXR010000172.1:7671118-7686170 GCA_027575705.1 Erythroxylum echinodendron
GTAGTGGGACTTACGATCAAAGGACACACAAACGTTACAATTTGACCAGTAAGCTTTAAAACGCATATATACTAGATGATAAAGCTTGTGAAATTGTCGAAGTAAAACAGGACAAAATTAAGATGTTAAACGGTATTGTCAGGATGTTTTGTGATGTCTAATATGTGCAAAACTTAAACACGAATTTGATCGCTTTAAACACGTTACATGTAAAAAAATTGACAAAGACAACATTAAAGTGGTAAGAGGTGCATTAACTATGATGAAAGGGTCAAGACTGATGAAAAATCAAAATAACAAGGAGCACAGTTATTAGTGGAGAGTTTGATAAAGTAGAGTCAGATGATGATAGTACTATTTATAAAAAAATATGGTTAGGTCATCTCTGTGAGTGAGAGATGTCAAAACTTTATAACTAGAGTCTATTAAAAGGTGTGAGGTTCATGGGATTCAAAGACATTACACAAATTTAGAAACAATAAAGTAACATTTTAAAGAGAATAAACATATATATAACTGAAAGGGCTAGGTGCTTAAGGAAAAATTGCATATTATCTCATCAATATATTACCATAAAATTCACTAGATGGGTGAGTGGTAGGAGAAGTGTGAATATGAAGTAAGGTAATAAATTTCTGTATATTGAAAAATTTTTAGTTATCCTACTTATTTACATGTTTCTAGTGATAAGAGGTCCAAGCTTAAATCCAAGTTAAAGAAGTTTATATTTATTAGATACCCTGAAGGTGTAAAGGGATACAATTTTTAAGACCCAACATTAAAGAAGATGTGATTAGTAAGGATATAGTGGTTGATGAGTAGTATATCTTGACATAAGCATATGGCGAGGATATGTTAGCATCATCAAAGGATAGTCCTATAAAGGTACAAGTGGAACAAAAGAAGCTAAAAGAGACTTAAAATAGGTTAGAAGTTTTAGTTTAAGGATAATGTTAGAAGATAACATCATCACAGTGTAGCCACTAATAGAGCATGCTACTCTATTACACCACTGAATAGATATAGATGGAAAAGATTTGGTAACCTTCAAACTCATTATCAACAATAAGAATCCAACTACTTTTCAAGAGATTATGAATAGTTACGTGGAAAATAGATAGATGAGAGTTGTAATGGAGGAGGTAAAGTCTTTATATGAGAATTAGACATAAGAGTTTATGCAACTTCCAAAGAAAAGAGGCTTACAAGATGCAAGTGGATCTATAAAAGAAAGTAAATAGTTACAAAAAATGAAGTGAAGAAGTTTAATGTTATAATAGTAGTAAAAGGGTATGCACAATCGAAAGGGATTGTTTATGATAAAGTTTTTCTTCAATAGTTATACATATTTCTCATAATTTTATGGTATTAGTAACTAATTTAATTATGCATTTAAAGTAGTTAAATATGAAAACAACTTTTCTTTGTAGTGACTTAGAGAGAAAATTTATATAAAGTAGCTTGAAAGGTTTAATCAACCTAAAAAGGAGCATCTAGTATGTACATTAAAAGAGTGATCTGATGAGTTAAAAGTAGTTTCAACAGTAATGGTACAAAAAGTTTAACTCCTATATGATATAAATTAGCTACAAAGGATATAAGTATAATTGTTATGTACACGTCAAGAGTTTTAATAATGGATTGTTTATTTTTCTACTACTATATATGGATGTGCATAAACTAAAGACTTGTTGAGGAAGGCATTTAAGATGAAGAATTTGAGTGTTGCCAATAAAATACTAAAAATAGAGATTCTGAGGAATAAAAGCTTAGAAAAATGTGGTTATCTTAATGCACTAACATTGAGAATGTATTTCACACATTTGAAATGAGCAAGAATAAACTTGTGAATACTTTATTGATAAATCACTTTATACTTTTCTTGGATCGATACTTAAAGTTATATGCAGAGGTTAAATGTATATCCAATATATTATAGACTAGTGTAGCTGAATGTTTAATGTATGCAATAGTTTGTATTAGTTCAAATTTATCTCATACTATTATGAGAATAGTAAGCTTATGAAAAAAATTAGAAGACTGTATTAGAAAGTAGTCAAATGGATATTCAAGTACTTGAGAGGTATGAAAAATCATATAATTGTGCTTAAGAATCGACAAGGTGTTCTTGCAATTATGAGTTATGTAGATTCAAACTATGTATGAGATTTGGATAAAAAGAGATCTATTATAGGGCGTATTTTACTTTTACAATAAGATCTATACATTGGAAACAGATGTTTCAATATGTAGTTGTGTTATTTACAATTGAAGTAGAGTCTATGGGAAGATTGTTATGGAGACATTATAATTTATAGGGCCAATAAAAAAAGTGGGAATTGATTAAGTTGGAATTTGAATACATTGTGATAGTTAAAATCATTAATTTAAAAATCATACCGAATCGGTCGGTTTAATATGAACAAATATGAGTCAGCCTAGTTTCCTGTCCGATTAAGAAAAAATCAGCCGATTGAATGATAAACTGGATGTTTTTCTTCAAAAAACTGGTTAACTATTAAACTTTAAGAATCTGTCATTAAGAGCCATCTTCCTGAACTTATGGGACTAGCACAAGCATCAAAGTCTCTTCCTCTCTACAAAGCTACCTCTTGCTTACCACCCACCAAGCCATGCATGTACCTCTTTGTCATTGTCAATCTTGAATTTTGAGAGGGTGCACCATTGTTATAAGAAGTAGAGATTTTTAACGATCAAAAGTAAAAAATCTTTTGAATTTTTAATGAATTTTTTCTTTTTAATTCTCTTACATAATTTAAATAATAAATTATATTATCAAAATTATGTTAGAGTAGTGCTCAAAAGGTAATCACCTTTATCACTTTTGTACAAACTTTATTTTGATTAATAAAGCGAAAGGCAATTTTTCATAATTTGATATTCGTTTACATATGAATTGATGTCGATCTTAAATCCCATTAATAAAGTCCATGATATACAAAACATAGCATGAATGAAATCATGATCATATTATGATAATGATATTGCTATTATATGCAATTATGTTAGTATCTAAATAATCCCTAATCATAGGATTAATAAGACAGGACATTATTAATCCAGATAGACTAGCACATGTTATACTCCTTGAATTTGATCAAGCCGTAAATCTCACAAACTGTAAACATAAGGTGTTTATAGTTAACATGTGGATGCTTACTAAGAGTAGTAAATACATCAGAAGACCTGCTATCAGATTATCATAAGATGATCTATCAATTGTCAATGATCAATCTCATTATAGCAATGGTGCAAATATCCTTAGACTTGAGGTACTCAAGGATAGCTTGGATATTAATCTTGTGCTTTGACATCATTCCTTATTACCTCAAAACGAGGTCGCTCTTAGGTGATGATTGGGTACAGTTATTGGTATTCGAAGATAACTAGGTAGCCAATAAAAGATTCACCACTTCTAATAGAAGGAGATGATACCCACGACCACTTATCGAGGTCATTACTCAGGAGTCTCTGGCTAGACCAGTTATGTATCGTGAAGAGAGTCTTCAATGAAACATAGAGTAATGAGATTCTAGGGTAAGAGCTAACATCACTTAGACTAGATGTGACGTAGTCAGTCTAGTGGGAGTTGACACATACCCCATACTTTGAACCAAGTGGGGTATAGTATGGTGAAAGGATGAATTGAACTGTAATTGTCTATGGAAAGGTTTGTAAGTTAGATAATTAACTATCGAAGAGTTTGCGTGTTAATCCACTTATATTCTAATAAATTGGCATCATGAAATCCTTTATGATTTGCTTGAATTAAGATTTAACTTAAGTGCCTAAAATAACCGAGAACCTAAAGGTCACACATATAAAAGATTGGATGAAAAACATAGTTCCAATAAATTGGCATCATGAAATCCTTTATGATTTGCTTGAATTAAGAGTTAACTTAAGTGCCTAAAATAACCGAGAACCTAAGGGTCACACATATAAAAGATTGGATGAAAACATAGTGTGTATGGCTGATTTTAAGTAGGCCACAATAGTGGCTCATAGGCCACAATCATGATCGAAGGCGAGGCTAGTTTTTAAGTAAGCCACGATCGTGGCTCGTGACCAAAGCTTCAACAGATGATACATAAGTGAGTTCTTCACTAATGTGCAAGATGTTAAAACTTGTTCTTACACACTCAAGTGAGAGAGAAAGGGCTTTAGAAGAAATCTAGAGAGAGCGAGAGAAGAGATCCTGAGTTATCTTCATGCATTTTATGCAATTATTGTATAAATCTAATTGCATGCAATGTTCTTGAGTGATCAAGGAAGGATTTAGTGTTTGCAACAACCTAAACAAGGAAAGAAACAAGAAAGGAGAAGAAACAAAAGGTAAAAAGTTTTATATTTCATATTCTTCTATATGTCTATGCGTGTGATTATGGATTTTCATGGTGTCAAAATTAAGATCCCGACACTTGCGTTGCATTATCATGCATGTGATGCATGTGTTACATGGCAAACCCAACAATTTATATTCTTTATTTATCTCTTTATATTTTAAATTATAATTCTTAAAAATGAATTACTATTTTTATCCTTAAAAATACTAAATTTATTTATTATCACTAATAAATTATATTTGTCAAATTTTAGGTTTTTTTATTTATCTCCTTATAATTTACTTGAAAATTATAAATTATTATTGTTAAAAACTAATTATTATTTTTATCATAAATTTGTTTAATAAATTAAATTCTTAATTAGTATATATAAGTAATTTTGTTTAAGAAAATTTAAGAATGTGTTAAAAATAATATTTAAACTATAAAGAATTATGTTTAATTGATATTTAAAAAGAAGTTAGAATACTGGAACCACATTACAAACCGTATTCTGAAACAGTCTAGTCCATTCTTCATTCGAAAGGGCCTTGTCCAACTTTACCTTTAAAAAAAAAAAAGAAGTTAGAATAAAGTTAGAGTCCTTTCTACTGACTTTCTTTAAACATACTTCAATTTTTATAAGTCTTTAAATAAATAATAATATAGAAATATAATTTTTATTTTTATTATTATTTTAAAATTTATGTTAGATTCAATTGTAGCTTAAATTATTAGATTTATTACATATTAATAGGCATTATTAGTACATATTTATTTCAATAAAATATTTTATTTTATACTATTTTTAATCTATTCTTGTAATTTTTATTTTTATTTATTAGATATCGAATTTATAGCAATTTAATACCAGTTGAACTTTTAAATCTTAACTCTTTTCTTTGATGTGCATCATGCAAGAACTAAGCAGTAAGCACATCAATATGAGATTTCACAAGATTAAGGAGTCAATTGCAAATGGAGAAAACTTGTTGGAAAAGGTTCATACTTCAAAAATTGGATCAGTCAAGTTGACAAAGCTAGATAAATACGATCTGACGCACAATCGTATTCTAAGATGTGTTGTTTTCTGGAATGCAGAAGTATAGACACCAGTTAGAACACGAGTATTTCAGTATGGTAAAAGGTTTTCTACAAGAGGACACAGCTTGAAATACAAACATATTAGTCCATATCTACTTTCAAACAAAGATAGTGATACTCCCTCACTAAAACCACTGTGGAGTGTCTTATCTAAAACCGTGTTTTTAGTGAATTTTCAAACTCTTAAATGATTATAGGACTTATTAAAATTATGTTTAATTTGATAACGGATAAATTGCATATAATTATACTGGTTATATTTTTTTTTATAAACTTAGTTGTATAAGAGAAGAAATTTATAATTTATAATTTTCAATTTTAATATTTAATATTTAATTGAATAAAATAATAGTCATCTTTGTTTTCGAAAACGTAGGCACACAAAATTTATTGAATCTTATTTAAAAAATTATGTTCTTGAATTTCTTTTTCATTATTTCCTATTCCTACATATTCTTTCTGAACAGTTAAAAAACGTAAAATTATCAATCCCAAATAGTATTTAGTCACAAGCTTGACACGAACATTTTTGATGTTTTAATGTTAAGCAATGATTTAGTACGAACCCTCCATTTTGTAAGTCTTATTTATTAAATAGATAAATTTTTATAGAATAAGCATAAGATAATGAGAATAAGTGATTTGGTCTCTTTTTTGGGAACATATACTCTATTTCCAACTAATATATGCCCCCTTTTTTCAAATCATCACAGTCATTCAATTTTTGTATGTCTTATTTATTAAATAAATGAAATTTTATAAAATAAAATAGGCACAAAATAATACAAATAGATAATTTGGTTCCTTTTTGTGAATAAATCTTCTGTTCTCAACTAATGTGTGCTCTTTGTTTTCAAGAGATCATGGTCTTTCAATTTTTTTAGATCTTATTTATTAAATAAATAGATTTTCATGAAATATAGGCACATAATAATTCAAGAACAGATCATCTGATTCCACTTTCTTATACACCCCGTTAAATCTTCTATTTTAATTATTCTATTCTAATTCTGTATCATTAAATTTCAGCTTATTCCTTTTTGGCCGATATGCAGCTGGACCACCTCAGAATCTTTGGTAGATCTTCTGACAGGCGATTTTTTGTCATGCATGGGTTACGTATTTATTTATTTTTACTTTCTGTACGCACAATGTGACTCGGTGGCTGAGGCTTCCACTTCCTATTATTCCAACCAGGATACGGAATTCTGGACACCATTTTTTGCTGGAAGGTAGAAGAAAAAAAAGATTCCAATGTGATAATATCCTGACAGATACTGGCTTATTTCATCTGCCTAATTGATCCTGCAACTGTGTACCGTGAACTGACCTTTCGAAAGTGGAACTGTCATGTCCTGCTTCACCGCTAGAATCCAGAAGCTGAATCGCTGGACCAAAGGTAACAGGATTGGAAATTAGTTTGGTAGTTCTTCTTTAGTTAAAGCTTAATTCATGTACAAAAATAATCAACTCTTTGTTACTCCATCATTAGGCTAAGCCACCTGGTGGAAAATGATCTCGTTTAGTTTTCGTATCTTCTTTTGCTTAATTTAGAACTAACGCAAAAATAAGAAAACGGATCTGCTGACTATTTCGATAGGATGATTATCAGATTTATTATTTTGTTACAGTACATGATTATGTAATTTTCTTTATCAATTAAGGCAGGTTTTGGGTAGCAATTGGAATTGGTGTTTGATCATCCATTTCAATTCCTTTTGTTTGACATCCCAATTCCCCGTAAATACTTGGTTCATACTATTTCTCCAACTCTTATAATTCTGCTAAAAAATGTCTCAAAATGTGTACATAAATCAACTTTAGCTCTTTTGTGCTTGCATGTCACGAGACGATATGAAAACCTAGGTTAGCTCTTAGCAGGAGAATCTGGATGGAATGTGTATCGAAGTGGTCAAACACGTTATCTTGCTAATGTTGGAATCTTTATCGTCTAAACTTGACCTCCATGAAAGTGATGTCCAAAATCTCCACCTGTCCCCAGCCATTGTTTGGTTTCTGTCTCACACTTGAAAGTCATATGATCAACCGTAAGGTGTCTAAACTCTACAGTAGCCCTTAACTTTGAATATGTTAGTTATTAGCTTATCAGAATCAAAGCGATTAACCCTATCAATACTTTTGACTAGTTGAAGCATATGCCAGCATAAGCGTGAGGGCTTTCTTTTGAGGGGATTCTTTGATGAAAAGATGAAATGGGCATCGAATATTATTAAGACCTGAATCTATTTGCTAGGAGGCGAAGGATCTTTCAGTCATCCGGTTTCCCAACTATCAGCACAAAGACATGTTCAGATGCTTATCGAATGGAACAAGCATTTCTCTGTAGCATCTGGGTTGGACGGAATACCTTGCATGTAGGACAAGAGCAAGAAACAAATATAACAGGACAGGAGGCTGCAGCCTGAATCATACACATACCATTCATCCCAGGACACAATATAGGGCTAAACTTTATCCTACATATAGAAAATAGTATAACTTCAATTTATTGAAGCTCATTCATTAAGCTTAATTATAATATTTATCTTCTAAAACATTGTTACAAGATTTCATGTTATCTAAAAAAAATATTAATATATATTTTTAACAGAGTAAAAATAAAATAGAATTCATGATGGGTAGAAAATATATTTAATCAGATAAATATTCTTTATCAAATTTAATAAGTTCTCATAAAAATATATCCATGATTAAAATTGAAAAGCCAATTTTATTCTCATATGGGGTAACGTCTGGTAACTTATATGGGGTAATAGATTATAAAGATTTTAATGTTGTGTTTTTTTTTTTTAATTAAGTATTTAGTTTTTAAAAACTTAGATAACTCAATTGAGAAATTATTTCTATTAATATTTTGTTTATGTAATTAATGGAAAAATATAAAGAATGATATTTGAAAAAATTGACATAATATCTTTTTTCACATTATTTATAAATATCAAACAACTGATCCATTTCGAATATATAACCACCAATTTGTTTGTTCTATTACATAACTCTTCTAAATGTCAGTTTTTACTTATTCCGTAAACTACATTTTAGCTAAAAAAAATTTTTTGAAGCAAATTGTTTAATTTTAAAAATTTTAAACATTTAATCAAAAAATTTAAAAATTTAAATAGTAAGTAAAATATATAATAATTTTTATTTGTTATATTTCTCTTCAATGAAATAAAAATTACAAAAGAAAAGTTATATTCTTAAAAAAATTTATTTAAATTAAATAATAAAAATCATTTAACATGTATTTAAAAAATATTATTAATTGTCAATTACTAAATTAATTAATATATCTCTTTAATATGAAATTAAATTAACTATAAAATATTCAAAAATTACTAAGATCTTAATTATAGTCGTTACTAAATTAATTAATATATATCTTTAATATGAAAATAAATTAATTATAAAAATATTCAAAAATTACTAAAACCTTAAGTTACACTCGTATGATGAAGCAATTAACAATTAATAATATCTTTTATATACATGTTAAATGATTCATATATATATAGCAACAAAATTGTATTAGGTAATCCTATAATAATAATAATATGTATGTTATATATATATACCTAGGTCAATTTTCTGAAAGACCCAATTAGTTGGGAGCTGACAACTTTGGCAGTTAACATTGAACGGCTGTTACCACGTAGATTTTTGTAGTTCAGTGGTCAGTGCAAACAGCTGTTTGTCAGTTCCCATTTGGGCCGTTCTACTAAGACTCAAACTCTCTATCTGCTCACAACACCTAGAATCAAATCCAAGCATCCAGTCAGCTGCCTCTGATCTCCAACCTAAAGGAATGGTCTTGATCTATACTTTTGATCTGCAAAGTTTCCGCTCCAATAATAGCCCGATTCGACTTCTGCATCTATACGCAGACCGTTACTAACACAAACCATACAACTTTGAGTGCAGTAATTGTTCATTATCATAAAATTTGTCATTATAAAACAAAATTTTCTTTATTGGTAACAACTAATGATATATGAAATGATATACAGCGCCATTATTCTCTGAAACGTTTGGTACGAAAAAATAGAAAAAAAAGTCAAATTTTCTGATATCTCTTTCCCTTTCATTTTTTCAATTCAATATAACGCTGAACATGACCTATGTCAGTTGTCTTCCGCAAAATAAATTCCTGGGATTTTGAAAGGTCCAAGTACTAGGTGCTTCATCCAAAAGGAAGGCAACCTTTTATCTTCTGTAACTAGGTTGTATACATTATGTGGAGATGCATGACATCAAATTGAACAACAGTATCACCTGCTTTATGTTGGCATTCCTTGTATACAGGTACTCTCAGGTTGTTTGCAGTAAATGATTGATTTTTTAACCTTGTTAATAGATAATGCTAGCTCGTTATCTGAGCATAGAACTGAGTAAAGATAGTTGTGAAGAATGTACAAGAAGATGTGTTATTGCTTTTGTTGTGCATTTGTGAAAGGCCTGTGAGTCTTTACATACAAGTAAAAACATAATCAAAAAGAGATTTACAGAGAAAGTTACAGCTTATATTTTGATATAGTTTGATGTAAGCTTATCTAAAAAGATTGAATTGTAATCTTATCTAAAAATATTGAATTGTTCGATACATGTAAATCAAAAGTTATCAGCCTCGCTCAAGCTCACGATGTGTAGCAATTTTGAGCTTGTGACAAAGATGTTGAAATGTTGAAGAGGAAAAAGGCTTGGTCATAACATCAACAATTTAAAGAGTAGATGCAATGTGTCTGATGGAGAGTGCTTTGTTAGCCACCAAGTCACAAACAAAATGTATATCAATTTCAATGTGCTTGGTACGGGCATTAGTTATTGGAGCAAAAGCAAACAATGTAGCACTAAGACTATCACACCAGAGAGTGAACGTAACTTTAGAGAAACTAATTTCCCTTAGAAGAGAAGTGATCCACCAAAGTTCCGCTGTGGCTAGAGCAATGATTTGATATTCAACTTCAGTAGTAGATATGGCAACAGTATTTTGGTTCTTAGCGCTATAAGAGATTAAATTAGGTCCAAGATAGATGCAATATCCAGAAGTAGAGTGATGACCGTCAGGACAACCAGCCTAATCAGCATCACAGTAGGCATTTAATTGAAGTGAGGATGATCTAAGAAAGTGAATGTCATGAGATGATATGAATTGAAGATAACAGAGAATATGTTTAATTGTAGTCCAATGTACATCAGTGGGGCAATGTAAAAACTGGGATACCTTATTGACAGTAAATTGAATGTCATGGCGAGTAAGGCATAGATATTGAAGTGCACCAAGAGTACTTTGATACTCGGATGGATCAGAAAGGGGTGTGTCATAATTTTTGGATAAAGGAAGAGGCATAGTGATCGAAGTGTGAAAAGGTTTGGAATGATCAATACCTGTCTAAAGAAGAAGATCATTGGCGTATTTAGGTAAGAAGAATACCGGTGGAACTGGAAGTGACTTCAATGCCAAGAAAATGATGTAGCAGGCATAAGTCTTTAATGGAGAAAGTAGCATGAAGATTTTGGATAAGGGTGGAAATAAAGGATGGAGATGATCCGGTAACCTAGATATCATCTATATAAACTAAGACAAATGTGATATGAGACGTAGTGGTATTAATAAAGAGAAAAGTGTTAGATTTAGAGAAAGTAAAGTTTAGGTGAAGAAGTTTCTGACTTAGACTTTGAAACTAAGCTCTAGGAGCTTGTTTGAGACCATATAAGGCTTTGTGAAGATGACAGACATAAGTAAGATTGTGAGGATCTTGAAAACCAGGTAGTTGGGACATAAAGGCTTGTTCATGAAGATGAACATAAAGGAAGACGTTATTAACATCAAGTTGACGGACTAACCAATTTTTACAAAGAGAAATGATAAGGATGAGACAAATGGTGTTGGGTTTAACAATAGGGTTGAAGGTGTAAGTGTAGTTGATACCAGAAAATTGGAGAAAATCTTTGGCAACCATACTAGCTTTATAATGATGAATAGTGTCATCAAGATTTCGTTGACTCATTTACAACCAACAAGGTTAGCATTTGGTGAAGGAGGAACAAAAGTCTAAGTATCATTGTGATGGAGAGAAATGAACTCATCAAGCATAGCTTGATGTCAGTGAGGAATTTATTTGCATGGGTAAAGAATGTAGGGTCAGGAGAAGATTTGGTAACCATGGAGTAGGTGATGTAGTCAGAAAATGATTGAAGAGTATGAGTTTGATTATGAGTCCATGTGACCATTAGATCAGAAGATTGTGTTTAGTGAGGTAGTAGAGGGGGTACAGAGGGTAGTGGTAAAGGAGATGAAAGGGGTGGAGTGAAAGGTAAGTGAAGTAAGCAAAGAATAGTGGGTGAGGATGTAGATGATGTGGTTGGAGAGTGGGCATAAAGAAAATCATTTTCAAGAAAATGAACATGGTAAGAAACATAAAGTTTGGATGTTTGAGGATCAAAATAGCACTAGCCTTTATACTGTGAACAATATCCAAAGAAGATACATGGATTGAATTTGGGTGTAACTTTATCAGGGCGAGTAGAACCAAGAAAGGGAAAGTAGATACATCCAAAAACCTCATAAATTAGAGATATTTAGTAGGTAGTGAATAGTAATTTATGAGGGGAGTTGTTATTAAGGATTGGAGTGGGTAAGAGATTGATTAGGTAGACAGTAGTATAGAAAGCTTCAAACCAAAAGACTTTGGGAAGAGATGTATGAAGAAGAAGGGTTAGACTTGTTTCAATAATGTGACAAATTTTGCATTCAGCAAGGCCATTTTGTTGAGAAGTATAGGGAAAAAATATGGTAACTGATGCCATTTGTGGTAAGAAATTGGGCAAAGGCGCCTTTGTTGAGTTCAAGGGCTCTTTCACATTGAAATTGCTTAAAATGAATGGAGAATAATTTTTTAGTTGTAGTTTTGAAAGTTCAAAAAATATGCAGAGCGTGAGATTTGTGAACAAGGGAAAAATCCAAGTGTATCTACTAAAATCATCGATGAAAATAATAAAATAACAAGAATCGAAAAATGAATAAGATGGGGAATGACACCAAATATCACAGTGAATAAGTTGTAAAGGGGTGGTGGAAGGATGAGAAGAATGTGAAATGGGAAGACGAACACTTTTTCCTAAAAAAACAAGAAGTACAAAAAGTTATCACATTTAAACTAATATTTAAGGACCTAGATAACTTAAAAAGTGTTGAACAACACGGATGACCAAGACATTGATACCAAAGATTAAGTGAAGCCGGAGTAGCTATGTAAGTGATAATATTTTGGAAGTGCAGTGGAATCTTCATGAGATAGAGATTATTACAGATGGAATGCTCGAAGAGCAGTATCTTGGTTTGAAGATCCTTCACAACATAACCAAAGGAATTAAATTCAATGAGACAAGAATTATCATCAACAAATTTAGCAACAAATAACATATTTGTAGTGAGATGTGGAACTACTAAAAAAAGTATGAAGACAAAGTGGACGAATTTGTGCGGCAAATGTAATAAGACCGGTAAAGGAAATAGGAAGAGTGTTACCATTACTAACAATGGCTTGGTTGGAGCCATCATATGGAGTTATAGAATCCACAAGATGAGGGTCGAGTGTTATGTGAACAGTAGCACTGGTGTTGAGGAACTAGAGTCATCCTTACATTTTATAGGCCCTAGGCGAGGTAAAAAAAGGGACCCTAATAAACTGACAATATAAAAATATGTAAACATATTTTTATTATTAAAATTTACTATACATACATTAATGACTCAATTTATAAGTTCACGTACTCAAACAACTTTTATTATACTTTATTAAAATATTAAGTAAATTTAATATTATGATAGTTTAAATAAATATTATACGTTTTGTAAAACTTAAATAATAATATACTAATAAATAATACTTTTTTATAATACAATAATTAAAATAACAAAGTCAATAACTAATTTATTTAATTATATATTTTTTCAAGTGAGTTATTCTTTTATTGTAATTTATTCAAGGACCAAGAGAGTGTTAAAATGTAAATTAAATAAACTTCAATTCTATATATAATAAATTTAGAGATTTATTGAATTAAAAAAAGGTTATAAGTAGATGAACTACAAGTGTTGCAATGAATTATCACTCAAATATTCAAATATTTAGTAAGCTAAAAATATATAAAAAAAGTCAGAGACTTTTTGTCGGGACCAGAGCCTAGACCCCGACTCCCATGTAGAATATCGTAGTCATGCAGAATATCGAAGTTACGTGAGTTTATCTCCCATAGAGAACACCCTGACCATTATCGGGTTATCTTCTTCTCTCTGATACCCCAACTGTCGCATACTTATAACACACATTCATCACCCCTACTTGCATTCAAAACTCTCCTTTTTAGTTCATCTTTGCTCTTTGACTGTCCATTTATCCATTTCAACCTGAATATCTCAAGGAATAGCGTTGGCGAGTCCACACTTTACTTATATACGTGCTTTGGGGTTGTCAGCATAACTTTTGCTATAGACCTCCAATTCAGGATTTCTTTGGATAGTTTGATAGAGAACTTTAAGAACTACAATCTTCATGAAGACCTCGAAGACCAACTTTGTCTCTGATGGTCCAAATTTGGGACAGAAGATAAGCGTGAACAATAACACAGAAGATGCACTTCACTCCAATACTTCTTAACTCCTTCTTATAATCCTTAGTCCTTAATCTATTCTCCATGTTCTATCCTCTGTGGTTGACTTTTATCTTGTGGTTGACTCTCTATCTCCTGAGAATCTATCGTCTGAAGTCTGTGAACAGTGGCACAGAGGATACGAGTCTCTATGTTCAGTTTCGTCTGTGAACAGTAAAACAGACGATACGTACCCTCTGTGTTTTAGTTCGTCTGTGAACAGTAACACAGATGATACGTGTGCTCTTTGTTTTACTTCGTCCGTGAACAGTAACACAGATGATACGTGTCCTCTTTGTTTTGCTTCGTCTGTGAATAGTAACACATATGATACGTGTCCTCTTTGTTTTGCTTCATCTGTGAACAGTAACACAGATGATAGCGCTATAAATAACACAGACGAAGCCCATTCGTCTGTGAACAGTAACATAGATGATTCTTTCCTCTATGCTATATCTTCTATA
Source organism: Erythroxylum echinodendron (assembly GCA_027575705.1). Lineage (NCBI taxonomy): Eukaryota > Viridiplantae > Streptophyta > Magnoliopsida > Malpighiales > Erythroxylaceae > Erythroxylum > Erythroxylum echinodendron. Next base: position 7,685,706 of record JANZXR010000172.1, read on the forward strand.
TTTTTCTCTACCCATCCTTATACTCTTCATCTTATATTACTTCTCCATTCCTTTCATCTTTCCCTTTTATGCTCTATCGTCTATGTGATGACGTGTCTTCTGTGTTCTGACGTCATCACAGACGATACTCCTTCATTCTTCTGCATCCCTTCCTCTATGTTCTATCGTCTATGTCATGACGTGTCCTCTGTGTTCTGATGTCATCACAGACGATAATCCTTCATTCTTCTACATCCCTTCCTATATGTTCTATTGTCTATGTGATGACGTGTCCTCTGTGTTCTGACATCATCACAGACGATAATCCTTCATTCTTCTGCATCCCTTCCTTTATGTTCTATCGTCTATGTGATGACGTGTACTCTGTGTTCTGACGTCATCACAGACAATAATTTTACTCTCTACTCATCCTTTCCTTTGTGTTGTGACGTCATCACAGAGGATACTTCTCCTTTCTATTCCTCC